>JAEQBH010001630.1:0-388154 GCA_016808115.1 Tetrastigma voinierianum
AGTCTTGAATTAAAAGAAACAATACTCATCCCAATGAAAATGTTATAAAAACTGAAGCAGTGCTAAGAGAAGGTACAAGAATAGAAAAGAGTTATGAAGGGTTAATTTCAAGGAATTATCATCTTAAATGATAAAGCTCTCTAGAGCAGAAAGATACAAATTCTGTAATACTTATAGTAAAATTTGACTGACATTAGAAGTTAAAGAGCATAAACTCATTTAAAATTCTTAGAAAGTATAAAGAAGCCATAGCTTGGCCAGCTGAATCTGAAAGGGATCAATCATCAATTTGCATGCATAAATCCTTCATTATAGAATGCAAAACATAAATTGAACATCGTGAGAAGACTGAACCCAAGAAACGTGAAAGAACTGTCGCGAAAAGAAGTGCTTAAATGGCTGAATGCCGGATGATTTATGCAATCTCGACATAGCACTCGTGAGCCCAGCTCATGGTTCCTAAAAGGGTAGATCTTGGCCAATCATAAAAAATGAGAAGAATTAATTAATTCCAACAAGAACTGTGACAAGATGGAGGGTATGCATTGATTATAGAAAATTGAACACTACCACCAAAAATGATCATTATCCTTTGCCTTGTATTGATTAAATGTTGGACAGGTTTGCAGGACACTCTCATTTCTATTTTCTTGATGGATATTCGATATAATCATATTACATATAACCCTTGAGGACTGTGAGAAGACCGTTTTTTGCAGCCTTTGCGCATCTTTTTTCTTTAGAATGATGCCATTTGATTTATGTAATGTCAGAATCCACCTTCAAAGGGTGTATGATGTCCATGTTCTTAGATTTAGTGAAAGGAGACTATGGGAAATCTTATAGACAACTTCGCTTATGGATCCGGCTTTGAGAACCCGTTTGAAAATTTGTGAACGTGACGAGATGCCAAAACAAGAATCCAAAGCCTCAATCGGGGAAAATGTCATTTCATGGTAATAGAAGATATTGTCTCTGGGGCATAAATTGTTGCAAATTACCAGAAGTCACTCAAGTAAAGGCTTCGTGATCAAAACTGATGCCACCTACTATAGTCGTAAGTAAGGAAGTTTTTTGGGACATGCTGGATTCTATAGAACAATTCTTAAAGTAGACTTCTAAAAATTTCCAAACCATTATGCATCATCGAAAGAATAAATTTGAATTCGATGACTTTGTAGGTCTGAATGAAGAAATAAAATCCAATTGGTCATGGTTCTGAAGATCATGTACAAATAATCAATAGAATGTACCCTTGAAATCATGCATGCTAGACTACAGAATGATACAATGTCAGACAAAGAATAGAGAAAATTTTCAGAGCAATATACTATGCCAGCAAAACATTTAATGAAGCACAAGAGAACTATTCAACTACAAAAAAGCAGATGTCAATAATGATGGTTGCAAAAATTAGAATTTAGCATATTGGGGTCTCATGTCATCATACACACTGATCATGTAGCAATCAAATATCTAATGGCAAAGAAAGATGCCAAACCAAGACTGATCAGATGGGTATTATTGCTACAAGAATTTGATTTGGAAATTAAGGACAAGAAGGGAGGACAGTCAATGTGATAGGATCACTAAGTCAAGATTATAGAAAGTTTATTAAAGAGGAAAAGGATTGAAATAGAAGAAAATTCTCTCGAAGGACAGCTGTATGTCATCATAGCCCTAGTATGTCGATATTGTGAATTACCTAGCTTGGTGGGAATTATGCCACTAGAATTTAGCTACCAAGAAAAGAAAGTCGAGGACTCCATGTCAGATTTTACATACAGATGACCACCACGCGAAGAGGCAGGAGCGGATCAAATTATCAAGATGTGTACTGCAGGCAGAATTGTGCTGAAATATTGAAGGACATCACATGATCATACCATATGGAAAGACTTATAGGGAGAATGTAATCCCGTAAAATTTTCCAATCAGGTTTTTATTGAAAACTCTATTCAAAACACTGTTCTAAATGGGTAAAACATTGCATGCATGTCGAGAATGGGAAATATAAACAGTAAGAAATGAGATGCTCGCAGGCATGGATCCTAGTGGTGCGATTCGATGTATGGGGATAGACTTTACGGGACCTTTCCCATCATCATTTCAAACTGTGAATTCCTCCCTTGTAGTGGATACTAATGTGTCTAAACGGGTGGAAGCTATAGCTTGTCCTTAAACATGCCAACACAAAGGGTGGGGCTTATTCAAAGAAATTTATTTTGAGTAAATACGAGCCCTAAGGACAATCATTATTAATGAGGGAAGCCACTCGCAAACAAGTTGTTCAGAAAAATGATAAGTGTATATGGAGTCGACATGTTATGGGATTGGCTTATCACCCGATCAAATGCCAAAGTAGAAATATCCAATAAGGAGATAAAGAATATATTAGAGATAAAGAAGGCCGTTTAAAAGACTGGCCACAAGTTTAGATGAATTGTAAGCTGCCAGGATTGCTTATCAGCCTCCCATTGAAATGTCCCCACAAGATAGATTTTGTGAAGCCTCAAGTATCTCCCTTGAACCTGAATGTAAGGCAATGTGGGCAATCAAGAAGCTGAACTTTGATTTCCAAGATGTTAAGGAAAAGAGACTACTTCAAATAACTAAACTGGAAGAACTTAGAAATGAAGCTTATGACAATGTCATGATCTATAAAGATAAGACTAAGAAATGGAATGACCAGAGGATACCGAGAAGAGAATTCAAAATAGGAGAATAAGTCTTCTTGTACAACTCAAGGCTCAGACTTTTTCCACGGAAACTCAAGTCAAGATGGGAAGTGTCCTACATTAGCAGTTAAAAGCCTACACCTTTTGGAAGCAAGTGACATTGAAACCAATTCAGAAATGAGTTTAAAGTGAACTACGATATCAAGCATTACTCTCAGAGAATTTTAATTGAAGAATAGTCCTGTATTAGAAGAGATTGAAAGATCGTTGAAAAGAGAACATATTGCTCTAAGGACAAAAATCGATGCTTACCGATTTTTCGCGAAAAATCTGTCATTGGGTTGAAACGATTTGAAGGAAAATCGAAGTGTAATCAGAAAAATCGGCCGATGCCCATAAAACCGATTTTTTCCTATAAACCGATCGAAAAAAATTTCTCGATTTTCTCGGCTCCAAAATATGAAAATTGCTTTTGATGGGTTTCTCGAATTCCACCGAAAACGCCGGGGCCACCTCCAACCACCATCATTGATTTCACTTATTATATATAATGCAAACTTTTTTATATTCTCTTATTATTTATTTCTTCATAATCCCTTTATAATATTTTTATTTTATTTATTTATATTTTACATTATAAATTTATAATATTTAAATCAAATATTAATTAGAAAAGGAAAAGAAATAAAATAATATCATTTAAAATTTTAAAAATTATATTTATATAATATTTTGAAATTCTCATTATTCATATATAATATTTATAATAATAACAAAAAAATAAATAATATCTTTAACATAATAATATCTTGAATAATATATTAAATATAACATATTTAATTTAATAATTAATAATCCATTTGATTTTAATCTACCTTACTAAGATAAGTAAATCATTTCATAATCTATATAATTAAAATATGAAAAATTTTAATAACCGATATTTTTGTAAAATATATCCACCGAGATTTTAAACACTAATATTTCCTGAGAGCTCGTGAAAATCCAATTAAATCATATATATCCGTTTACTCGATATTTTGATCCTTCGATTGCAAGAATGCTCAAATCAAAGACATAAAACTGAGTAGCTACTTGGGAGGCAACCCAAGAAAATTTTTTATTTTATAGTTTGATTTTGTTTCATTCAGTGTGCTTTGAATAGTTTATTTGGCAGATTAGTTTTGTATAAGTTATTTGAAACATATGTTAGATAGATTTTTGCTTAATTTCAGGACAAAGGAGCTACAAATATCTATGTAATTTAAATGGAAGCATTTCAGACCAAACTCAATGATGCAAAATTTACCACAAAGGGGAGTTCATTTCCCTAACTTGTTCTTTAAAGATAATGCACATGTTAAGTTTGGGGGAGTATGATTTTTTTGATTTAGAAATTGCATAGTAGCTTCAATATTCCTTTTCTGAAATCATTTTTAGTTGAATGAAAATTATTGCAGTACAAAGAATATTTGCTGAATTCTGAATTACATTACGTAGAGAATTGAGTGTCATTGTCCATGCTTGAATTGAGATGCTTAATCTTGTTAGATTTGTATTCACTAGCATGAATGGAATATGCAGAAATGAATAAAAGAGAAAACAAGTAAAATTCGAAGAGAAAATGGCTTCAATGTCGCGCGACATAATACGTCGCAATGACGGGTCATAAAATTTCTCCAATGTCATGACATCGACCCCGATGTCGCTACATCGAAATTGCATTTACAGAGAAAAGACATTAAGAAAGACATGTTATCAATGTCGCGATATCAAAGATCAATGTCGCGACATTAAGGTAGTGTCGTGACTTTACAATCTCAATAAAACCTAGTCACTCAAAATTCTTAAGCAATGTCGCAACATAGCATCCTCAATATCGAGACATTGAGTTGAATCACTTGAAAATTTTTTATCACTGTCACAGATTCGACACTCAATGTCAGGACGCACTTAGGCAACCTACTTATTTAAAGGAACACTCAGAATTTTCAAATCTAAACTGAATCCTTCCACTTCTAAAGCTCAAGCTAATCTAAATTCCATTAACTAAGAGATGCGAACCCAGCCTCCATCCAAAAGAGGTAGTGTAGAACATCAAGCGAGGAGGTCCCAAGAGAGGCCATTGAACAAGGGAACTAGGAGACTGCTCCTAAGGAAGGGAAGCAAGAATCTGAGGATATTGAGGTCTAGGTTGAGGTAGGAGATGCCAGAGCTCTCTACTCCGACAAGGGAACATAAGTTTTCAAGAAACACCTCACCAAAAAGGGGGTTTGTAGAAGAGCGAGGGTTCAAGAAGCTCTGTCGCCTTTCAAAGAGGAGGTCTAAAAAAGGAGCTGGAAACTGGGTGAGTGTGCATATGGAGCTGTGGTAAAGAGCATTGATGAAAGAGTTCTACACCAGTCTTAGTGATAAGGGGAAAGGACTCCGAAGATAAAAGGGAGACGGGTCCCTTTTGTGGAAAGGCCATCTCCCAACTCTGGGACTCGGACGAGGAGGAGAATGCACAGAAGTCTGCAGCAGCCCCGGGTGAAGAGTCCTGATGAAGAAATAGTTCAAGGAATAAATCGGAGGAAAAGTAAGGGCAAAGAACCAAGACCATCTCTTAACCCTAATTGAACTAAAGGAGACCCTAACAAAAGTTAACAAGGTCTAGTATTATTTTATTAATTATGTGTTTAAACCCTCCAAACATGTCTCAACTATGAGACAAGACCGTGCACTACTCTTGTATGCACTAAGTCAAGGGTTATACCTTGAATGTGGGGAGGGAATCAGGGAACGCCCATCCCCGACTACCAATGAAAAATTCTCAGAAACATCCCCACCCCGCCTCGTCACTTCGTGTATTAAGCGGGGTGTTATATCTCGACACGAAGAGGAAGTGCCCAAAAAGCCTCTCATCTTACTCTTACTGGAATTACTAAGGGCCTAATAGAGAATAAAGAGGGAGATAGAAGAAGGAAAAGAAAGAGTACAGTGGAAAAGCCCAGGGAGCTAATCTCAACAGTAGAGGCTAATGATGAGAATGAAAAATGAAGAAAGGAAGGCTTAAGCCTACTCGTAGCAGTAATGCTCTCCCCTCTGCACTAGAGAGAACGAGCTCGACAGAGCTTAAAATAAGAGGGAAATGTGAGAGTTGAAGTCAAGAGTAGCAATTTAGCATTGTTAGCACTGTTGTAGGATATGAAAGCAGAGATTAAGGAGAGAAACATGAGCAAACCGGGGGAAGAGCCGAGGTGGAGAGACAACCACTTAAGATCAAAATGACAAAGAGAGTAAAAGATTTGGCAACAACCTCTAACAAAGTAGATGATGAATGGATGGAAGAGTTGGTCGAGAGAGATAGAGTTCTTAGATCCGAATTCAAGCGAGGAGAAAGCTCAAGAGCAAACTAAATAGTGGACCAAGAGCTGTCAAGATCCTTAGAAATTAGAGATAAGACAGAAGCATAATCGCTTCAAAAGCATATGCTTCGAACTTATACAAGGAGCATCAAAAGGAAATCGAGGCCACCATCCAGTGGAAGGATGAAGAACTGAAGCCCCTAAACTACAGTAAGCTGACAGAGCCTGCAGTAGATACGGTGAACGCCAATACGATCAAGATGTATAATGCTCAAGGTGAATTTGAAGCTTACCTACGGTGAGGCATAAGATGAGTTGATAAAGTCTAACGCCATAATGTCGGATTATCTATGAAACCAAATGTACGGGAGATGTAACAACAACAAGACACCCCAACCTTCCATCGCTGAATACACATTCTTCTCGCTGGGCTACTAGTATGAACCAAGAATCTAAAATCCTTCAGTCCTAAAGGAAAAAGAAAAACTTACTGTATTCTTTTTCTCTCTCTCCTTGTAGTTCAATCCATTGTAATCATACTTGAAAGCTTAAATGAATATCAGCTTCCAAATTTGTGTTCAATTGTCTCCCTTATCCTTTTTCTTCTATTCATTTCCTTTTCAATTTATAATTTGCAATTAGTTAACAATAATCAATGTTGAAATTGTGTATTGCTTTGATGAATAATTGAGAATTTAGTTGAACTAAATGCATAATTGCTGAGATGAAAATATAAGAAGGTTAAAATATTAGTGTTGAAACTATTAAGACATAAATTATGGAACCTAAAAATAAGAAAATTTGAATTTATATCGCAGCACTGTTTGTCAAGAATTTTTGGTATTTTTGCATACTGGATGTGAAAGTCGTGATTGCTTGTTTGGCTGAATTGGGAGAACTTGTTGAGTTGTTTGTAGTATTGTTGTTATGAAATAAATTGGAAATGCTAGACACTAAAATGAAATGTTAAAATGTACAAGAGCACAAACAATAATCCGCTTTAAAACCAAATAAGGCAAAATATGTCAATGAAATCGGGGTAGTTGAGTGTAACATAATTTTGGTTATGATGTCATGGCTAAATAAGTTAAATTTTAGATTCTCAAAGACTCCACTGAATCAATAATCAGTTAAAATTTGTATTTAATGAACAAATTAAGTCTTAAAAGACTGATAATCGATTAATATCGGGTCATTAACACCTTTGAAAACTCTGATTCTACTGAGTTAGTGAATAAATTTTATTAGATTCCCACCTTTAGTCAGTTTCCAAAGGTCCTAGAACTTTGTATTATTATTCAAGGCTAAATCCGTAGGCATTAAAGCAACCAACAGAAATGATCAGCCATCCTTTGATAAGATGTGCCTTTCAAAACCTACCACTATGATATTATGCTTACAAGTATATCACTTTAGTACATTGTTTGAGCCTAAAAGTCATTCTTCTATCATAAAAAACCACAAAGAAAACCTTAACCCTTCCTTAAATATGAACTTACAAAGAAGAACCTGAAAGCTCAAACCGGCAAAATAAGTGCAAATAAAATGAACAAAAGGACAAAGCCTGGGGGAGTACAATTTTGAAAGAAAATAGAAAAAGAATGAGAACTAAGATGGGAAGAAAGAAGTGAGAAAATATACAAAAAAAGGTACATAACATAAACTAAGAACTCAAAAATATGAATGGGCTTCAAGGAGGAGTGGAGTTTTGGCCTTATGTACCGTTTCCCTTAAGAAATTGTTTGTCCTGGGGGTGTTCTACACCCAAGACTCGACCCAAAGCTTGTTATGCGGTAGAAAGCTTAAGAAGGCAAAACATTGCACCATTCCTAACCTGAACAAAAATGATAGGAAATGAGTTTCGAATTGAGAAACCAAAGTTGAAACAAAAAGCGGAGAGAAAAGCCACAAAGTGGGAAACATGAGCTAGTTATGCACCAAATCAAGTTCGGGAGGTGCCTTTGAAAAGTTCTATAAGAAATAAAGGATGACAATTAGAAGGCAAAATGCTAAGAAGATGTGGGCTGCGCTTTGGGTTGTTGAACCTAAAATGTCCAGCTTATCTACCCAAAAATTCTAGCCATATATTACAAGCTTAAAAGACCTATTTGATCCTGAGGGTTGTGTTATGCCTACATTAGTGGAGAATGATATAACCAACAAGCCTATAAGACCCAAGTCACTCTAAAGAGAATACCATTCTGTATAGTGAGTCTCATAAGGCTACTTAATCTGCAAATTAGTCATAAAGGGAAGACCAACACACACTCACTAGGTCAAGAACTGTAACTATTTACTGACTATGAATTATATGCTATATTGAATTATCTAAATTGAAAATTTTTAGGATCCCAAAGTGAAAGCTAATGAATTCATTGATATCGTTGTGCACTGAAAATGCTATTGAGGCTAACTTGATGATCTGATTGAAAAGATGATTGAAATGAAAAATGTCCTTAAAAATCAATTTTTATTGTTTGAGGACAAACAAATAGTCTTTTCTTTGCTTGAGGACAAATAAAACTTTAAGTTTGGGGAGCTGAGTCTAAAACTCATCTATTTTAAGCCCATTTTCATGCACATATTTAAGGCTTAAAAGTTCAATTTAATGTAAAATTATGGAGTCTTCACCCAGATTTATGTTTTGTAGGAAATTAAGGAAAAGAAGCAGAAATTAGTAGGAAAGAAACAGAAATTAGCATTGTGTAGAAAAGGCAGCAATGTCGCGACATTGACTAAAGAATGTCGTGACATCAACTCAATGTTGTGCCATCAGATTCCAATGTCGCTATTACATCTGTGTGAGAATGTCTTGACATGACTTCAATCTCGTAACATTGGTTTACCCATGTAACATACGTCAAGGGGTAGAACAAAAATTACCAATGTCAGACTCATTCATAACATCGCCATCGACACTTCGCCATCAGATTCAGCACTCGGCGGCAATGTCATCTTACATCACAACCTCAATGTCGCAACATCATATCCGCAACCAAGTTTGAAACATTAATATTCAATGTCGCGACATCGGATATTCCATCGTTGCAACATCGATATTCAATGCGTTGCAACATCGCGTCTAATGCGTCACGATATTAACATCGACGTGGCTGACAACTCAATGTCGCAACAATAGGCTAGCAATGTCACTACATCATTTAAACGATCAGAATTGAATATGCAATTTCGTGACATCAAATGACAATGTAGCGACATCAAAGTCTGCACATTATGCAAATGTCACGACACCGTAATCGGACCACCTACACTCCAGATTCCGCGATGTTGGCGATATCACCACCATTTCCTAAGAACTCATGCAGACCGTCGCCAGACATTTCAATGCCGCGACACCGCACTGATCCACAACATAGTGAGCCTCGATGTCACGACATCGGTACGACATTACCCACGACATCAACACTAGGTAGAATTCTCTGCCTTTCTGGTTGTAATTTCCTCATTTTTAAAATAGCCTACTGTCCTAAGCCTATAGCCAGAAGCTCCCGGGGAGGAGTGTGGAGCTTTTTCAACCGTTTTTTATCCAATTTGTGCTTTTTGGAGGAGCTAAAGTCTTGTTGTATATATTTTCCTTTTTATTTTTTTTATTTTTTTTTATTTTGTTTCTAGATTTATTTTTCTTTCTTTTAGGATTAGAGTAGTGGATTTAGCTAAGATTTCGTAGCCAGATTGGATTGTGAAATCAAGCTTCATTCATGCTTCAACTTAGTGGAATCTGGAAATTAGAATTCATTTTTCTTTAGTTTTGATTACATAATTTCAATGAATTTGTTTGATCAAATGGGCTGCATTTATTTGTAATTCAAGAATGGAAGGTTGGCTCCTCTCGAGCAAAATTCCACATTTTGATTAATGTTTGTAGTATTTTAATGTTATTTGGGAATGAAAACCATAGTGATTTAATTAGTATTGCTCTTACAATGAGCTGTTCTAAATATCAGTGTTTTGTACCAAGAAAGAGTCAGACGTTGTTATAGTTTCCTATATCCCCCGAGTACTTGTGACGGATGACCTCGAGAGCAAAGAGCGCACACTTAAAGTACATTATACTGATATTCAAGGAACTAATGCACTCTAAAGATCACTTTGATACATCACTGGTGATGTTCCTAAACCCTCCGACTGCCCGCCTCCCAGTGACAATAGGAGGTGTTCTCGAGGCATAAGAGCTTCGCCAACATCTAATTTAATCCATAGAGGTTTCACCTCAATTTGGTAAAATAATCTCAATCCCATGTTAGCCAAGATTCTAATCAAGGAGAGGAGATTTTAGTCGAATTGATGGTTGAGGCACTCCCAGCTGTACTGGAGGTGCTCAGATTATCCCGCTTCATGGGAGCAAAGCGCTCTAGTCTCAAGAGATGATCAAACGTGGAGTACCGAGAAGAAAAACAACAACTCTTAAAGAGGATCAGCCCTACATGTAGCTTCTAGATCCATTGACCTGGTTTAGAATATGGTTATCTAGAGCGAATGTAGTGTCGCTTGTATATTCCAAGGTTGCACCACATGCTCTCGACAATTTCGCAGTTCATGCCTAATTTCCAGATTTTCTTGGGAACTTTTCAAATTGATACCATAACACTAATTTCATTCCCACAGTTGTTATTTCAGCCTTGACTTCTTAGCATGTATTTTAGATTTATTTTCCATTACAAAACAGTATATAGAAACTTCTTTTCAATTTTTATTTTTTAATCTCTTCCTGAAATTGTAGGTCTTCAATAGTAATGATCTCTTAGAAAGTAGTAGGGTAGAAGGATCTTTAAATTTTCTAATCAATCCATGTGGGAATGAAATTCGGTCTTATAAAGTCCACTTTATTACTTGTATGTGTAGTGCACTTGCAGTGATTTAGACCAAAACAAATTCTTAATAGCATTATTATAAACAATAGCAGAAAACAATTTTTTTCTTCATATATTTAGTGAAAAACAAGTTTGATGGTTATATATCGGGGGAATTTGATATTTGAAACACTTATGGTATCTCGAGTCAATCACTCTATTAAATTTGGTCTATGTTAAAAGTCATCAATCACTAGAACACCCAGTAGATGTAACCCTTAAATCTCCAAGAATAAAGCGGAGTGTTTCTCAAGTAGAATACATGAGACTAATGCAATGAGTCGCACAAGACCATACATAGCCTATGCAAGCAACAACTGCGCATCTACGAGTATAACTCCGGTCACATTCATAAGGAATTATGAGATTGTCAATATATCAATACTTACTGATTGTATGGTTGTACTATACAAGATATCCCATTGTACTCTCTAGCGATATGTTCCATGCTAATTGGATATCTAATGTCAAAGACCAACCTTGAAAATCCCGGAGTGGTTATGTGTTTACATTAAGAGGAGCAGGAGTCTCATGGAAATCCTCAAAACAAATGGTTATCGCTAGATCCACAATGGAATTTTGAGAGTTTAAGTAACACTGTAGAAAATGTGGAGAAGAGGCTGAATGGCTATGCCACTTCCTAGAGGATATTCCAAGATGGCTAAAACCTGTGCCTCCAATATGCATACATTGTGATAGTTAATATGCTATTGGTAGAGCACAAAATAGTATGTACAATGGTAAGTTCAAACATATTCTTAGTAGACACAACACCATTAGACAACTACTCTCACACCTGGTTATTCTAGATTATGTAAGATCTGGGCATAATATCAAGGATCCTCTATAACCTGGCTGGGGCTAGAGAGTTAGTGGAAAGTCATTGATGAGAGATAATAAGTGTCCTAATGATCTACTCTTCACTTGTGATTAGGCCAACCATTGAGCGAAAATCTTGTTAAAATCAAGGCAAAAATCGACAAAGTCATCATGCAGCTACAAGAACATGTGATCATTTCTCCCCGCAGATATCCCATATGGCTCCCTCTAATACATAAGCAGAGTCTCCTAGACACCCGAGGGCCTCTGAGATGTCAAAATGTCTGCATGATTCTCGAGTACCTGATGTGCAAGTTACGACAACCGAAAGTAAAGGATGCAAAAATAGAAAGAAGTTGCACCTTCTAGAGGGTTGCGAGCCCAACTCATGATACAACATGAGTGGACTCACGTTGCAGTTGAGTGTGCTCACGCTATAGTGTGGTACACCATGCTGCAGCGTGGTCAAGCCTATAACCTTCTAGAAGGATTGGCTATTTCTCCACGTCAGGCCTTCGAGCCTCCAAAGTGCTAAGACTCATTTTTCATGCCCTCTTTATCGGCTTTGATCATAGAAAGAAATTAGGGCATTTAGGAGGAGTTCGAGAGCTAGAGTTTGGGGAGTCTCTTGGTTCCAAAAAGAGAGCTCTTAGGGTGGAAACACCATAGAGCACAAATCTTAGGGAAGAAAGGCTTGAAGAAGAAGGAAATGAAGGAGGAGAAGATGGTAAAGCCACTGTATATTTATTTATTTTCATTTCCTTCCTTTCCTCTTTAATGGCTGGCTCATGAACTAATCTCATTTTCTAGGATTTTTTATGTAGTTTGACAATGGCCTATTGTGTTGTGCTTGAATCTGTAAATCTTTGAACCTTGAATCTCATTATATTAAATGTTCGATTCTTGTCTTCATGCTTGTTGATGATTGATTTTCATTAACATGATTTGTGACCTAATTTGAGGTTGAGAAACAATAATTATGTTAGATCATGAATGGAATGTCATGTTTCACACCTTGTTTTAACAGATATTTATGTTACATGTGGGTTTGTGTTTCTTAATGATACGCAATCCTTTGTTATAGATGGTTTGAGGTAGATATATTGTGAACCTTTCCATCAGAATTGTTATCGCTGGAAAGAATAGAATGTACTTAGGTGGAATCACATTACTATATGATTCATCACAGGGAACAAAGAGCCTCACCATAGGAATTTGTTAGATGAAATCAAAAAACCTCTAGGTTTTATTGTAATTACATTTTCCTTGCATGTTAGAGATTTTAGTTGTGATTTCTTTAGGTTAGTTTGTTTTCCATTTAAATTTCACATTGTGTTAATCCAAATAAAGTTAGACTATTCTAATTTCAATACGAACCTAATCCTGGACAATACTTATACTTCATTTTATTACTTAGGTATTACATGCACTTGTGCATATAGGGCACACACATTTATGTCGCATTTAAGCCTATCACCATCGGGACATGGGAATGGGATTAAAGCTCGCATAAAGGAATAAGTTAATACAAAGGATAACTAAATCAGAAGACTTTGATTTGATCACTCGTATCTTTCCCTTGTCCATTCTATGATGAAATAGTGATGCCCAGTATGAAGTAGGTTAAGTTTATGCTTCTAATGATCTCTTATGCATTGGAAAGAGTAATATGAGCTACCTTAATTTAAGAGATCACCTAAGTGGTGAGTGAAGTGGGGTCAGCTTCAAAGGAATCGAGCAGTCATAATTCCTATTGAAACTCTCAGAGAAACTGTAAGTGTATATGTTCATGCCAAAACGAATAGATAAAAGTGAGAATTGGGAAAAGTTAGAAGATCTATGTGTGAGGTATGTCATCATCTGCATATACTGTAGCGGCTCAAGGGAGATCTTGTCATCGCTTAGTTGGGTGAGTAAACATACTTCTACAAGGGAAGGCTCAAAGGGTAACACTGCTAGTACTCTTTATGCGTGTTTCAACCGTTGTACTCTATCATTTTTGAGGAATCGTTTGTCCTTCCTTTAGGTGTCAATTTCATTCATGTGCGGGAATTGTTGGATATCTGTTATTGAATGAAATTAATTTTGTTTTGAGATGTTTGGATAAAGGAATTAAAACCCTTTATGACCTTTGAAATCTATTTAATTCCCCTTCCATTGAACTTGAAACGGATAGAGCTTCATCGCTCTTTTGTTCTTCCATTCATCTTCCTATGCACTATTGATAAGTGTTAGAATCTCCTTTGGAAAAACGATCACAGAACTCTACCCAAAGTCGAATTCTTTCTCATCCCTCTCTTGTCAAAGAAGAATGGCCAACTCAAGATAGAGCAAACCTGCTCTAAATCCATCTGGAGTGGTGCAAGGCGCTTTGCCACCATTCATCAAGTCGCTTCATTCTCAGGATGCAAAACATCTGCGTGATTTTCTCCAAGTACCAAAGGAGACGATTTAATCTATTTGAATGCAGATCAGCACTCATCACGATCGGTGTCTTTAATCTCCTACAAAGACTCGACCTTATTTTTTTCATTTTCTTCCTTTGTAATTTTCCTTCCCCTCATCATTTTGTTTTCGTGTATCTATGAACAAGTTTGTAATAATTTACATATATGCTAACTTGAACTTGAAATTCAAAGTCTTACCAAGTAAGGAGGAAAGTTTCTGACATTTTATAAGTCTTCTTAACCTTGTAGACACGTTTTAAAGTCGTGAGGGTCCTTTGAACCCAAAGGGGACAATATCTACAGAATTAGGTACGAGTTATTACAAATGATATCAAAGCCAATCTTTGACCTTGTTGCCGTATTTTAAAGCCATGAAGGTCTTTGGGCTAAAGCGGACAATATGTACAGGATTGGGTGCGGGTTGTTATAAATAGTATCAAAGCCGATCCTTGACTTTGTATACATGTTTTAGAGCAGTGAGGACCCTTGAATCGAAAGTGGATACTTACTAAATAGTATCAAACATGTACAATATGCATTTTCTGAAACATTGTTATTATCACATTGTAACTGTAAAAGTGGGTCCCTAATCCCATGGATTTTCATTTCAAATTGATTGATTGTACAACTTATCACCAAATGACTTTATCTTTAGGGAAAAGTATGTATCAGAGTAACGACTTGGAAATAAAGATAAAGAAGGTTTGAAGAATGGAAAATACATGGTTGAGAATATGCCAAGAAAAATAATTAGCTTTAGCAGTGTATTACCTCAATCTAAGTTCTAGTACTATCTTAATCAATTATTTAAGTAGTGTCGACAATTAGTTAAGGTAATACTTTTACTCTAAAATCCAATTAGGCTTATTTCTGCTTCTGTTTTGAAACAGAGTTCGTTATAAAAAAATAAGAGCAAAGGAAACATAACAAAGTTTGGTTCCACTTTAAGTCTTCTATTTTATTTTTAAAACACAAAAAACACAAAATTCAAAGAACATGAACAATTTTCATAGAACACGACAATGGTGTTCTCTTTATTTTCAAAAGTTATTCTCAAGAATAATTTTAAGAAACATGAATCAAATAAACCCCTTATTTTTTATGAGACATTTTTCTTAAACCATGTATTTCCCATTCTTCATACTTTTAACCTTTATTTCCAAAAATCCAAAGCCTATATATACTTTTTCTTTTCTCTTTTATGCAACGATGAAGAATACACTTAAACTCAAATAAATAACTTAATAAAGTAACATAAACAAGATTTTTGAGATTCTTGACATTTGTACTCAGATTTTGCAATTTTGATCTTTTCCAAGTTACCTCTTTGAATATTAATTTTCAAATATGAAAATTTTAATTATCACTCTCGTGTTACGTTTAATTATCCTAGATTGTAAGTCTGTTAATTTTAGAGACCTACTTGATAGCTCACTAGCTGATTATATGAGGATCAAATTAATCACTACTTGGGGCCAATTAGAATATTAAGCCTGTTATGAATTGGGTAGTAAATACTATGATAAGAATCGGAGAATAAAAACAAGAAGAACACAATTCATAGATTTTACTTGGTTCGGTAGTGTGCCTACATCCACGGGAACGACAACCCAAAATTTCACTATCACTGAAATAGGGTTAGATAGGAGAGTATTTATAATAACCATGAATATGATCAAAATACAAAAATACCCCTATACCTTGAAAATACCGTACCATATCATATGTGATGAGAATCAAAGAACAAATGATCAACTTCAATTGCCAATTGGGCCAAGCAAGGGCCCAAAAGCTTCAAGAATCTTTCAATAGGCTTATGAAGAAGTTTATTTAGGCAAACCCAGTCTTTAAAGAAGAGCCCAAGTCAAATTAAGCTTTTGAAGAAATTGGAGCCAACAAGGAAGTTCAAAAGTCCATCATGACTGTTGATGGAAATAATCCACATGATTTTGGAAATTAAAAAGACAGAAAATAAAGAAAATTCATTGCTATATTGTCATGATCAGCACAATCAAAGACTTATTTTGGAAAGTTTCAGATTGCAAGTTGTATGATCAAACTTGCCAAATCTTGTGCAAGTCATTAGTTGTCCAACTAGTTTATTATGGTCAAAATATCAAGGTTAGGTGTCCAATAAGAAAAAGAATAAATTATCTTCATGTTATTATTTCTTTTAGAAAGATTTGCTTTTAGGAGTTAATGAGTATTGAAATATACTCATTTTATCCTTATGTTTTTGTAAGTATTTTTGTAGTTTAGTTGGTAAATAAGTGTTCTAGTGTTCTAATGTTCTCACATGTTTACATTTTTGTGTAGGTCATCCCTTGGGAGAAATGAAGAAAACGGACAAAGAATCACAATTTAGATATGAATAGAAAGGAAATGTAATTAATATCAAGACTTAGAAGTGAATTATGGGGTCAAACACATAAATTATACACTTCGCTGAATCCCATTCTTCAATGAAAGCAGTAAGTAGGCTACAAGTACCACAGAGTGATATCATGTCATAATCACTTACTCACCCAAACAACACTTTCCACAGCCAGCTGACGCCATCACACTGTCAACGAAATGATTTAACGATTGTTGTCACCATGATGTGCGCCATACCAATACTCCATATAATCGACAACATCATTTTTGAACTCATCCCACACAAACAAGATATTACCAACTCAGCTACAGTCAGTTAAAGTAGATGCTCCACGCCGCGGCGAGCCCTTTGATCATGCGTTCATTTCGCCGGTAGCACGTGCGCAGCAAGCTACGGGCCAGACTCGCGAATGGCATCGCGTTTGAGGTGCTCCCACCGGCTGGGGTAAGAACACTTGAGGGTCACGGCGGGGGTGGGACTCTGGCGTGCGCATGCCAGCTGGTAAGGCGCCCCCACTGTTGAGGCAACAGTCCCTTTACATAACAATCCCACCAAGGCAAAGAAAAGCTGACTAGATCACAACATTACCGCGATGGGCCCACCGGGCGTACCAGGCTCAAGGTGAACCCTAACAAAAACCTATGGTACATCGTTATTGTTCACTGGGGTTTACTAGAGGACGAGGCTGGGAGCACTTCACTACCAACTGATATGGTTTCTAGCTTGGTGAGCGAGATGCCCCCACTCTAGCAAGAGTCCCTTCTTGGTCGAGCTCTCACTTTTGAGCGAAGAAAAGGCCACTGGGACCTCGCGTATCAGCACTCCGAGTGGGCTCCGCACCAAGGGCTCGAGGGGTCACGAAGGGTGACAATAAAAGGCGGGATAACCACACCCTTCGTGGGACTGCAGGGCCTCGTAGAGCTCAACAGAAGTAATCGTTGACTAGCAAATTTTTATGAAGTGGGGAGCCTAATCGCCCGTAAACGCCGCTGAGTTTGCATGTGGTATTATGCTCCTGTACTTCGAAGAGTCTTTCGGGTCGGGCTCCGCAGCTCTCACGAGGCGAAAGAAGGCCGCGCCGCTGGGACCGCATCAGCATCTATGAGCGGGTCTCCCACCGAGGGTCGCCGCTGGGGCAAGTGGACCTCACATTCTTTCTACTTGTACTAGCACCATACCTGAAGCACCACATTCATTCATGGTGTTTTTATTCTTATAATAGGTTTCCTTGCTTAGGGACAGCAAAAGGATTTTAAGTTTAGTAGCTTGTAAATGAGACAAATATACTCAATTAACCTCATTTTTGGTGATATTTTTGTAGTTTTTGTTATAAAATAAGTATAATATGTCTGTAAAATGCTTTATCTTTTTGTTAGCCAACTTTAGGAGAAATGGAAGAAAACTGATTTGAAGCAATTAATGAATGATGAAGGTAATGCAAGCTTAATTTATGGTCACACTATAGAAATTTACGGTCACAGCAACAGAATTTATTGTTTGATCAAGAGAATTTTTACTTGCTATTTAATTATGACATTTCTGTTGCTGCTGAAGCCAGATAGCCTGGTCGCACCACGCGACTTTTCGGCCCAACAATTTTCCATGGTTTGGGCCAATTTTGGCCCACTTCCCAATGCATATTTAAGGGGTACTTTGAGACATTATTAGGGGTCGAATTGGGAGGCCTCTTATGTTGAGAGAAAGGAATAAACCTCTAGGGTCCTAACCTTAGGCCAAGGCTCTTAGAGGAAGAAGATTGAAGAAGAAGAAGTTTATTTCGTGTTTTCTGATTCTTCTTTGGTTGTATTTCTTCATCTCATGTTTTGATTTTATTTTCATGAGTTTAAGATGTAGTTTGAATCGTCATGGATTTATATTCTAATTCGATATTGCATTTTTCTATTAATTAGTGTCTAACATGTTCCTAATGCCATTGATGATAAGCTCTCCTATATGTGTTGTGGTTCAATTCGAGATCCAGAAGTGAGGAGTTGGATTAGTGTTAGTGCTTAGTTACTTTTAGTGCAAAGCATAGAATAATTAATGATTTTGATGCTAACCAAGCACCCTTCTTACTCATTTTCATGTCTAACCCCCTTATATTTGTGTATTTATAGAAACAAAGAAAACGAGATGAAAAGCGATAAATTTGGGCAAGAATAGAAGAAGTTATGCATGGAAGAACCCATGGTTGCAAATGTAGCCATGTGGTCACGACCATGAAGCAAAAAAAATGAAGAACCTGGGCTTCAACAAAGATGCAATGTGGTCGCTACCAAAGACATACGCTTGATGTGGTCACTAAATTTACAACATCCCCCCAGAGATCTGCTTCAACAAACTGTGTTATTGGCCATCACAACCCGATTTTCCCATAAGACTATTATACACATGTAGTGCGGTAGCCGAATTATTAGTATAGCGCTTTATGGTCGCGACTAATGTGATGCGATTTCGAGCCCGCATTACTTCCAGAAAGCATTTCTAGGCCTGCTTTTTGGCACTCTATTTTCCAATGTGTATTTAAAGATAATCTCAAAGATTATTATTAGGGTTCTAAACTTTTGATATAGAGAAAGGCCTCTCTCAGGTTTTCCTTTAAAGCTTTGTTCCATTACCTTTTATAGGGTTGATTGATTTGTTAAATTTAGGTTTATGTTTTCAGTGAATTCTTTGGTTTGTAATTAACTATTGCAAAGCACAACCTTGTGGAATGTGGTGGATTTTAAGATTTAAGTCATTTACAAATAACCTATTTTAGATACTTATCTCTTCTTCTTCTTCAATTTCTTATTAGCTTTATGTTTGTCATTTTAATATGAATTTCTGTGATTTGATAGATGAAATGGTAGGCTAAGCATTTCATAAGGTTGGTTATCATATTTGGTGTTTGATTAATCTAATCTTTAGTTTGGTTGGATGTTTTATCCTTGATTTATAATATTTGTTGTTAACAATGGGGACAGTTAAGGTTTTGATTTATCCATATATGTCAGAAATCCTAGATTCATCCTTATTAGGTGTCTTGGTGACGCTGATTAAGCCCCAAAATCTATAGTCTCAAGCCAAGGTGTAACTCCAATTAATCGGGATTTGAATTAACTTAGTCAAAGAAGCTGTGTGAATTAAAAAGGTCTATTACTGCTTGATTTCAAATCAAGAGGGACACCAAATGTATTAAGTGAGGATTGTAAGGACGTAATTGTGGCCAATCCAACTTAGTCCGAGTATCTCTATTTCAAGATTTGGGGTCTCATGATCAATAGAGTTTGAGGAAAATTTCCTTGAAAATTATCACGATCGACCTGGGCATTTTTAACTATGAATAGGGATAATGCAAGAAAATGCTGGGGGAACACTAAAGTGGGATCCTCAGACTGTATCCTTGGATCAATTCAAGCCATATTTTATTCAACCCGAGCCTGGCCGAGATGAACCCTTAGACATCAAATGACAACAACCAACCTTAATTCCTCTCTAAGTCAAGCTTCCCGGCTATGCAATTACTCTAGTTTTCTGGGCAAAACACTCTTTGTTTGGTTTAGTTTCTAGGTTTTAGTATTTTTACAATTTCTGCAAACATTGAGTCACCTAAATAGTGAACGACTTAGCTGTTAGCATCAACTTTACTAAAGCCACACCTTCCCTGGGATCGATATATAGACTTTAAATTAATCGTATTACTGTACGACTGGGTATGCCGTGAATATCGTATCAAATTTTTGGTGCCATGTCGTGGAAGGTGTGGTTTGAAGCCGTTTGATTGATATTTTGCAAAAGATAAGTTTGCTAATGAGCAAAATTTCTTTCCTATTTTTACCTGTTTCTTATTTGTATTTAGTATACTTCGTTTTTTTCTTTTTTTTTTGTATTTTTCTTTTAAGGTGCTAAGCATAATGACTTATTTAAAGAGATAAATGGATCTCTCTACACCCTCAAGAATCAATTTTCCTTTCACACAACCCAAAGAGAACAAACATTGGAGGATATTGCCGCAATGCAAACACAGACCTCTTTAAGCCTATAAGCTTATAATTTTGAAGGGGTGAATTATTTCAACAACCATGCGGGTTATTTCTCTCAAACTCACAACATCTCTAAGTTACTTATCATTCGTCGGGGACATAAGACAATTTATCCTATGGAAATCCAATTATGCAAAGTCAAGAAAGTTAAAGTTCCTGTTTTCAAGAACAATTCCGGCAACCATCTATTGAGGAGCAATTTCTTGCCTTGAAGGAAGAACTTAAGAAGAATAAAGACGCTTAAGAAATGTGGTTGCCAATCATGGAAACCAAGATGGACACCAACATGATAGCAGACATGGTCACCAATTCGACAAACCTTAGTAGAGAAACATATCATGGAAAGCAACAAATAATACAAGTTGAGGAATTAGCAAAAAATTTTAAAGGAACACCAAGGCAACTCCCGGTGAGACAAAAATAGCCGATGACATACTTCGAGTGTGAAAGCATAACTGGTTTTGAAGAGGAACTTTCGAGCTTGACTTTAGATGAGGACATTAACACAATGGAATATGACAAAATGTCCTTGATTCTTAAGGGAGAATTGCAAGACCTGACATTGGTTGAGAATAAATGAGGTCAAGGCTGTGAAGAGTCGTCATTGAAAGAGATGTTGAAAAGAAACATCCTGAGCTAATAGTTAAAAATGTTTTAGTCGAGTTGAAGACTCCACTTCCCCAGATTCTTTGACTTTGCATGAAGGCACCAATAAGTTTCATTTATAAAAACTTCCTCAGTTGGCTACAAGTCAAGTGCGACATGTTAAACATGGGGAAATGACACTTTGTCGTGAGGAGAAATGAAGTTTGACTTCCACCAAAGCATGCCACTAACGGATAAAGAAATTAGGGCATAAATGAAGATAAAGAGCTCATTTTTGCCACTAATGCACTCATATTTTTTCAAGATGACACTCTTTAAAGGATTGAATTAGAGTGTGTCAAACCTTTCTCAAATTAAAGAGTTGGCATTTGAGCTTGTATCACCTATTTTGAAGGTGAAGAAGCTCATCCTCGTGCGCGATGAGTATGTAGAGGGAGTACTGGCCATGAAGGATGAAGGGTCAAAGCAAAGCTCTCGGACTTCTACAATGAGTCTAGCTAGACTCTAAAAACAAAGCAGGTTCTTGGGAGGCAACCCAATCAAAAAAGAATAATAAGAATTTCTATTCATATTCCGTTTTAGTGTGTTTTTGGTTATTTTAATATGTGTTGCATGTTGATCTTGTTTTGAGTTTTTGGGTTTTGGGATTTTGCTTTTTCAAAAATGAAGATGATCCATATCACCCTATTAATTTGTTCCGTTGATCATACTGATCATCTAGGGAGTCCTCTCTTAACTTTCATATTTCAAGACATTGAGGATAATGCATATTTTAAGTTTGGGGCATTAGTAACCCTTTGTTTTTAAAATTCCAGCTTCAATTATGTAACATCCCAAATACATCCAGTCAGCCAAACATAATTATGGATATCATTGAAGTATTTGAAATTTTCTAATTTAAATGCAAACATGAAATGAGAAACCCTGAATTTGTAAGATAAATAAGGGTAAATTTATAATTTGTCAAAAAGGGGCACAAAAGTCATAAGATAAGAAGGCTATAGGCTAAAGTGAAATATGCATAACTTGATTTGCTAATAAAGGGTACTTTGAGGACCCAAGTGAAAATTAAGATAAAAAGGGGATGAGACCAAGTAGTCTCTCATTTTTGAGAGCAAACCGTGATAGAGAGAGAAGTGGAAGCAAGAAGAAGAAGAAGGAGAAGAAGGAGGTGCTGAAAGACAAAGAAAAGGTATGGAATTTGTTAAGTTTTGTATGATTTGTGTATGGAAGTATGGGTTTTTATGGATTAGTTTGGATTCTTTTGTATGGATTTGTATGGAAAAATCAAACCATAAACCGATTTTTGATGAATTTGGGTCTAAAAGAACCATTTGGTATATTGGTTGTGTTTGGACTTGGGTTATTATCAACCTTAATTGAGGAATATTTGTATTATGGGTATTGGGGTTTTAGGAGAGGCTATCAAAATTTCGACCTTCTGATGGTCACTTTTCTGGTCCGAACTCCTCGCTCTGATGTTTCCTCGTGTTCTATGGAAAGACCTTTGAGTCTATAATCCATCAATATATAGCTTGATAATATTGGAACTCATATTAGGTCCAAAAATCATGAAAATAGTAGGCCATGCTGGTCTGCTCGTAGTCACTGTTCATGGGAAGTCTCCAACTTCGGACGGTCATAATTTCTTCGTCCGAACTCCTTTCAATGGCTCTGACTCTATGGAAAGCTCCTTTGAGTTCAGAATCCATCCATATATAGCTTGATGAAATTGGAATGATAGTAAATAGCTCATAAGAATACATGGTTACCATATTTAATCATGCATATAATGTAGATATGAAAATGCAAAGATATCGGTTAAATGATTGTAAATATCGTATATGATTACCGAATGACAATAATTATTCGAAATATGAGATATGTACCTAACATAAAAATACATGGGATTGTTCATGAACTGGGTAGAGGGATAGATAGACATTTATTAGTGGAAAATAAGTTCCAGAAGATATCGATCACTGACTCGTTAATATTACAACACCTTCGCCCTTATATTTGGTCATTGTCTCGCATAATGATAACAATACTTCGCCCTTATAGATGGTCATTGTCTCAAGACAATGATAGCTTTCGCCCTTTTTTTTATGTAATTCATTATTTCGCATGCTGAGTACAACGCCTTGGGGCCTCTTATAGTTTCCTTTTGTCTAATTCTTCTAAGGTTTATGCATATGAAACATAAAACAAAATGACTTGAATATGTCATGCTGATATGATATTATATGATAAGAGTAGTTATTAACACCACTATGCGATCACAAGTATATTGTGACAAGAAACATGGAAGCAAAGTAAATAGCAATGATAAGAAATGGAAACATGGTGTATAAGTAAATATGAAAATATAGTATAAGTATTGTTTAAATGATATATATGTTAGATGTGTATGCATGTATATGTGATAGATCCTTGCCAGATGGTCATCCATATGAGTTAATTCCCACTAAGCTATGTTTAAAATAGTGTTTCATCCGTAGGTATAGGAGAAGGTAAACAAGAAGTCCTGACACTCCAACATCAAGAACTACCAAGGCTAACACACTACTAGGTGCCTACCAAAGACCTGCATCTCTATTTTTGTATATGTTTATATTTTTGTAAGCAATGTAAATATTGTAAATGTTGAACACTTCCAGAGTATGGAGTTTCTTGTATATATTTTGCAATACGCTGCTGTAATATATTACAAGTTAAATGTTTAACATTATATACCTGAACAACTTAAAGTTTATAAGTTTATAGTAAACAGGAAAAAGAAAATAAAAAGAACAGACACTCGCTGAAGACTCCGTGTGTCGAGTCAGTATCAACAATTCCATTGTTAGTGTTTTCAGTTCTTTATATGTTTCAATTTAGGCTTTTTTTTCATTCCTTTATTTGATTCGTCAGAAATGGGTTTCGGATCGATGAAGTGATGCCTATGATGAACATTGATTAACCATTCTTCACATGAAGGCAACAAGAGATATTTGAACATAGGTTACAATGTGGTTCACTCAAGATAGTTGTAGACCTAACCACATGTTTCAAGATCTTTAGCATGCCATTTCTAATTCCTTTTCAATAATTTTACCGGGTTGTATAAGCACTAGGTGATCATTACACATTTTGATCTACCCCAACTTGCTGGGGGAGGGAGGATCTACCCAACTTGCTATGCCTAACATATATGTTTTTTTCATTTTTTTTAAACCGTGAGACTCATTTTATATCATTCCATGTTAATAAGCCTTCCACCATCAAACACTAAACACAGTCGATCAGCTGTGTACCCATTTACATACCATCGAACACCAAACACAAAGATCGATCTCTACTTATCGCACTCACACTCACGCCAGCGTGGATGTCCCTAGTGAAGCAATGCAATGCAATCATGCCATTTCAATCATACCATGCTACATATATGATGAGTATCTATATGTGCATGCCTACTCATGCATAATTACCTATTTAATCATTCGACATTTATATCAAAAGCATACAAATTCCAAATATATCATATTAATTCATGCCAATATATCAATATGGATATTACTGACATCAACCTCACTACCACTCGAGTAGCTATCCGATCAACCAATTAGGCCGAATTGTGACAAGACAGTCCAGCTTAACAACAGCCTACATTAAGCCGTGCAATGGCCTTATTCATACAAGCACATCATGCTCAAACTATTAGAACACACAATTTCCAACCAAAGTATATCATCAATCAATTCCCGCAATGATATACTACAATCATACTAATTGTAGCAAAACCGACACAATTCATTAAACAAATCTTAAGTTGTAGCAAATTTTAAAACGTTAATCTCATAACTCGAAAGTTATAGAGATTCAATTTCTGCGGATCTGCTTCTTCAACATCAAGTTCTCGATATGCCAAAATTTCTTGAAGGATACTAGTCCAAATTCTCCCCTTTTTTCTAACTAAAATCATCCTTAAAACTGACACTGGTAGGCCAAATGTGGCACTATTCCAAGAACCATTGACTTTCCGTGTTTCATCCCAAAGATAAAAAACTCAACCAGCTCAGTCCCCAAAGGAAAAATAAACTGTGAGCAGGGAAGAATCCCTACCTTTACAGAAGAAACCTAGGAAGTCTCTGCGGGATATTCCTAAACCCAAACACACTCGATTTTAACTCCCCATTGTTCCTCACAAAATCTCGTGGTTTTGGTACCCACGCTGAGCCCTCATTTATAGATGAACTTTTGTCTCTCGCCCAACCTGAAGACGACCACCCAGCCTCAGCAGAGATCTTGTGAGATGTCAAAGTTTTCTCTCTCTTCTCTCTCTTCTCCTTTCACGCCTCCCCTTTTTCTTTTTTCTTTTATCTTAACTTATTTAAGTTAATTTTATATGCTCTCATGGTGCCACATGTCACGTGATCCTCGCTCGGATCCGGTCCTAACCCGAAACAATTCATTTTCATCTCAGTTCAAGTTCAATTTATTTGAAATGAACTTAACTTCAGTTATGTCCTAACTCCCAGATTCTCTGAAAAATCTCATAAGTACTGAGTCATTAGGACGTCCGTTAATTTCGAAAATCGTGGAAAATCTAACTGGTCTGGAATTCAACGAAATTTTTTTCGATAAATTTGATTTCAGAGACGAATCCAATCCGCGAAATCTGCCGCCATCCCCGGATCTGAGAATTTTCCGTGCCTCGAACCATTCTAGTAATTTTATTATCATATGTATTTAAAATTAAATTTTCCCTGGTTTTACAAGAAAAGCTAAGAATGAGCCACTTATCCCCTATTGAATACTTTTAGTCAAAAATCTGCAGCACCTGCAAGACATGTCGCTTTCAATGTTACATCTTCGTGAATACATGAAGTGTGGGAATTGGGAGTTGGCTGAAGTGGGTAGCCGAATGGAAATAAAGGGAGGTCTGGGGTAGAAAAGTGAAAAAGTATAAAAGAAAGAAGAATGAATCAAGGAGTAAGTTTAGCTCGTATCTTCCTACCTTGAGCAAGTAAGTTCTTATGGGTGTTCTACACCGCACTCCTAAGGCTAACTCGGGGTCTTCTTGGAGTTATTAACTCCAAAGCTCGTTACATATCGGGTAAAGGAAAGCTAGTGGGTTAACATTCCATTACTCCATGCTCAGGTAATCGGCGTAGAAAAATAAATCTCTGGTATTCTTGTAAAAAATGGTGAAAATCATGCAATTTAGGTTAAGTGTAATAAAAATATGAAAAGAACTAAGTTTGTAAAAGCCAGAAGCGCAATTGTGAAGAATGTGCTAAGCTAAAGCAGACAATTAAGCTGAGAAAAGGAAACATGTATGCTTTGGGGCAACTGAGCCTAAATGGCTTATTTAACCACCTTTACCTAAGCCATACATTACAAGCTTTTGAAGACCTAATTGATCCTTAGAGTTGTGCATTGCCTACATTAATGGAGAGTGATATGCCCAACAAGCCTATGGAGTCTTACACACTCACCATGTGAGTGAGAGATCATATTCCACTCATACTCATCTAATTACATCTAAATTATAGTTGGCTAAATGGAAAAGACTACACACACACACTTGAGAACTTTGGTTTAGGTTGTTCAACTCCTAGTCAATCTATTATTTTTGAAAAAGGCTATCTCAAAGTTTTCTTTGTGTTATATGAAGGCAGCATAATCCTTTGAGTAAATTATCATTGTTATCCCAATTATAGATGCTCAAATATACTTAAGTTAGTTGTGAATAAGGAAAGTATAGTGTTATGATTTTGTTTGAGGACAAGCAAAATACTAAGTTAAATTGTTAGGTGTGCTTTTTGGTTTGCCTTTATTAGTGAAAAATGTAGCATATTAGTGCATTCTTTTTACTCATTTTCATGTCTAACCTCCTATATTTGTGTATTTTTTAGAAACAAAGAAAACGGGACGAAAAGCGAGCAATTTGGGTAAGAATAGAAGAAGTTATGCATGGAAGAACTCATGGTCGAGACCACAAAGAAAAAGAAATGAAGAACATGTTTCTAGCAAAGATGCAGTGTGGTCGCGACTATAGAGGACTATCTTCAACATATTTCGGGGCAGCAGTCACCACCACAAACATCCCTATGACTGCTTCAACAAACTCTGGCAGTGGTGGCGACTACAACCCAATTTTCCTTGGCAAAGACTGCTTTTACTTGTAGTAATGACTACAAGGCACCAAGTGGTTGACATTATGTGATGATTTAACTCAGAATACATCCATTCCCTGTTTGTTTTTACCCATTTTCCAATGTGTGTATTTAAAGACAATCATAAGAGACTTATTAAAATTAACTTTGAGAGAATGAGGCTCTTCAGGGTTTTCCTTCAAGTTTTATACATTTTTCTAGGGTTATTTCTTAGATTTGTTAGATTTAGGTTTGTTTTTATGAATTCTTGGTTTGTAACAACTATTGTCAGAAGCATGAACTTGCGGGAGTGATTAACTGATTGTAGAGATTGAAGTCATTTGCAAGCCAAATTAAGTTGTATTTCCATCTCTTCTCCTTCTTCAATATCTACAGTTTTTTGTTTGTCAACAACATGAATTTGTGGTTTGAATTCATGAATGGTGTAGGTTAAACACATTTCTTCATAGGGTTGGCTATCAGATTTGGTGTTTGATCTTAATTCCACCTCAGTTTCTGGTTAGATGTTTTATGCTTACTGCTTATTTGAAGTTAGAATATTTGATTTACTTAAGGTTTTAAGTAATTAATACATGCCAAGAAATCTAACCCTTCAATCCTTTTACTAGGTATCCTCTTGGTGACGCTTGACAAGCCCTAAAATATGATTTTCGAGTCTTTAAGGCAGTAACTAATGAATCAGATTGAATTAACTTAGTCAAAGAAGCTTAGGGAAATTAGGTTTAGTGCCAGCTTTGATTTGGTCGAGGGCACCAAATGTATTGGCGGGGATTGTAACATAATCATGATCATCAAAATTAGTCCGCTTTATTCCTACGACGAATCAGATCATAGATCTCCGAAGAAAATTTTCTCAAAGCATCACCATATCGACTAGAAGGACATAAGAATCGTAGTCAGATAAAAGCAAAAATAAAACGGAATATGGAAAGCAAAGATCCTCAGACTGCAGATTCCCCAAACCACTGAAGTCATAGTTCATTTTCGCACCCGGGCCATATCGAGATGAACTCCTTAGACATCAATGACAACAACCAACCCTGATTCCTCTCTAAGTCGCTTTTTTCTCCTTGCTTATGTAACATCTTAGCTTTTCACAAAACACCTTGTTTGGCTTGCTGTTTTGAGCATTTTCTTCAATTTCTCACTTCAAAACATTGAGTCACTCAAATAGTATTTAATTTTGGTAGTCAGCAATTCATCCTCAAATAAAACCACACTTTCAACGTGGATCACATTTAGACTTTAGTCCAACAAGTTACGTGTAAGAGTCGGGTGCGCTTAAAATATTATAAACACTTAGACATGAGTAGAACAAAGATACCGATAGTTTAGAGATATTCTTGGGTCTGTGTGGTAGATTAGATCTTATTGGGTTTATTGCGCCTAAGACTCCTGACTGGGTAAAGATGCAAAATACCTAAGTCCTGTGAGAGTCACTGAGAGAGATTTACATGTGCAATAGTAGGAGGCTTACATTAATAAGTGATTAGAATAATACCGGGAACAAATTGGTCCATACTAATAGTTAAGGATTGATAAAATGAAATCTAAACCCTAGGCTTTTCCTATTTTATTTCATATATATATTTGCATGATGGATACAAGATTTTTGTTGTTTTCTTATTTCAACCATTAAATCCATCATCCATAAAGTCAGACTAGACAATTTCAAGATTAACTCCATTCCTCTTGGGAACGATACTCTTACTTTCATTATATTACTTGATGCGATGCATGCACTTGCGCACATAGGCGTATTATTTACATACACACTCGCGCTTATCAAGAGTTGCTTTATTTAAATTAGAAAGTCTTGTTTTCCAAGTGCAAGTATGAATTACTTTATTTGATTTAGAAAGAATGGAGCCTAAATATACCTCCACACCCCCAATTTAACAGTCTTTGGGAGAGATACGATGAACAACAATTTTTTGTGAGGTTTTCTTCACTTCATGGTTGTTGTGAGAACTTTCGAGCCTATTAAGTGCTAATTCCTGGCAAAGGTTTTAAACTTACGACTCTCTTGGTTAGTCCTATAATAAAGGGATTCGTTACTTTTCCTTTGTTTACAAATTTAATCCATATAACCAAGGGGGACGGAGACGAACATCTTTGCTGTATTTTTGATTCAATATAGTCATGGGACATGAGGGCCAGCTGTTTTAGATCGCTTAAAGATCCTTTGGCAATCCACAAACAATTGATTAATCTTGAAGCAAAAATGTAGCTCTGATCACATGAGCTGGACACACTGGCCCAAAGACTTCGCCCCTTTACTCTTCTTCACTTAATATGAGTCACATGCCATAGCATAATCCATAATGTTTAGTTTATGTGGTAGAACGTTTAATGTTTCAAAAAGGCAGGGCATAGGAAAGGGAGCCGAGCGACGGATCTAGCAAATGCCTAGAGGATATGTGCCCCTTCAATTTTTTTTTGAAAAATAGATTTCTTTGTAGAAAGGTGAATTTATAAACAAAAGCTTAATTATGCCCCTTGTGGGAATAAATCGTAGCTTTGCTTGCATGTTATTTTTGAATTGCTTCAGTTTTCACCTCTCTCTGCATGTTCTTTTTGTAAAGTAATCAATCCCATATTCTTCTTCAATATCTTTCTTAATAGGTCGAGAGGATCGATTCAAGATTATCTTCGTTGTGTAAGACCATTCAAAAATCTACTTGTGAATTCCTTTTCTTCTTGATTTGATTCTTTAATTTAAAAGTTATTTTTCATTGAATGATATAAAAAAGATTCTTTTTTTTTTTCTTTCTTTTGCGTATTTGGATTTTGACTATAATTTTTTTCCATTAAAATTTAAAAGAAAAATTCTTGTAAGATCCAACATCACTAGGTTGGAGTTTGTTTGTCAATTAATGCCTCTTTTAAATTAAATTTTTGGGTCACTCTTGGCTGAGATGAGGGGTCCCGATTCAAGTCCCCAATCGAAAAACAATTTGCTTCATTGTGTTCAAAGTGTTTAATGTGTTGAATAAAAAAAGATAAGTAAAATGTTAAAAAGGATGGGTGAAAAATAGGAGTAATAAGCCGACAAGATGTGAGAAGGTCAGTCTAAGCATATAAGTGGGATTGGCCTTGTGTCAGCCATAGAGTTGGAAGACAGGTCGCAGCCCAGCTAATCAATAAATGTAACTAAATTCAAAAATAAAAATTTATTTCGTTATTCAATTGATCAAACACTCATGGGCTTGTACAGTAAAATATAAAGTGACATAGGTAAGAGAGATGAGTGGAATATTTGCCCCCTCTATAATAAAATGAATCCTGCTTACATTAAAAAATATTCTAATGTCATAAAAATATTATTCTAATATGTCTTAAAAAATATTCTAATTAATATGTTTAAGGATGGCTATTAAACAACCAACTTCACTAAAAATTCAAGTTTATAGGATTTGAGTTGAATACCATATTTTAAATTTTAATAGCCTTCCTTACATATAGTTTCATACCCGTATATGAAGAGATAAGCAAACCAAACAGGGTCTTTTTATAGACTTTCAAATCACAAATAAGAAACAAATATTAAAATTGTAGGGATACTTAACATCATTAACTATCATTTAGTCTTAAATTCTATTTAAATTAAATAAAAACAAGATAAAATGAAATAAGCACCACTTATACATAAGTTCACACAAACTTAGTGATCCCATCCCCTATCGAGTTATCTGCTTAAATCAAAGAGGACGCAAGGTATGTCCATTTATAAATGGTGTTTTATGTCATGAAAAATATTTATATAAATTTTAACTATTTACATTTTATAAGTAGAATTGTTTCATACATGGTATATTATATCTTCAACAAAAATCAATCTAATAAGGGACTAACGTAAGAGACTGCAAGGCTTGTACAAAAAGGAATTGATGTGGTAGAATTCTCATAAATGGTTGGAGCAATTAATTCTTATCAAAATAATTTGGAATAGATTGAATAACTTTTTTCTTTTAAGTATTGTTGTACATGTCGTTTTGTACCAATCCATAATCTCAATCATAGATAAAGAAAGGCCCTTTATGTACACCTACCTTAATTCATAAATGTGAACAAAATGAAGATTTAATAACTTGATCAGAATGCTCAACATAAGTGAAAACTCTAACATGCCTTCTTTTCTTTCCATAAAATCAACGGCAAAGTTTGAGGCTTATACAAAGAAGAAATACTTGGTTAAAAAAATAATTCAAAATATATAAAACTAACATTCCCATATTTTTTTTTCTTGGAAAACAACTCATTATAATATCTTTTGTTTTTTTAGGTATTTACACATGTTTTCTAAAAGAAAGAGTTATTTTTTCAAGAAAACAATAAAGGTATTTTTGTCATTATGTGGTCAAAAAATGATGAAGTGTTAATGTCTGTTTTTTTTTTTTTTTTTTTTTGAAAACTGTTTTTTTATTTTTAAAAAACAAGAGGAGCAAGCAAGAAAAATAGGGAAAACACATTTGATTCTTTTTTTTTTTTGTTCTAAAAAACACAGAAAACACTAAATTTAAAAAACAAGACACTATAAGGAAAAAATTAATCAATGACACATTTAATTTGTCATTGAAGAGTTATAATGACATTTCCTTAAAGCGTCATGGTCTCGATTATCATTGTATATGTTTACACACAAGGACACTTATTTCGAGCATCATCTTTTGTGAATCAAAACTATGACACTTATTTAAAGCGTCATTATCTAATCATCATATTTCAATCTAATATCTTAACTATGACACTTATTTGAGCGTCATTGAGAACGATTTCAAAGAATACCATCTACGTTTTCAAAAAAATGTTCTCAAGAACAATTTTTAAAACAAGAACCAAGCAAGTCCTTAGATTTCAAAAATTCATGTTTCAAAGGTTCTTTTAATCAAACCATTCTCCAAAGAAATGATGTAATCAAATTCTCATAAATGATTAGGACTAGTTTGTATCATTTAAATTTGGAATAGATTGTATAACTTTTTTTCTTTTAGATATTGTCATACATGTTTTATTATTATTATTATTATTTTGTAATAAATCTAAGTGTTTTATTTAACATTTGTTTTATTGTCACGACAGTGCCGCACTGGCTTTCTTATTTCTTCTTACATTTATGGGTGCCGTTGTTGTTGTAAAGTATGAATATTGGAAAGATGTTTCTGCATTTTCACTAGACAACATGGCACTACAAACCACAGTCGTTGCTATATTTATATATTGCACTGTAGTACCCACAATTTAAAGAAAAGTTCAACACTCAAAATCCAGTAATCATCTCCAGTACTATTATAGGGAATATCGGGTTCTTGAGTGGAAATTCTTCCTCTGGTTCCCTTTCTTCTTGATAAAGGTGACAATCATTGTACATCAACCATTTTATGACTGGCATGCTCATGAATATATTAGAATAACACCTGTGATACCAGTTCATTTATTGGAGCAATGAAAAGGAAGAGTATATTTACCTCATTGAAGATCATCTGCAGATTATGTAGAAAAAATTCAAGGGGCTATATTTGGTTGATTATAATGTATTTTTCGTACTACCTACATTGTAATTTCATTACTTTGCTTCCGAAGTTAGATTTTCGTGTATTAGAATTATCATTATCATAAATTTAGCATTGTATTGGTCATGCAATTAATTTGGTCAAATTTATGAATACTGAGACGCTAGTGTCAGCGGAATGTTGGAAAGTTTTGTAAACGAAGAAAGACAACCATCTTGAAGCTGCAGAGCAACCTTAGTCATCACCTATAATATAAGAACCTTAATCAAGCTCATCACTCAAAGGAATCAACCTTATTGGAAATTTTAAGAAAATATGAAAAATAGAGGTTTTCTCAATCATAATATGTTTTTTTTTAAAGATATAATTTTATTGATTCAAACCAATAATACATTCAATAAAAATATATAATCAAATTTGTTAAAAACTTTAGAGAATGACGTAACATTTAGGTTAATAACATAATGAATCAGCTCAAAACCTACACATTTGATAATCCTATAATGACTAGATTACATGACTATAGTTTTGTAGCATGTTGACGATCATGATTTGATTTGTTATCTCTGTTTGATCGAATATGTTTTTTCATTTGAATCGCCCACAAATAGTAAACGTCACAATAAGATGATGAAAATCAACCATTATACCAAGACGACACAACCACACGCCACAACAAGTCGAGCGATAAAATCACGAAAAAACAAATTAAAAACTCATGCATATACGTGGCTGGAGAAGCCATATATGTGGAAGAGCAAACTTTATTGAGAAAGAAAAATGAAAGAAAGAGACTATAAAAAATGATAGAAAAAGGTGTAGAGGGGTGATTTTAAGCTAAGAATGACAAAAAAATCATCTCTTCTTACTAACGGAAAAGGGGTTAGAAAAGAGAGCATATGAGAGAAAATGAGGGGCAACTAGGGTTCCAATCACAATATGTTAAGTCTCTTCTCATTTCGAATTTTTTTATATCTTTTCTTGGAACAACTCTCTAAGAATAGGACAAGGAAACACAATAACTAAAGACCAAAATCAAGAAGATGAAAATTCATAACAATTTAAAGACCAAAATACAGACATCAAAAGTCACAAAATAACTTAAGACCAAATCTCATTGCCTACTTAATGAGGTTGATGATTTATTAATTAAACCAGATCTTGGACTGGTCAGACATTAAATTTTGGCCTTTAATTATTTCACTATTAGATCAAATTGGGTTGTCTCTTCTAGCTGACAACTTATATTAGGCTCCTTTATATCTTCAAATAAGCCGGTGTTGGGCTGCTTGCTTGTATGCATCATTGTTTGCAACCCCCAGTGAGACTGGTGATGAAACGCGGATGCATCAAATACCAATGTAGTGCTTACAACCATTGACATCAGGCCATAAATTGTTGACCGCAAGAATCCCGATAAAGGATTTGAGAAGATTCACAAACACTATAGTAGCTACACCATGAGATTGTTGTGTTGGTGCAAAAGAATAGTGATTAATTAGACAAGAAAAACGAGAATAATACATAGAGATTTACGTGGTTCGGCAGAGTTCTTGTATCTATTGGGTGTGTGCCCAAAGTCGCACAATGTCCCACATCGATTACAAAAATGAGAAGGCTTATGAGTATATAAGCATACGAATAACATCTAATTGGTATGAGCCATTTTATGAGGAAAAGCCCAAAAACAAAATCATGAGGGCCTTAGGCCCGAAATAGGAATAATATCATACCCCAATGAATGGGGATGAGTCCATGGGTTTTACAACAAGTGGTATCAAATCCAGGTAACCGGGTTTCAAGCATAGTTGTGTGGGTGGAAGCAAAACAAAATGATGTGGTAGGCCCCCTGGCAGATGGTGCTTCACATAAGGGGTGTGCCCAACTGCAATAAAGGAAATCCTAGTTTGAAGTGATGCTTGGTGGAACGTTGTTCGAGGGGAGGATTGTTGGGTATGCACCCAAAGTCTCACAAATGTCCCACATTCGGTTAGAATGGGAGAAACATGGTATATAAGCATGGATAACATTCAATTAGTATAGGCTTTTGGGGAGAAGCCCAGCTCAAACCACGAGGGCTTAGGCTGAGAAGTGAATAATATCAGAACCAATATGGATAGAGAAGGTTCTTGAGATATTCAACATGAGAAAGTCCTAAAAACGGTTTGTTTCTCACTTATAAACCGCAAAAACAGCTCTAAGCAATGTCATATAAGTGAGAAAGATATGAAAGTAAGCAAAAACAAATATACTATTGTTAGTAGCTTGATGTATATTATGGGTATACTAGGCGAACATACGCTCATGTAGTTAGGTTGTGGCAGTTTCTTACTAATCATAGGAAGAACGCGGGAAACTTGATAAAGTGGATGCGAGATATCTTAGAGGCACTTCCAGTGTGTGTTTTAAGCGATGAGTGAGCATGCTAGATGGATACACATATTTAGGCATTAAGGTATGTGATGTTGATTCTAGGAAATACATTTCAAGGTTCTTGATGAAGCTTTTACAAGGGAATTGTCTCTTAGTAATCCAAGTTGCAAAGAATGTGTTTGTATTACCACCATGAGTTGGTACATTGCTATTTAAGGGTTGTAAAGAGGTTATGGATAAGAAAATTCTTAGAAGAATTAGGACAGAGTAAGAGAGTATGTAGTTGATAGTGATATTGAGTGTCGTTCACCTCTCAAATATTTAGGCGTTCCATTCAAGATCGAAGCATGTGATGTTAGATATCAGTGGATTCATGATGTGCTTGAGTGAAAGCAATTATATTTGGAGAAAAAACACACCAGTGAGAATGGATTAGACATGTTAACTTATTATGGAATACATGATTGATCCTATAGACGAAACATAAGGGATCAACTCATGTGTGTCCTCTCATCCTGTGTCCAAGGACATAAGGACTTCAAAATGTAATCCCCATGCATCATGGGAATGAGCCCTCCCTTAGACTGATCCATGCTAAATAGCCAAGATGTAGGTTTCTTCTCCCAGGGATAACAATGAAGAGTTCTTGGATGACAGGTGCTTTTTGGTAGTTGTAGAAGCCAGGGCGTGGTTTCTATGGTAGTGTTTCATCTGCATGCAACCTGATGAGACACGACAATACTCCCACTAACATGCACAGGCCTTATCTTGATTTTGTGAGAAACCAAACTCATTGATTGTCTCATCCGTCCAAGATGTTCCAACTCTAGATACTTGCTTCAATCCATATGTGGAATTTTTAAGCTTGCATATTTATCTTTAGATGTAAAGCCTTCTGGTTGTGTCATATACACATCCTCATATAGGTTTCCATTAAGGAAAGTCGTCTTCACATCAATTTTCCATATCTCATAATCATAATGAGCAGCAATGGCTAGAAGTATCCTTATAGATTTAAGCATAGCTACAGGACTAAAAGTCTCATCATAATCAACTCCTTATCTTTGACGATATCCTTTAGCTACAAGCCTAGCTTTGTAGGTAACAACCTTACCTTCCATGTCGAGTCTTTTTCTTGAAGACCCACTTGCACCCTATGGGTTTTATCCCTTCGGGTGGTTCAACCAAAGTCCATAGTTGGTTTTCATATATGGAATCCATTTCTGATTTCATGGCTACAAGCCATTTGTTAGATTCTTAACTGTTCAGATACTCTTTATAGGTAGTAGGTAGATCATTCTCTATAAGCAATACATCATTATGTTCGCTGATGAGAAATCCATATTTCTCTAGAATAATATGTATCCTACTTGATTTATGAAGCGCTTGTGCTTCAGAAGGATCAATTATTATCTCATCTCTATGAATAACAACCTTAGGTGCATGCAGTTGATTTGTGTCTACTTGAGCATCTTGAACTTCTTCAAGCTCAACTTTGCTCCAACTGTCACTTAGAAGAAACTCTTTCTCTAAGAAAACAACATGTTTTGAAACAAATACCTTTTGTTCCAAGGTTGTCGTAATCTCCCATTGTTTCTTTAGGATATCTCTGGCAGAGACACCTAATCGATTTAGCTTCTAGCTTGTTTGATAATATCCGCTTCACATAAGCTTGACTACCCCATACTTTCATGTAAGAAAGATAAGGTTTCTTGTTAGTTCGTATCTCATATAGAGTAACATCAATTGACTTTGATGGGACTATGTTTAGGATATAAACAACAGTCTCGAATCCCTCTTTCGAAAAAAGAGACTTAAGAAGAGTCCCATTGCCCATCCTTAGGCCTCCTGATGTCTAATTTAGTTTCTCCTTTTAGCCACATCATTGTATTGTGGCGTGTAAAGTGGAGTCCATGAGGATTATATCCCATGATCTAAGATAATCCAAAAACTCTTGGCTTAAGTACTCAACACCTTGATCATATGCTATTATAATAGCAAGGAGAGAGTGCAAAGAATATGAGAGCTCTTAAGATTTTCCTTTTTCTACTGAGTGGGCTTCCGTTGTTGATTTGTTTTCCCTTAGTCTCTTCTTTTGGTCAGATTTGTAATGTTTGTAGTGGCATCTAATGTGCCCCATCTTTCAGTAGTAGTAGCATCTAATTTCCTTGCCTTCCCTTTTTAAGAACTTATCATTGATATTCTGTGTTTACCAGCTTTATGCAATGTGTATAAGGAAACGTGCTAGCTCTTGTGGCAAATGGTTAGGCACTGAGCATGTTCGGACGTTAGTTGTTACCACCTTTGGGAATTATTAATGCTTTGTGTCTGATTCAGGAATCAAGGTCATGGATTCTAGAGCGCTAGGTTGATTGTCTTGTTCCTCATACCCTATGTAATCTTCTGATTCATCATCACTCCATGTAACAAGAACGGATCGGTTCTTTTTCGTATTGGCACACTCTACTTAGATGTGACCTAACTGCATTCTACGGATTGATTTGTCACGATATTTGAGGTCAAGGTTCCTTGTGTCCTCCAAACTTTGTAGAATAAAAGTGCCATATGCAATTTTACAAGTTTGAAAGTTACCATTTCACCCAGTATTCAAGCTTTATGGCTTTTCAAACAAAATTATGATAAGGTGCAGATTAGAAAGTTCATTCGCACAAATGGGTGGTTTAAACTGGGTCCTTAGTCCCTGAGTTTCTTCATTTTTGTGGACTCTTAGCTCTAAATTCTATTTCAAACCTAGTCTGAATCCCATAAGTTCTTCAAATCTTTTTTTTTTTTTAAGGTCTTTGCACTCCCTTATTGTTGTTGCCTTATACAAACCTTGGTGGCAAGGATCTTGGGACAGCACGACAAGCTTTTTCTTTTGAAATCTTTTCCCCAAAGGCAAACAATTCATTAGCTATATTGTAATATTTTCAATCAAGAGTGATAGTCTCCTCCTCGCTCATTCATAAGTTTTGAACTTTTGTTGTAAGAAGTTCTAACCTAGATTCATGAACTACATCGGTTCCTTCAAAATTCACATGAAGAATGTCTCATGCTTCCTTGGCTACTTTGGTGGTGGAGATCATCTTGAATTGAGTAGGATCAACACCATTGAAGATTACATTTAAGGCTTGTGAATTTTTGGTGGATAGGGCATCTTCTTTAGGCATCCAAGTTGCTTCGTCCTTGGGAACATTTTTCCCTTCAACATAAGTTTTAGTAGGAGGCTTCCATCCTTGTAGAACTAATCTCCATGCCTTTTCATCAATTGATTTTATGAAGGCCCACATCCTCGCTTTCTAGTAATTATAGTTTGTCCCATCAAGTAAAGGAGAATGGCTAGTAGGACCACCTCCTTACATTGAATCCATATGATACTCACACACAACACGAATCTCACTCAATAACTTAGAGTGACATGCTCTGATACCAATTGATAGATATAAGTGTGTGTTCGGGTATGGAGTCTTGATGTTGTTTGTGATCTCGTTCAGAACTTTAATTACGGTGGGTCGAACTCCTTATAGGTCTTAGTGTGTGCAGAGTAGATGTGATATAATTTATGATAAAGTAAAGAAGTACCACAAATTTTCACGTGGTTTGGTAGCTTTTGCCTATCTGCAGAGCTATTCAGATAGAAAGAGATTTCCATCGATTTGATTCAAGGTTAACTAATAGTCTTATGTGGTACGAGACTCCCTCTCTACCCACAACCCTTCTTGAAACCTAATCACTCTTAATGGAATTCAAAATGAACTCCCTCTATTCCCCTCTTAATAGCATCGCACACCAATACCCATATTACATTATTATAAGATGAAGAAAATAAAGAACATCATCTTTCACACTAGGTGAAAAGCTTTTAATGTGCAATACGTCAACCGAGTATCTGCACTCTGCACTCCTTCAACGCATCCAAACTTCACTTGTTCTTCTTCAAGCTCTCCTCCTAAAATTCATGTTAAGCAACTAAAACTCAAAATTATAGCCTTATGAGTCGAGTCTTGAATCTAAATAAAACTTGATCATTTATCCCTATATAACTCCAGCCACCTTCTATTTTATGTCCTTTCCTTTAAGTTATTACAATGGAATCAAGAAACTTATTGCTCAAGTATCATCTTCATAATAGAATCTAATTTGTTTCTAATTGGTTTGATAACAAGCTTAGAAGTCCAGGATCCTGTGATTTGATCTTTTTATTCACTTGCCAAAAATCATCTATAAGCCCGTAGGTGCCCAACTCCCCGAGTTCCTTGTAGCCTCAGTTAGTAAGGCACTTTGCATCCCATAGCGGATTGCCCCTAGTGGGACTCTCGAGTGTCCACACGTCCACCGCATTGTCAGAGACGGCCATCCAGGCTATTTCTTGTCTAAAGGGATTTTATCTATTCCATCAAATCTTCATCCAAACTCGATCTCTAAGTAGCTATATTCTTGTAGAGCAGACGAAAGGCATATGAACAATCTCAAACCCAACAAACTACAATTGGAACTACATGCTTCTAACCTTTTACAAATTCAACAGAAAAATCCAATTCCTTCCTTAGTGATCATTTAGCACACTCAAATATGTAGTTTCAGATTTTTAGAGGGATTGGATTTGAATCCAAATTGGTGAAAACAGTGAAACTTCTCTCTATGGAGAGATGGTCAAGAACAAATTACATGGTTGCTTCAGCTACTAGAGGGATATGATCTGTACGAGAAACTTAATTTTGAGAGTTTCAACAATTTGATAAAAGAATTTTGGTGATGGATAAAAGGGAAGGTGCGACATGGGTTTGTCACATCAAAAAGACCTTGTAGGAAATCCAGTTTTTAGTATTGAAAAATAAAATTATGGAAAAAGATCTTATGTGGATAACTCCTCAACCTCTATTTCTGCAATTACTCTCAAAATCCCAAATGATCATCCTACCACATTGTGGGGGGTATAATAACAACATTTTCTAGACCACAGAGTGCAATTAACCTTTGGACATTAAGGAATTAGGGTTTCAAGATTAAGTTTTAATTGCATTATAAAAGGAATAGCATTTTCAATCTCTTCCACAAAGTTGAGATGTCAAGATTTACTAAAGTCCCACAGTAGAGTATTAGACAAAAAAACATAGGGTCCCCTTCCTAGAAAGTAAATCAACACTACAAACATGAAAAATCCTATGGATTTCCATTTCATATGGGTCTGTTTTGAACATCAGGTGCATTCATTGGTGTCAAATGAAAGCTAATAATTTGACATTTCTAACTAGTTGAAGTCTTTAAGGATGAATTAGGGCATTTTACTGTATGTGTCTCAGGATCTATGCAAATGGTTGTTGAATACATAAAAGTGCAACATTTATATAGGATTTTAATACCCCTAGCTCATGTTTTTCTCCTATTTTGTGTAAGAAGAGGTGCCTTTGATCGTCTCTCGTGTTTTGTGCTTGTGCAAATTTTGAAGTTCGATACACACACACATAAGAGTTCATATCAGAAGAGGCTCATCTGGAAATCATTATTCACCAGTTGCGCAATACATTGTCAGAAGCCTACTCAGGTAGATACTCTGCGATTGAGGGGAGCATTTGCGGAGCGGTGAAATGCCAGGGTACCACACCTTAATGGTACCGGTACCCACATGCGATGAGACAATGGTACCCGGTCTCAAATAAGCGAAGTGCCAGGTACCCCGAAACAATGAGCACCCGTGCACTTTTTGGTGCAGGGTACCCAACATGCAATTTTGCGGGATTTGGGCGAATTTGTTCTTGGTGCAAGGGAATGCGGCTCGTCTTTAGGCCACCGCCGAGATCACTAGGAAGAAATTATTTAAACCCGATGAAGAAATGAGAGAAGATCAGTTTTTGATTCTATGGTTTGGTTTTAGACAATTGGAGGGTATCTCTCATATTTTGCTAGGGTTTATAGAGTAGAGTACTTACCTTTTCTTCATATTCTGAATTTTCAGTTACTTGAAATCTTTCAGTTGGATCCATCTGACTTGGTATTTTCTTACGAGTTAAATGGCACGATATATCCCAACCTTGCAATTGAAGTGTTATTTCTAAAGTCACATTTATGCACTAATTTCTTATCAAACATGAATCGATTGCTGATTTCAATGAGTTCTAAACCTCATGATAGGGTTTTAATGGTGGAAACTCACCTCGTCGAGTAATAACCCTCAATTCCTCTTTTTTTTTTTGTGCTTCAAGCGGGATTTATGCGGTACTAGCATTTGCGGAAAATCTTATAAAACCTTAGTCAGACATCTTCTTGACAACGTGTGAACAAGAGACCCTCGGTACACGTTATGCTTGATCGCAAATGCAAGCTAAGAGTCCAAGCAAATCGTTTGAACAAGTGTTTGTCATCGCTCAATCATTCTTGTTTTAAAATAGCCTTTAATGTTACATCTTCCGTCGAAGACCATTCATCGATAGTTCCTAGATGAGATTGGGAGATAGAGGTGGGTGATACGTGATCGGAAGTAGTGCAGAGCCTAAGAACCTATCATTTGCCCTTTTTGTTTAAATAGTTAATTTAATCGGTTCTTTCAATCAATCAATCCCCACAAGCTTGAATTTTACTTTTCGCACATTCTTTGAGATAAATTCTAAGATCACTGAAACCACTCCTGTGGAAATGACCTGTGGACTCCCACGGTAATATAATGTTTGACGACCTTAGATTCTCGCTTGGGAATAATTCGGCTTATCTGAAATAGACGAAGCAATGGTTTTAGTAAATTTTTGATATTCTGACATCAAAATAGCACCCCACATATGAAAAAGGTCCCAGAGGGAGTGAGACTTATCTTAAAATGTCACCTTCAGCTATGGTCGAACATCTGAGACACATATAGACCTTCTCATCTTACGTTGGGAATAAATTATTGGTCTCATCAATCTTGGAAACCAAAATTTAGTCGGTATGTAGCAGCAAAACATTATGCTCTAAAAATCTCATCATCAAAGGCTTGCGACCTTTAAAAGGAAGAATCGAACAAACTCATCAATCAATTTCAAGACAAAAGACAAAACATTTTCATTCAAATGTCAAGGTTGCTTACATATTTGATAAGATTTGTTGATGAGTTATTCGATAAAATTTTGAACCCCCATTCATTCCCCTACTTTTATGTTAAATGAAGGGGCAGGGAGCTGATGATACAACCAAAATTTATGCCTCCAAATCAAGTTTGGAACTTCTTCAATCTCATTTAAGACTCAATTCATCCTTCTAGCTAAAAAGCCACTTATCCTTAGATCCATTTGAGATGTACTCATTGTAGGGAAACCTTATGGACTCTTTCTGTCGCATTAGTATGATATTATCCACTTTGGGCCTAAGCCTTCATGGTTTTGTTTTTTGACTTTTGCCTCAAAAAGCCTCATACCAATTGAATATAGTCTATGTTTATATACTCTTAAGCCTTCTCATTCCTAACCGATGTGAGAAATTGTGAGACTTTAGGTGCACACCCAACACTCATAAATAAAAAACTTGTGTTCTGGCTCTAAACAAAAACCCTTCAGTGATACTAGATTTCTATGGTGGAGTCTTGCCTAAGGTTAAAAAGCTGCCACTGAAAATCAACACTGAGATACAACTACATTAGTTTATCAGTCATATCTATGTGATGGGGTTTGATATAAATCTCTAATACATATAACAATAATTAGATTGGAAACTCGTTTACATGATCAATATATATGCAGAATCAGAATTCCAATCACATTACCAAATAACAAATTGGAACTAAATTTCACAACTTAAGAGACATATCTTGTTCACAGAGATCCACGAAGGAATGAAGTCGGGATTTACAAATTTTTTTATTTAAAATTGGTTATTATTATCAATCAACCGTATTTCTGTCAAGACACCTCAATTTCTCTCTCAATGTTATGAAAAAATTCAATTTAATTAATTAATAAAAAAATTATGGTCGGGCCCACATCATGTGTGCTCGATCCCACAAAAAACTAACATCTCCTACTCACACATGATGGGACTGACTCTTTTCTCAATTTGCGAGGTTCATACTTGTCAAATAAGTCATGTGGCCAGGTGCATGCCCGAGGCTTGATACACTATATGTTGTTAAAGAGGATAGCTTCTCGATGAAAGGTTCTTGGAGTATGTTTAGTATGCTATATCCCAGATCATTCTATCACATCTATTTCACATGAGATCTCAAGAAATATGAATTCATGATTATGCATGTTTCTACCACACTAGAAATACATAATTGTCGACCCATGAATACATATTGCTGCTACTATTTATTTATAAATATGGTTTTTCTCTTCCTCGATTCTCGTAATTCTTATCTAGTTTGCTTTTCTAGAAATGTTCTAGTAGATCAAATCATTCATAATCTTTGGTAACATTCTAAGATAGCAAACACTAGATACTAATTATGAAATCGAATTGAAGGAAAAGGATCTTATATGAGATTACTTAAAACTTCGAAGGCCTCCTACAAAGAAACAAATTATTTTCATTACCCTTATTGAGTGACATATGCACATGTTGTATGAATCACATATTCACGAGGTTATCTCCTTTCTCATGGAAGTAGTATGTCTCTATGCATTTTCTTTCAACAGTCTGATTGTAATTCCAACATACTCAATGTCCAACTTCTTGAGTTCAAGCTCACATGCTCTTTTTTATCAAAACATCCCATACCTCGATTTGGCTTTAAAAGGTGATTAAGTGATATCTCACTTGTGTATTAATACCTCATTCATTCTTTAAGTAAATCGACATTTGTATTTAAGTCTTTTCGGCTCAATTATCCACTAGATAATGCTTAAAAACTGTCTCATCTCTAGTACACACAAAGTGACTAAGGCGATTGCTTGTGTGAGTAGGTCCGACATACTTTTATATCTCATATGTACTTAACATATATGTTCATGTATGTTTCATTAGCATATGAGAAATAAATAAAAAAATATTATCATAAAATAATACTCGTGAACATGATAAGAAGTACATATTCTCAAATACATTTTAATTTCTATGTAAGCCCAAAGACTTGACATGCCTAAACTAAGCTTCTTTAGGTATGGGCTTTGTGAATGGATCTGCAACCATTTCTTGTGTAGTTGTGTACTTCACGTTCACTTCCTTTCATACCACCATATCTTTTACAAAATTGTATTTGATATCTATATGTTTAGTTTTAGCATGGAACTTAGGGTCTTTAATTATAAACTATACTTAACGGCTATCTGTGATTGACCCGCGGGCTCACATGGCATCTCCCTTATTGATCAAATGTTCAGGAATCTGCTTAACCATATTCCTTCTTGCAGTGGCGATAACACTACAAATTTTGCATCCGGTGTTGATAGGACTATGCAGGATTGTTTCTTACTACTCTAAGATATGGCACCATTGTTGAGTAAGAATATAAATCTAGAGGTAGATTTTCTCTCATCTAAATCTCCTCCCCAATCAGCATCATTATAGCCCTTTAATTGCATATCATTTCTTTTTTAACAAAATGAATAGTTTATTGTGCCCTTTGGATATCGCAATATCCTTTTAACTACGTTCGATGTTCTTGACTTGGATTAGATTGATATCTACTAGCCATCACAATGGCTGTGGTCTGAGGCTAGTACACATCTTATCCATACGTAAGGCACAGCCACACTCAGTAAGAACTGCTCATTTGTTCCTTTTCTTCTAAGGTTTTAGGACATAATCTTCGACTCAAGGTCTCACCTTTTACCATAGGAGTATCAATGGGTTTACAACCTTGCATTCTGAATCACTCAAGGACTTTCTTGATGTATTGCTCTTGTGAAAGAGACACCAATTTCTTTGATCGATCCCTTGAAATCTTAACTCCAAGGCTCTATGCAACTTCACCCATATCCTTCATTTCAAATTTGGACGACAATCATCCTTTTATTTCTAAAATGTATTCTTTACTATTTCCAGCTATCAGTATATCATCTACATATAAAGACAAGATTACAAACTTGTCTTTCGACCTTACTAATATATGAAAATGATCTTCTTCAATCATTTTAAAATTGCGAGAAATGCAACATTGTGAAGCGAATGTTTATTGTTTGAGGCTTAAGACCATAAATTGACTTTAAAAGTCTGCTTACTTTATGTTCTTGGCCTTGAATTACGAAACCTACTGGTTGTTCCATGTAGATCTCTTCGTCTAATTCTCCATTAAGAAAAATGTCTTTATCATTTGATGTAATTCTGGAGTCCATAATCATAGCATTAGCTAAAATTAAGCGTATTGAGGTAAATCTAACAACAAGCAAAAAAGTTTCTTCATAATCTATTCCTTTCTGTCGTGTATACCCCTTTGCAACTAGGCGGGCTTTGTATCTTTCAATTAGGTCATCCGCCTTACGCTTAATTTTAAGGATCCATTTGTGGCCAATCGGTTTAGATCCTTTGGGTAGATAAACTAATTCCCACACTTGGATTTGTTTTCATTGAATATATTTCTTCTTCCATTGCTTTCTTCCATTTTTCTTTAGCAGGACAATTGAGAGCTTCTTTTATATTCTTTGGCTCTTCTTCATCTTGTGGAGTAACAATAAATGCTTCCCCTTCAATCTTAAATTGATGACGAGGAATCAGTTGACGATTCGTTCTCCTGAGTGGGATTCATCTATTTTGTTGTTACTCCCACTTAGACAAGCAAGCATAGTTGGATCCACTCTAAGATGTGTTTGGGTGATTTTAGAAACTAATTCATCATTTCCCAAGACACTCCCACTCGAAGAGAATGGATCCAATGCTTATGCAACAGAAACAATCTAGTCATTAGTTTCATACAATAATAGGACTTCACCTATTTGTCCTTGTCTAGGGAAATCATTCTCTAAGAATGTGACATCTTGTGATTCAAATTCAATTATGTTAGCACCTTCTTGCTCACCTATGAAGACATATCATTTAGGTTGTTCACTATATCTTATAAAGATACTTTTCTTTCCTCTTGGACATAATTTTCCATATTTATGAGAGGAATTATGTACATAGGCATCACAACCCCGAGGTTTTAAGAAACTTAGGTCAGGTTTCCTATTGGTCCATAACTCATTTGGAGTGGTAATAACGGACTTTGAAGGCACTCGGTTAAGTATAAATGTGGTCGTTAAAAGTGCATCACCCCAAAAGGTGATAGGCATATAAGCCTGAGTCATCATTGACCTAACCATTTAGGGCATCCTGTGCGTCTTCATGATTCCATATTGTTGTGGATTGTATGGGATAGTCAACTGATGTACTATCCCCTTTTCATCACATAATTGTTTGAACTAGTCAAACAAATATTCTCGACCTCGATCGGTTCTCAATGCTTTGATTTTCTTATCTAATTGATTTTCAACTAAGTTCATAAACTTGATAAAGCAATCTAGTGCTTGAGATTTATGAGAAATCAAATAGACGTAACATATCAAGTGAAATCATCCATGAATGTGATGAAATAAATTGCCCCATGCTTAGCTTTTACATTTAGTTGTCCATAGATTTCTGAATGGATTAATTATAAAGGAAATTTAGCCTTAGTTCCTTTTCCAAATGAACCTTCTTGTCTTTCTAGCGAAGCAATGCTCACGGGTTAACAACTTCGACTTTGTTTGAATTTCTGATAAACCTTCTTTGGCTAATCTGTTCATTGACTTTAGCTAATATGTCAAGTCTAGCATGCCAAACATCTACATTATTGTCATAATTAACAAGCCAGTGTAATATGAGAAAAAAGCAGTCATTGCTTTATACATATTCATCAGAACTATAAAACCATCAAAGAAATAGCAGGAACCATAATATTGTTGTCTAAAAACAAATCCTTACCTTGTCCATGGGGGAAATGTAATTCAAAATCAAGTTTAATCAAAACCAACCCACAAGCTAAATTAAGCGGATATCGAGCAACCAACGTCATGTAGGAATAAGGTTTGGCGCCGCGCGGCTAACGCATGTGCCAATTCCTTCACTTTAGCCTTAAATTGTTTCCTACCTTATATCCATTTGTTCATCTCGGGATCGATCGAAATTCCATGAACATTTTGTCGCTTTGCTGTAATGATGCAGTGGCTCTTATCTACAGTCCACAAAGGATAAGATTCAATGAAAAAGACCGAACTAGAAACATAACTTGTACTAATAACAATAGAAAGGTCATTTACCTTCTTAGGCTCTTTGTAGTCATGTGAAAAATGCCCCTTCTTACCATAGTTATAGAACTTGAGCTTAGACATGTGCTTCTTTTTCTTGAAGAAGCGTTTCTTCTTTCCTTTTCTAGGTTGGTTGAACTTTTGTTTTTTTATTTGCATGAGCATCTATTTGATTCTCTTGCTGGTTCCCACCATGAAATTTACACTTGCGCCATTTTCCACCATGTGAGTTAGAGCCAGCCATGTAGACATCAGTATTTGTCTTGCTGGCCATGAGGCGATCTTCCTCGAGCTTTAAGTGGCGCATATCATCTTTCAAGGTCTTAATGTTTTCATTGTAGGTCAAATGCATTTTCATGTGTTCCTAACTTTAGGGTAGTGAACAAATCATGTCTTGCACTTGTTGTTCATCAGTAATAGTTTGACCTGCATCCTTAAGTTCACTTATCATATTTGACATTTGCCTCAAATCTTTTTTCATGTTGTGTTTAGGGCGTTTATTGTAAGTGTCAAATTTGAAGGTAAGTGATCTTAGTTTGGTTATGGACGTACCACCAAACCTTTCAGAGAATGCGAACCACATGTCCTTTGTTATCTCATATTTTCTTAACTCCCTCATGATGTCATCATCCATGCTGCTCAGCAACATGATGCAAGTTGTGGAGTTCTTCTTTTTCCAAGTATGATAAGCTTCACAATCCCTTCTATGCTTGGTCGTGTTGCCTTGCTCAGGTTCTAACATTGACATTTTTAAAACCTTAAGAGCTTCTTGCTCTCCTATAACGTATTGGATTTTCATACTCCAAATCTCATAATTATCACCAGTTAATTTTTCACCCTTATTGAGTTCAACTACGATGTTCATAGTAGCAGTTTCCATTTGTTATAATACAAGCAGTCAATTAGGCACTATAATCAATTCTCAAAACATACATGAATGTTAAATTAATTGTAAAGTGTCAATTGAACACAGGGCTAGAGTCGAAAGTTCACTATGTTCCCAATTATCGTCTAAGGTACCTAAGTTCAATTAACCACTTTGCAATTAATTGTTGTCTGTCTAAAGTTACTAAACTTTAGCTAATTTATACTCAACAAATTTCAAACAATAACTAGCAATAAATTCATAGCATTTCAAGGTAATATATACAAAGATAAATATTATAAATGCATCAAACTAAAGACATAAAAGTTAACTATCAATGTCAAACATTTCATGTAATAAAAAATTTTAAAATTAAGACAATCTCATGGAATGAATAGGAATGGAATCATCAAATTTGTTCTTCAATTCCAAAGGAAGATCATATTTGACTTTAGTAACAGGGATCGGGCTTCAGGTTTCTTCAACTTCGAATAGACATACCATCTTAGCGCCAATCTCCTTGTAACCCAATTCACATACTCAGGGATGAATTCCTTAACAAGTTTTGTATAAGTTCTCGTGTGATCATAAGGGTAACTATTCCATAAGTAAATAAAAAATTCCTTTTTCCTTCAATGATCTAAGGCATGACCTCAAAGCCTTATATTTGCCAATACTTCTCCATAGGCCCCCTTCCCAAACAAATTTTTGAATGCAACCATTGATGTCTATTATATAGTTCACTAGGCTGTCATAATCATCATCCTTGACACGTGCTTCTAAGTTTATGCTCCCAAGATTCTTTATCATATTCTTTACTTTTTGTCAATGTCTTAGGGTTCTAATGGCCTTTATGGACCTCATTTTTCTTGCCATATTTCTAGTACAAAAAAAATTAATTAAAAAGTTGTCAATGAGATTTGAACCAGAGTCTTTTATTTAAAAAAAAATTAGGAATGGGCGTTAGCCAAAAATATATAATTGTCTTTAACAATCATACTAATGTGAAAATTGGAACATATTCCTTTCATTTATTATTATTATAAGAATAATAATTATCTAAATTTTATTATTCCAAGATACTATGGGGGCCATTTAGATATATATATATATATATATATATATATTTGTTCTGCTGAATTCTAGGGTGATAGTAAAATATTTTTTTAAAAACCTGTGTACTTAACATATGATCACGTCCTAAGTTTGTAAGGAATAAAGTTTTGGATATGGTTCCAAACCTGTATTAATTATGTAATTTATATTATCATATGTGAGTTTGGGGCCATATCTTCTAAAGCTGGGACAGATCACTATGTACCTCTACAGGTTTCTTAAGCAATTACCAAAATTACACCCTAAGTCAACAGAACAAATTATCCTATTTTTTTTTTGTCAAAAACTTTGTGACAAGAACATATCCTTGTATACAAACTTCTTATTAAAATTTATGGAACCAATAACTTTGATCATATATATTAATTATATGGTATATTATTATATGTGGGTTTGAGATATATCAAACCCTTATTCCTTAAGCAGGCCGGATCATATGCTTATACACAGGTTTCTTATAAAAATATTTTACCATCACCTTAGAATTCACCCTAGAATTCAGCAGAACAAATTATCCAATTTTTTCTTTTGTCAAAAACTTTGTGACAGACATATCTTGTATACAAACTTCTTGATAAATTTTGTGGAACCAGTCCTTTAGAATTCTATAAAACAAATTGTCGAAATCCTTGGTGCTATGTTGTTTCAGCGGCAGACAAAAATATTCTATAAAAAAATGAATGCAAATCATAATATGAGGCTATTCAAATTCTACCATTATAGAAACACACATGATTAATATTATTATATAAAAATATGTATTTTTTGGATGAGACTTGATGGGGTTTGAAAAATGAGCGCGGACTCTCACTAGGCGAGAGAGGCAAATACTGCCAAACACCCAAACCTTAGCGTCGGCCCAAAGCAGCCCAGGTCCACTCGCTAGTAGATGATATGGATAATTGGGAAGGCCCACATCACCGTCGGACTAAATCTAGTGATAGGAAAGTGGGGATAATTCTCAATAAGCTGTATCTTGCAAATCGATTAAATCTCACCAATGAGGAAAGTAGGATAATTCACTCCAATAACTGTATCTGTAAATCAAGCCAAATCTTATCCGTAGGAAAGTAGATATTACCACCCTCGATTATCCCTTATTAATTGGTTTTTAATAAGGAAATAGAAATCTCCTACCCAATGAGGAGTAATATCATCCTCGACTAGGAAACATACTATTCGATGTCATATCAGCAATTAGGAAACATACTGGCTAATTATCATAATCCAGTGGAGAGGTTGTCATGATCATGCCAATACAAGAATACCATCGGTGAAGAGGTCACGCTCATTCGGATGCGATACTAATTCTCTAAAAGCATTCTCTCTTTTCTCTCAAAGAGAATCGACTTTGGCATCGGAGGCTACGAGACAAAACCTCGCCGACCCTTTTCCTCGGTTTGCAGAAATGCTTCATTAGGGACGCATGGGTCAACGGTCGGCGATCTACCGGCTAGGGCGATCGAGCACGCATCGGCCATGAAACAATCGGGTCGGCCCGGCGACCCCCGCGCGCTCCGGCCAGTTAGGTTGAAAAAAGCATCATCGATTGTGCCGTGCGTAGGAACAGGTTCCTTTACAAATATAGTGATTCTCGATTCGATGGTATCGACTTGGAACGGCAAGAACCGCGTAGCTAATCCTCGAGGATCGCGGGGACGACCAAACAACGCGATGGTCGACCTCAGGCGTTCAGAAGAATTGCAGCCGCTGCGAAGAGCGAGGTGGAGCGCTCCTCCCTCATAGCCGGCGCTGATAGAAGAGTTAGAGCCTTACGGGCGGATGCAACGCCCACGAAGACACGGCGAGTTCGGGAAGGATTCTGACTTCCCTCCCTCGCTGAAAGACGATACAGCTCCACGGCGAAGTCGCGAAACTTAGCGAGAATCTTCGAGGTGGATCCCGGAAAACGTTAAGCCCGGCGCTTCATCTACGCCATGATTCGATTCACCTTTGAGAAGGCGAGAATATCAAAGTATAAACTCCATAGCAATGAAGCCGCCATCTATAAGAAGGTGCACTCGATCGTATGGCCTTTTAAATTCTACGCGATAAGCATTAAAGGCATTCCTTGTTTCAAAAAAACAGAAATTCGATGGCGTACGGCAGCTCACTTTGACAGATTCGTCTACTCCGGGCGGAGTCACGCTGCGAGAGTCATATCGGCCGGCTCATTCGCCCGCTTTCGGCTACGCCCGCCGGCTCAATCGCCACTTTCGGCTCCGAACGCCCTTTCGGGTACATCGCCACTCGTTGCATGTCGCCACTGGCTGTCGCCGCACTCGGCTGCGCGCCGCTCATTTCTGCGCCACTCGGCTAAACCGCCACTTGGCTGAATCGCCCTTTCGGTACGCTCGCCCTCGGTACATCGCCACCATTTCCAATCGCCCTTCATTCTGCGCCCACTTTCGGCTACCGCCCACTATTTCAATCGCCCGCTCCAGTTCTGGCGCCACTCGGCTCGTCGCCGCCGGCTTTCAATCACCGCCGGCTACAGCGCCGCCGGCTCAATCGCCACTTGGCTACCACGCCACTCGGCTGTCGCCACTGGTACGCCAGCCACACCGGCTCGATCGCCCTTTCGGCTGTCGCCACTCGTTTTGCATCGCCCTCTGCAACCAAGCCGCACCGGCTCGATACGCCGCTCGGTACGCATCTTTTTCGGCTACAACGCCACTCGGCTCAATCGCCCGCTAGCTATCGCCCGCTCGATAATCGCCCTTTCGGCTACGCCGCGCTCGGGGAACGCCACGAAGCCGCAGCGCCGGAGCGAAGTAATTCCATATTGGCGAGGCTCATCCGCCGAACAGGCGGGCTCCCTCGCTGGCTTTACATTGAGCCTTGGCGCTTTTTCCGGCAGGCGGGCTCCCTTCTTGCAATTCCTTGGCGGGGCTCGTCCACCAGCTCGAGATGGAAGCGAGCCCTACGCTGAGCCCTTCACTTTGGACTTGCCCAGCAGGCGGGCTCCCTCACTACTATTTACATTGTGAGCCCTTCCTTTGGACTTGAAACGAGCGGGCTCCCATACTGGCCCCCGTGGCAGGCCCTTCCTTTGGACTTCAAACAAACGGGCTCCCTCCTACTATTTACGAGCCCTTCGCTGCACTCCAGACGGACGGGCTCCTTCTTACAATTCATATTGACGGGGCTCATCCCCCAAGCTCAAATGGGCGAGGCCCACACTGACCATTGACTAGCCGCTGCCCGGACTTCAAACGAGGCGGGCTCCCTCCCTCACCCATTGAGCCACCGGCGCACTCAGCAGACGGGCTCCTTCTTGCAATTCATATTGTGGGCTCGTCACCTAAAGCCCGGATGGGCGAGCCCTACTTATTTCCCATTAGCCAGGCCCTTCCTTTGGACTTCAAGCGAGGCGGGCTCCCTCCTACTATTTACAGTGAGCCCTTGTTGCACTCCAGACGACAGGCTCGCTGCCTAATTCATATTGTGGCTCATCCCTCGACTCGGATGGGCCGAGCCCCTGCTATTTTAAATTGGCTTGAGCTTTTCCCGATATGACGAGCTCTTCCCAAACGGCTCTGCCAGCGACTCTATTATCTACCGCAGACGAGCTCTTGGCGGTCACTGTGGCGACTCTTCGACGGCTCTACTTGGCGAGCTCCTATTATCTCGCGAATGAGCTCTTCTGGCGGTCTACGACAAGCTGCTACCAGCGACTCACCTTGGCGAGCTCTATTATCTATGGGCGAGCTCTTGCAGCGATCTACTGGCGAGCTCTTCCAGCGGCTCACTTGGCGAGCTCCTATTATCTCGTGGGCGAGCTCTTCTGGCGGTACGGCGAGCTCTTCAGCTCCCCATTATTTACATGGGCGAGCTCTTCTGGCGAATACACACAGCGAGAGCTCTTCCCAGCGGCTCTACCCAGCGAGCTCTATTATCTACGGGCGAGCTCTTCCCAACCCATTTCTACTTAGCGAGCTCCTATTATCTCATGGAATGAGCTCTTGCAAGTCCACTGGCGAGCTCTTCGGCTTGGCTGCAGCGAGCTCTATTATACATGGGCGAGCTCGCCTGACGGTCTACGACGAAACTCTTCCCCGCGGCTCACACTTGAGCTCCTGGCCATATACATGGGCGAGCTCTTACAACGGTCTGCTGACGAGCTCTTCCCAGCGGCTACACTTGTGAAATCCTATTATCTACCGCAGGCCTTTGAGCTCTTACAGCAGTCTACCTGACGAGCTCTTCCCAGCAGCTCTACTTAGCCAGCTCTATTATCTACAGACTGACGCTCTTACACTTGGTCTTCACTGACGAGCTCTTCCCAATGACTCACTTGGCCAGGCTCCTATTATCTACATGGACGAGCTCTTGCTTGATGCTACTGGCGAGCTCTTCCCGGCGGCTACAAGCAGCAGGCTCTTATTATTTACATGGGCGAGCTCTTACAGCGGTCTACGGCGAGCTCTTCCCAGCGGCTCCTACTTGGCGAGCTCTTCCCAGCGACTCTACTTGGCCCAGGCTCCTATTATCTACAGGGACGAGCTCTTACAACAGTCTACCTGACGAGCTCTTCCGGCGGCTACTGCCAGCGAGCTCTGATATCTACATGGACGAGCTCACAGCGATGCACGGCGAGCTCTTCCCAGCGGCTACCTTGCGGGCTCACATTATCACATGGGCTGAGCTCTTCTGGCCGAGTCCTACACGACAGGCTCTTCCCGACAACTCTACGCCCGCGGCGGCTCCCCATTATCTATGGGCGAGGCTCTTCTGATGATCTACTGACGAGCTCTTCCAGCGGCTACACTTGGCGAGCTCCCCCGGTATTTACGACGAGCTCTTACAGCGAGTCTGACGAGCTCTTCCCGGCGACTCACAACATTCTGCGTGAGCCCTCCCCTCAGTTCGCCGCCCGGTGAGCTCCTGTAACAATTCACTTTGGCGAGCTACGCCCTCGGTTCCACATGGGCCGAGCTCACTTCGACTAATTCCCACTTTGGCCGAGCCCCTTCCCTCGGTTCACATGGGCGAGCTACGCTGTTATTCCGCCAAGCGAGCTCTTCCATCAGTTCCTTGGGCTGAGCTCTACTGGAAGTGTTCGCGCAGACGAGTCCTCGATTGCTTTCGCAAGGATGATCTCTACGGCCGCTCTCTTTGTGACCTCGGCCCAGTAAGGTCGATGCGACCCTAAGATAAAATCTGACTCATGCAAGTCGACCCGATGGAGACGGTCGCTCAAGTTGACGAGTTCCACCGAAAATAAGTCATGCGATTAAAAATTTATGGAACAGTCCTTTAGAGAATTCTATAAAAACAAATTATCCAATCAGTCTTTATGTTGTTTCAGGCAAACAAAAAATATTCTATAAAAAAAAATGAATACAAATCATAATGAGGCTATTCAAGTGCATTATGAAACACATAACAGATTACAATATTATTATATAAAAATATATATTTTTTGGATGAGACTTGATGAGGTTTGAAAAATAGGCGCGCCGGGCCTGCTCGCTGGAGCCCGAAAAGGCGGTACATAAAACACAGCCCCTCACCAGAGTCGGCTAAAGCGAAAGCCAGTTTTTCTTCCAAAGTGGGTGTGGATAATTGGGAGGCCCACATCCACACCGTCGGACTAAATCTCGCCAATAAGGAAAGTAGGATAATTCTCAATAACTGTTTATCCTTCAAATCAAACTAAATCTCACCAATGAGGAAAGTAGGATAATTCTCAATAACTTCTTATCCACGTAAATCAAATGTCCTGTTGAGAAAGTAAGAATCATTACCTTTCAGTGCTCCAGCATTAATTGGTTTACAATAAGAAAATAAAAACTCCTACCCGATGAGGTAATATCGTCCTCATTTAGGAAGCTTATCTTGTCGATTATCGTGTCAATTAGGAAACTACTATTCCAGTATCATAATCGATTAGGAAAGTTGTCATGATCCATCACTATCAAATCAAATTATTACATTGGAGTGAAAGATGCGGCTCATTCGGATGCAATACTAATTCTCTAAGCGTGCTCTGCCGAGGAAGAATCGAGCTTTTGGCGTCGACGAAATCTGGTAACCTCATGACCGCCCTTTGCCCGGTTTTTGCGATACTTCATCGGGGCTGCGGATCAACGGTGGCGATCTTACCTGGCCCGGGCGAATCCAGGCATAAGTCTGGCCATAAACAATCTAGGGTCGGTAGCTGACGGCGCTCAAACCCGAGTTAGATTGAAAAAGCATAAATGAACTTATTATCAAAACCATATATATATATATATATATATATATATATATATATATATATATTATGTTAATTTATCTGAAACAAATCAAATTCTGTCCAGAACAAATCCAAATTTTATATATATATATACTATATATTTAAAATCCTAACATATATTTTCTTTTGATATAAATCACTTAGTTTCTGATTATATATTCAAAAGAAAAAATGAACTATAATCTCATTAAATCTAACAAGAAAATTTTCCCAAATAATTTTTTTATTGGATCCATATCAACGAAAGATGAAAATATATATTAATCTTTTCTTTTGTGAAACCATATCAAAAAAATGACAACAAAAAATAATAAATAATAGCCAGAAAACAACAAAAATATTCGCAGTGCAATGATGGGGTTTTGATATACCGATATAATACATTTAACTATAATCGGATTGGAAACTCATTCACAGGATCAATATATATGCAGAATCAGAATTCCAATCACATTACCAAATAATGAATTCCAACTAAATTTCAATATTTAAGAGATATACCTTGTTCACAGAGATCCATAAAGGAATGAAGTCGGGATTTACATAGTTTTTTTTTTTTTAAATCAATTATTATTATCAATCAACCATATTTCAGTCACAGTAACAATTTCTCTCACCAGTTCTTTAAAAGTTCAGATTAATTAATAAATCAATTAAAAAAAATTCGTGGTTATTACATTATGTGCTCGATCCGTAGAAAAAAAACTAACAATATGTACTAACTTGGGCGTGTGATTCAGTGCCTATCCGTGGCTGCTCTGGGAGGTTGAGACAAGGCATTGCTGTTTCAGATTGGGGAACCAAGCCTTGTGCCAGTTGGGAGGGCCTGCCTTCGTAATTTTTCGCTTCTATAGGAAACATGCAAAATTCAATAAAATAAGCTATCATATCTTATATCGGTTAGGGGGGAAAGTTACTACTACTAAATAAGTATAAGCTCTTAATTTTGTGGAAACTTTTAAGCAGAAATTCTTGGGTTCAATGTGACAACCATTTAAAGGTTGGACATGAGTTATTCTGAAATAGCGTAAGTTGATTAAAACGCATAAGCATGTTTGCGTGAGAAGCCACAGCGAGACAATGTCAACCAAAGAAAGAAAGTGTGAAAGGGATACTTGTTATGATGGGTTTTTCTGGAAAATATGTTGCATGATTCCAAGTTTGCTTTCGCCAATCTTCATTAAGCAACAAAAGGCGTAGAGGCTCCGGCTAACGATTACTATGTTGCCTAGGCAGAAAATAACAATACAAAATATGAAGACGATGTAAATGTGAAGATGACACAAACGTGATGTGATTCGATCCTTTACTTTAGCACTTATTCCGACTCTGTCGCTATAGGCGTTGTCAGTTTGAGCTTAAAAGTACTTCCGAAACTTAAAAACGTACTTGGTTGAGTAGAGTTAATGCGCATATATTATCGAGAAACTTTCCTGCCGATTAAGTGTAAAGATGTGACATCGAATTTATGGAAGAATATGATCAATGCACAATCCAAAAACTTCTTGAAAAATTATATCAATCACCGCTATTTCCTGGACTTACAGAACACCAGACCACAGTATCTTCTTGGCGTATAGAAGTTGAGTTTGATTAAATAAGTTAAAAATGTGTATGATTCAAGGGAAATTTTAGAAATACAACACAATATTAACTAACAAATAATATCAATCAAATGGTTACACTTTTGGTTAGGCCTGATGGCACAGATTTATTACTCTGAAGTTCCATCAATTCAAACTAGTACAGTACAAACAAGGTGGAATTATTTTGGTCAGTAGCGGTCCCCCTCTGCATCCAAATCATCTGTCTAATCTGTGCCTTGATTTATGAAAAAATGCTTCTTATGAGACAAATCAATCAAAAAGACTAGGCCTAGGTAGATCTGCTTATCTGTCTTTAGCCTGAGGAACGTGCAATATCTGTAATGTGCATATGGAACTTAGGCAGGGTCCATGACATTTTCCATCAGAAAATCATACCTGAATGACACCTATTTAGTTTAGTCAGAAGGTAAGATTATTATTTCAAATCTCTTAATTTGTATTATCATGACTTCCGTGAATTAAGTAACAACTTTTTCTACACCCCATCAAATTCTATCAGCATTGCAGGGAAGTTTTGTTATTCTCAGTATAGTTGTTAACAGATTGAGGGCCGCTAATAAAAGTGGACAATGTTTATATGGTAAGGTATAGGTCGTTTCAATTGGTATCAAAACCGACCTCCAACTCAAGTTTTGGGGTCATTGCAATAATCTCGTGTCCTAGGGGACACAACAAGAATGTTGTGTTTGCATGGGTGTGTTTGTTCCCATATCGACTAGGGGGGAATTTCATGACATTTTAAACTTGTAGATAGCTATTGTCCACATACCCAAATGGAAAATGTCATGCCAAAGCCAGGAGTCCTAGGATGACCGTCATTTAAAGCAAGTGCAAGGCTCGAAGCCTGGCTTGACACAAAGCAATTCCTTTGTGTGATTAGGCCAGATTCCACTTATCGAAACTTGTTCCAGCTACCGCATGCCTTCTAACATCTCCAAATCTCAAATCCATACTAACAAAAATTTTCCAAATCACATCCATGTGTAACAAACGTAAGAGTCAAAAATAAAATCCATGTTCTTCAAAATAAACACATAAACTAAATAGTTTAAATAAAATTAATTCATCCATTAAACAAATCAAAAGTTAACTCAAAGTGGAAATTCGAAAATCGTCCTCAACTTTGTTCGTCACTCCTCTCGGCTAGAATTAGGGTCTGAAAGATGGTGACAACGGGGTGAGCTTGAAGCTCAATAAGGTAAGTTAATGCAGTCATGAATCAAACATTTTCAAATCACTGGAAAAAATAAAATATATTATCATCAAGTCATTTTCTTTTTTTTTTTGTCAATACATTCAAATATTAAAACAAAATCCTTTCATTTTGGATTAAGCTTTTATATCAAATTAAATTCGAATAGTGGAAATCGAGAATTTTACTCTTATGCAAATATCGAATGGTGGCATTCTGTGAGGACTTTTGGCGGGTGGTTAGCGCCAATTGTTATTTAAGGTGGACAAAACTAAACATTACTAGTACTAGTAACCTCTAACTAAAACCCCTAGATGTTGGGGTTCAAATTAATTACATTCCCCACCAAGGAATGTAAAGATCAACTATTATTAGTTGTGGCTGAATAGTGTTAGCTGTATTCCGTGCAATGAACTCTGAATTACTAGAGTTAAAAACATAATTTCAATAATTTCATTCACAAAACATATATCTCCATAATTTATATCACAACAAAACATAAAGTCCAACATACTTTTCATGCAAAATATATTTGATCCATATTTAAAGCAAAAACGGAACCAACATTTTCGAATCGTACGTATAAAAATACATTAAAAAAAAAAACCTACATTAATTTTCCCTTACCTCAAAGAAAATTCGAGATCATGAACACTAACCCCGAAAATCAATTAACCACCTATTCACCTAAAACAAATAATTAAATAATTTATTAACAAACAATACATTTTTTTCTTAAGACTATTTTATTTATTAATTATTTTCTATGGGCTTATCTACGAAATAGTCATTTTACTTTCTAATTTTTTTTTAAATATCTAGAATTATTTCTTTGTTATCAAATTTTCACTAATACCTAGAGTTTCTATACATACCATACTTTAGGTTTCAGACCTATTTATGTAGGTATTTAAGCAGGTAAATATTATTTGTGTTTTCTATTACATACCCCTATCACAAAAAGTAACTACTTTTAACCTTTTCAAATCATTTTATATTCCCACAAAACACCATACGGTTTGGTGTTTTTTTCCTTTTCCATTCTCTCCTCTAAGTATAGTGGTTCTCCACTCACCTTTCCTTTTTATATATATATTTTATTCTTGTTGGAGTACAAGCGGTTCCCACTCTCCCTTTCCTCTTCTTCTTTTTCTTTTTTTTTTTTTATTCTTTTAATTTCCAATTTCAAGTTACGGTCACTATTCTTTCTTTCTTTCTTTCTTTCTTTTAAAGAAAAAACATCTAGATCTAATCAAACCCTAAAAAATATTCATGATCTACATAGATCTAATCAAACCCTAAAAAATATTCATAATCTATAATAAAAAGAAATCTAGATTTTTCTAGGAAGGAACGTTTACCTTTCGAATTGCTTCTTAGCCATAGATATGGCGTTACAGAGTCTTCTGAAATATTCTATGAACCCGAAAGAACTCAAAATTGTTCGGAAAAGACCGAAACCATCTATAACGGATTACTAACGCAATATCATTTTATTTGAAATAGATTGGGGAAGAAAAGCTTCACCTTTGACGACCTTCTTCAGCCCTAACGTGTGGAAATTCTATGGTCTAACAATCCTATCTAATAATATCTTTTCGAGAGAGACAAGCTAAAATAAGGGTTTTATTATTATTATTTTTTTCTATTTATATTGAGGGCTTCACAAAAATTTTCAATTTTTCTTCATTAGAAAAATATAAATATTTAATTTTTTTTATCGGGTGTTACATCCTATCCCCCTTAATAGAACTTTAGTCCTCTAAACTTAACATACCTGAGTCTTGAAATAGATGGGAATGCTTTTCCCTCATCTCTTCTTCTAATTCCCATGTAGCCTCTCGAATATCATGATTCTCCATTGGAGATTTTGCAGCAAACTATTATGCCGTCATAACACCTTATCCATCACGTCTACAGAATTCAGATAGATTTGCCTCTTCATAGGTTAAGTCCTCATAAATGCGGAATAGGCTCAATTACCCGAAGGGTAAAAACATACTTCCTCAAGGTCAAAATATGGAAAACATTATGAACTTTCGAAAAACTTGGAGGTAAGGCTACTTTATATGCCACTAAGCCTACTCTCCATAGTATCTCAAATGGACCCATAAAATGAGCATTGAGCTTTCCTTTTCTTCCAAATGTCATTACAGATTTCATAGGGGAAACCTTTAGGAAAACATGGTCACCTACCTCGAACTCCAAGTCTTGCCTACGATTGTCAGCATAACTTTTCTGTCTACTTTGAGTTGCCTTTAATCTTTCCTTAATAAAAGTTGTCTTCTCAGCTATCAACTGCACGAGGTCAGACCCCAAAAGCTTCCTTTCTCCTACATCATCCCAACAAACAGGAGACCGACATCTCCTACCATACAACCCCTTAGAAGGTGTCATCCTAATACTAGCCTGAAAATTGTTATTATAGGCAAACTCCACAAGAGGCAAATGATCATCTCAATTACCTTTTTAGGTCCAAAACACGAGTTCTCAACAAATCTTCCAAAATCTGAATCACGCTTTCTAATTGGTCGTCGATACGAGGATGGCAGTGCTAGAAATCGACTTAGTACCCCAGAAGCCATAGACTACACGAAATCTAGAAATTGGCTTGAGGATCTATTGAACAATGGATACCCGATTTTATGCATCCTCATAATCTCCTTGACATACGAGATAAGCAAATTGCTCTAAGGAAGAAGTTAATCTTCATAGGTAGAAATGAAAGCAGACTTAGTTTAGTCTATCTGTAGTGCTGAAATATGTTTTACCTCATAAGGACCTTAGTGGCTGATATAAATCCATAGCAATGTGCTCCCACTTCCATTAGAAAATAGCAGCGGTTGTAGGACCACACTAGTACGTTGGTGCTCGGCTTTAACTGTTGACACACTAAACAGGCCTAAATTAAGCAATATCTCTCTTCATACCTGACCACCAATGTGGCCCCCAGCCGGGGGTCCCGGTTGTGTCGTCGACTTGGGAAACTTATTGTGTCTCATATGTAAAGATTTGCATCGTGAGTAAAATGACCCAGTAGGGCCCGTCATCCATACTCGTCCACCATTTCTATAGATCTAAAGTTCTTATCGCTCTTATCTAAAACATATATTAAAAACAAGTTCATTCTAATATATGCACAAAACATGAATCAAGGCCATAGTCTGGTCCGCTTCATAATCTGAGCCTTTGGGAGCGATGCACTTTTGCGTCTGTGCACGAAGGGGTCCCGAAGGCGAGGGTGAGCTGCGCCAGTAGAATAAATCCCTCTGAGGCTACTCCCGCCCTGGAATTGCGCATGCAAATGATCATTCTGATCAAACAAACACCCAATCCGTGCATACATGTTGTTCTATCATGGAAAAAACTACGCCATGTATGAGCGACACTCTTACATGCCACACATGTACTAGGTCGACCTCAGGCCCACTGCAATCTGATTATGACGAAATCCATCTAAGTCGATTCGACTCCCATCGCCGTAATCTATGATATTTATTTAATCGTTTGTGTCTTTTTAGGCAGCGAGAGCTTTTTCAGGGGTCTCATCGCGGTCTGCCCTCAGGCATTTCCGGCTTTCCTTGGAGTGGATACGTTGTCTAACCCGGGTTTTGAACTTTTTCCGCGGGGGGTGTCTATCCACGGGCTTGCTACGCCCGACACTATTAGTTTTCCATTTTCATTCCCAACCTTTATAGGTCAATTGGACTTAATTCATTCCCAAGCCCTGATTCGCCTGAAGCGATTGCCAGAAATTAGTACCAATATGCCACACACCCATGTAATGCGGTGTTCTGCCTGATAAATCAATTGTGGCCTTGACTACGGCACTTAGGATGTCAAATGAGGGTCACTCTTTTTTTTTTTTTTTTAAAACTTATAACCTTTACACTTACATATTTATATAATGTTAAACAATTAACTGTATTACGTGCGTAGCGTGATTACAAATATAAATACAAGAGCTCCGAATATGAAATGTTCAACATCTGATATTTACGTGGTTACAAAATATCATATACAAATAGACCTAAGGTCTTCCGGTGAGCACCTATGGATGTGTTGGCCTTTATTGTGATGTGGATTACCTAGTTCTCCATAATTTCCTCCAAACACGTACTGCGGATTGAACACCGTGCTAAGCTTTGCGCTTAGTGGGAATATGACTATTAGAGTCACCACGCCCACAATAAATGCATATCACCCATACTTGATTCAGATTCTTATCATTTCTTATATATACTCACTTATCGCCAACCCGGTTCCATTTGTATCATCAGCCATATACTTTTCGCCATCAACACCTTTATGTTCTTATCTTGTATCTTTTATCATCGCATATGGTGTTATGCTTCTCATATCATGTCATATATTCTCTACATTTCCTTTGCATATACTGTCATTTTTCTTTTTATGTTTAATGTCTGCATCAAACCTTAGAAGTGAATCACAACCATGAGGAACTGTGAAAGTATTTGTTATCGTGTGAGACAATGTACTATGCCGTGAGGAAATGCAGAAGGTATAAATCCTTTATATGAGGCAGTGACTATACGAGTGCCGTTAATATGATGAAGGTATCATCCTTTGTATGAGCAGTGACCATCCATGTGTGCCCAGTAATATGATACGAAAGGTATCATCCTTTGTATGAAGCAGTGACCATTAATGAGTGCCGGTAATATGAAACAGAAGGTATCATCAACCCAGCACTCAAGGCAGTGACCATTCATGAAGTGCTGGAAGCCTATGGTGACCCTTCGGGCCACGATCAGCAGGATCCTGTCATCATTGAACGTGGTCGAATATCGTAATATTGTTTTTCTCGATAGGCATGTCCATCTATCCCTACACCGGGTTACAGACACTCAATGTGTAATTTTTGTTAGTATATATCTCTTATTCCTGAGAATAATTGTACTAAGTAATCGCCTCATGATATATATATATATATATATATATATATATATATATATATATATATATATATATATATATATATATATATATATATATATATATATATATATATATATATATATCTACAATCATTTATTCATATCTTTTGCATTTTTTCATATCTCCTTATATGCATAAATAAATTATGCTTGCCATGTATGCTTACTAGCTATTCATAGAATTCATAGTAGGCATTTTATCTGATGAATCTTCTATAGTACTTGTAGTGCTACTGTTTTCGTGTTTTTCTGGAACTAAGATGATTCCAACCTTATAAACTTTCTATTGATGGATTCTTGACTCAATGAGCTTTCCATAGGAGTCCAGTACTGATTCGGAGTTTTAGACGAAGGAGATATGACCTTCAGAAGTTGGGGTCATCAGCGGTCGGTCTTGACGAGCGACTGGGGCGGCGGTACATTTGTCATGAATGAGCTCACTCTAACACCTCGGTCTTAATCTAAATCCTCCTCGGGCATATGGATGGATTCTTGACTTTATGGGCTTTCCATAGGTCAAGAACACCCCAGTCGGAGTTCAAGCGAAGGAGATATGACCTTAGAAGTTGGAGGTCGGCGCAGTCAATCTTCCCAGTGAGGCGACGAGCTGTCTTGATGACTGAAACCTTTGTTTAGCGAAACCTTTGTTTGAAGTCTTGTTTGACGAAACCTTGTTTAGCGACCCCCTATTTGGCAATCTTGTTTAGCCAATCTTGTTTGACAATCCACATTTAGCCAATCTTGCCCAGCGAATCTTGTTTAGCCCGATCCACAATTTAATAATCTTGTTTGCGAAGTCTTGTTTGTAATCTTGTTTAGGCGAAACCTTGTTTAGCAATCTTGTTGGCGACCCACAATTGTGGCCTGTTGCGACCCCTCACCCATTTGGTATTCGAGTAAAGACATAACGGTCTGAGTCAGTGAAATTCAAAACATCAAGTTCATTGATGTGGCTCTGATTCCACAGGGACTTACTTCTTAATTCCTATATTTCGACTCAAAAACCCCGTTCTAAGATCAGAGGCTGCGCTATGAGTCGACAATAGGGAATTTTAAGTTTCAGCTTCTTGACTAGACCCTTCTCAAACACATATTTAGAAGACCTTCGGCTCTTCTTAACTCCTTTACAAGAAATGAGTTTAGGAATTCCCAGGCCAAAACCATTACATGAGATAGAGGGTTCTTAACCATGTATCTAAACGTTCTAGACAAAACTAGATTTCCACACGTAACTTACATACACATACTCATATTCCATACCAATACTCAAATTCCATACAACCCCGAAGACATGTTTTAAAGTCTGAATATTCAAAGTTCCATACACCTAGTTTACATACATATTCATGGTTAGTACTTTTACATACAGTATAGTTATACACAGTCTTCTTCTTCTTCTTCTTCTTCCTTTCTTTTCTCTTCTCTCTTATCCGTATTTGCTCTCCCTTTTTCCCAGACCAAGATGAGATATTTCTTTTGGTCTTATCCTTATTTGATCTTATCCCCTTTTTATGTCTCTTTGGTCCTTCGACTCTTATAATATTTACCGTCAATTTATAATATTTACAATAGCCTCCAAATCTTCTTTATTATTTATAATTTCCTTATGCATATTCCTACTTTTGTTTTTATCTTTATTTTATTAGAATAAATATACCTTCGTTTATTATACAGAAACATTTTATAAAGTTGTTGGGGTATAATTTGGGATATTCACAATTAGTGCCATTGCGCCGAACCCGTGACCAATGTATGAAGACCTCGCATGGACATTCTGCGTACACTATGTGTGTCTTATGAACACTCATACAGCGCTACCTGACATTTCATATAATTAGGTTAACATCAACATACATAGTCATGTTGTATTCACACATTCAATCGGCCCTCACGCCAAGCATGCACTACATCTTTATCATTCAGTTCATTCATGTCAACACATCATTCCAAGCATGTATTAACATAATTCCAACCATTACTTAGAAGCGGGTAATGCCATAATTCTATATTGTTTGAGACATAGTATGTCAGTCATACATCCCAATGCATATAATTATTTCCATCTTTATCACACATATATCACATAATTTCACATATTTAGTATGTTATTTAATTTATGACAATAACACGCATTAGCCATTCCAGGCCATAAATCAGGCATGGCAGCGCCGAAATATCACGGACTCGATCGAAAAGTCCGCTTTTGTAAATGCCACACAAAACATCCAACACGCGAATTCCACGCTTTCGAGGCCATACGCGACTGAGCATTTCGGATACAAATTGATTCCAAAAAACATAGGTTGGTAACCCACGAGCAGACCATTCCTCGGTATGCGTGACCGACTAATGTTCAGCCCATGTTTGGTTGAGCACTTCGTTCTATTAAATTTTGGAGCTCAGCGAGCTTTTCGTAGAGTCGAGCGTCACCGTCGAGTTCGAACGGAAAGTTATGGTCGTCAAAGTTGATCGACCGATTCACAGGGTGTGCGAAATTTGGGCACACCCGTTGCGGATACGCTCCGGAGTTTTGATGTCCTAGAACCTGATATTACATTTTGGATAGTCAGCCTCGCCAAGCCGGTCTTTGACCATCACACTATCCTGAACAAACCACGCAACATACAATTCGCAGCTGAATGAAACGTGAAGCCATTAGTCCACAGGCGTAAAATAACCAAGTAGGAGGAAACCTACCTCTTGTAACGCAGTTCCAAGTTCTTTGCCATCTGAATTACACTCCTTTGTGTGACCTCCTTCCTTTTCCTCTTTCTTTTCCTCTCTTCCTCGCTTTCTTCTTCTACTTTCTTCTTTCCTTTTCTTTTCTGCCTCCTTTTTCCTTTCCTTTCCTCCCTTTCTCTTTTCCTTTCCTCTTCCTTCTTCTTGCTGCTCCCACAAACTGAATCTTGCTACTCCCACGAACTGAATTGGAACTCCCCTATTTATAGCTCTCAAAAGTGCCATGCATGTTGACACATGGCTTGCCATGTGTCCTGTATCCCATAGGCGCTGCCGATGCATTATGACACATGGATTTGCCATGTGTGCTCCGCATGGTCGCCATGTGTCATCCACATGGCTAGCCATGTGTCGCCTAACACCCGTTGCCTCGAAAAACGTGAAATTCAGACTATCTTGGAATCCAACAAAATTCGACTAGGTAACTAGATTTGTGAGCGATTCAGTGATTGTAATCAGATTCGTCATCGAGGAATGCGAAAATCGACTTTTCTTGGTTAATAGATAAATTCTTTGTTGCCCCACCCCCTTAAAATAATTTTGTCCCGAAATTTTTGCATACATACACATTTAAACACATGCATATCAAACAGTCATTTAAAATATTAATGACTAGAAAACGCACCTTCCTCGTCGAACAAGAAGGGATAGTTAGGCGCGCCTGGTATCACCATTCTCCAGTGTCGCCTCCTCGACTCCTCGGTGCACCACAACGCTACAAGCCTCACGGTCTTGCCATGCAAAACCTACTCTCGGCTATCCATGATACGCACTAGTCCCTCCTCGAAGGTCCCATCGCATCGACAACCAAACTCGCCCATCCGGCTACATGAGTTGGATGCGGAGTGTACTTTCGGAGCATAGAGACTTGAAACACCTCATGAACGCTAGACAAACTCGGTGGCAATGCTAACCGATACGCAACCATGCCCACTCTCTCGAGTACCTCTTAGGGTCCAATGTACCTAGGCGACAGCTTCCCTCGTTTGCCAAATCTGATCACTCCTCTCTTAGGCATCACGCGAGAAGACATGATCACCCGCCTCAAACTCTAGAGGTCATCGTTGTATATCAGCGTAACTCTTCTGTTGGATCTTAGCAATAAGGAGACACTTTCGGATCATACCCACCTTCTTTGAGGTGTCTCTAATCAAATCTGGACCAGTGATAGAGCTCTCTCCCACCTCTGTCTAACATATCGGTAATCGACATGGCCTCCCATAGAGAGCCTCATAGGGCGCCATTTGAATATACTCGCGATACTTGTTATTGTGGGAACTCTACCAAGAGAAGTGCTCCTCGACTACCCTTGAGATCCGGGCTGCATGCTCGCGGCATCGTCATAATCACAGACCGTCGCGCTCCCGATTGACCATTCATCGAGGATGAAAGCGATACTCGTGCTTTCGTATGTCCCCGTGGCCTTATGGAAACTCTTCGGCGGGCGTGAGCAGGGATCCGATCAGATACTATAGGCCCGAGCCTCCATGCGGCCGTACTATCTCAGTATATACAACTGGAAATTCCTCAGGTGTGAAGGTCGTCAGCCGCGTAGGAAAATGTGCCCGACTTGGTGGTCGGTCAGTATAACCCACACCGCATCATGCTTCCGCGATGTCCATGGCAAGTGAGTCACAAAGTCCATCGTGATGTGCTCCCACTTCCACTCCTCTATCTCGATGGGCGGAGTAGCCTGGCACGTGAGACAGAGTCGGATGAAAATCCCCAGGTATGCCTCTTCATCGCTCGGTAATACTAGCGGCGAAGGTCGGCGATACATCTTATGCCACTGGATGTGTCTGACAAATCAGAACAGTGAACTCTAAGGATCTACTCCCTCAAATCCCAGTCGACTAGGGGACCTGACCAGTCCCTATACGAAGACTACCATCGTGTGGATGGCTTGACATTAGATCGTACATTGTACTCGATCCTGATAGACACTAGTTCTCGTCCCTCTTGTTAGGGATAGTGCCTGTAAGCATGAATTTGTATTTATGTTTTATAAATTAATAAAGTGTCGTATTTATTACATTTAGCTATTTTGTGCATAATGTATGAATGAAAGCGTCAAAAATCCCAGATTTATTAATGCTTAACCATAACCTCGGTGTATAACGGTTATACGGGGAGAGGATCGAGGTTATAGTCATAAATCAAATTGTCAGTAATAAATTAGTGAAGTTTGGGGATCTTCAATTGCAAATATTCTTGGGCGGTCGCTATCATTGATCATCGAGAATGAAGACCTTAATCCGGGTCACGCGCGACATTAAAGCCGGGAGGCTCCATATATAATAAGATTAGGGACGTGACCGTAAGGCGCAGCCAATTCTTTAAATACCGTTGTCTCAAGAATTAAAACGCTTACTAGATGATCATATGCATCGCTCTCAATCCGCAGTCATAAACTCCCGTTATGTCAACTAGGCTTTTTGAGTCATGGGTTAAAGCCCGTTATGGAATGGGCCCAATACTTATGTCTTGGAGGCCCATTGATGTATGCAGCTGGGAATGTGAACTACGGACATGGAATCCAACCCTTCCTATGGAAGCTCGGACAGCCGTTCCCTTGTTGGTTCTTGAATCAACAGCTTTACGCTCATTCTATAACAGACAAATTAACCGTTTCACTAATGGATTAATGGAACTTAAGGATCAAGATAATTAGAGGGGCAAACGGTATCACCCGACTTCAGTTATGAACCACTTTGAGGATAGAACTGCATTTAATGATTAAATCAATGGACACCTAAATTTCCGAGTAAAATCGATATCAGAAGGGCTAAGAGTTCAATTTCAAGCTTTATGGAATAACTTCGAAATTAATAACCAAAATAATTGATTGTGTCACTAATTATTGAATTTATCGAGCTTGAAATTACAAGTCCGATGGATCCCAATTCCACCTCCTATATTACTACAATGAACACCATGATTTTTGGAATACCACCCCCTATGATCGTTGGAAAATACTCCTTCGCATAGCTATTATTATCAGGATCAAGCAATTGTTGTGTTCTAACGTGATTAGATCGCATGCACTAAGAGTAATAATTAGGACTGTTACAAATTAATATCGACGCTTATGATTAAAAGTAATAAGTAGGATCGTTACAAATTAATACTAGAAGTCAGCTTACGACAGAGTAATCGATGACCGTTTACATTAATCAAGACCGTATGGGGAAAATTTGCAAAATATCCAAATTGGCTGATATTATGCAATTAGGGTTGATTATAAATAAGAAACCCTAGCCCCAATTAAAAAATGAAAAAAAAAGAGAAAAGGTTTTTTCCAAACCCTAGTCTCCTAGAGAGTCTCTTCCCCTTAGAGATCCCTTGCCTCATGTGTTGAGTACGCAAGGGGCGTAAAAACTGAGTGGGCTGTTTCAGATCTAAATCGCTGTGCCCACACACACCTCAAGGAAGGGCGGAATTGAAGACCTTGGTGTGGAGTTGTTTCAACCCTAATAGCTAACAAATCTCCTATAACAATAACGTATAGATCCGATCTTCACCTTTGGATATTAATATGTGTTTGCATGGTTCCTCGCGAAAATAAGATTTTCCGAAAAAATTTTAAAACTCCACTCGTCGAGTTTTGATTTTATTTCCACTAATCGTACAGAGCTGCCCATGTAAATGCATATTAATATTTTTTTTTATCGTGTTTAAGAAAATTATTTCTGATTCATGCATGAGTGTGGGCATTCGCATATTTTTAATGTGATTATTTGTGTTTGTATGGATGGATGAGGGTCGCACTATATGGTGTTGGGGTTAGGTTTTCTTATTTTCCCTAGATTCAGGTAGTTGCCATAGGTTTTTGTTGTAATTTTTTTTTTTTTTTTTGTATTATTATTTTGGTTTTGGATTTCTAAGAATAAGGAGGAGCAGTTTTAAAAATAAGTCAAAGGTTTATAGGATTGGGCTTGGGCCAAGAGATGTAATAGTTGCCGCAAAGAAAAGTTTTTCGCCTTTAGTGGACCTGGAAATTACACAACGGTTCGACATGAAGATGGAGTGCATTTTGGGAATTATGTAACTGCAGTTAAGCCCATTATATGTAATTTAAATTTTTTTTCCAATTTTTTTTTTCAAAGATTGTAATTATTAGAAATACCCAAAACACCCGGCCCGCTTTTATTTATTTATTTACTATATTCGAATAACATGCCCATGCATATAACATGTCATACATGAATGCCCACCATATTGTATCATGCATACCATCCTTTAGAAACATGTTCTACTAGGAATGTTTGTTTATTTTGCCGCTGAATAATAATTTAAGAATAATGGATATAGCTTAATAGTTAAACTTGGTACTTCAATTTAATTTAATGGGCTATGCTGCTAATAATAGTTAGCCCTGCTTAACCTAGATTCACCCACTTTAATAAAATGATTGGATTTTGTTAAAAAGATGGTAATAAACAATAGCCCAAATATGTTTACCTAGTTAGTTGAAGAGTCTTTTCACTATGTATTAGATTTACCTAAACCTAAAGCCCAATTAGATTGGATTAGTTTTTAACTAATAAACCTAGCCCAATTAGATTGAAACTCTACACGCCTATTTAATTTAATAGAATTAGATTCTTGCTCATCTAGTAATTAATTATATAGGATATAATAATCTGTTAGGATTATAAAAAACAAGATATGATGTTTTATAACTAGAAAACACATAAGTTTAAAATATTTTGTTTTAGAAGGGCATGTACAATGTGCCCTACTTCGCCTCCACTAGTCCAACACCTGAGGCGTTTTAGGTAGACGCCTTAGTGACGCCTTGATTACGCCCCACCGAGGGAAGTCCAATTGCTAATATCATCAAGCATGTGATGCGATAGGGGTTGATGATGTATTCCAAGATCGACCTACCCTACTGCAGTTAATCTTCAAGGTTGTTAGAACCCGAAACGATGGGTCACACTTAAAGAAGATACAATTAAACTGTTAATTGTCTCTTGACCTAAATAAAGGTAAAATAAATGAGGGAAAATATAGACATTTTTGAGTTCATTTATTAATTTGAGATAGTCTCAAATTTAATTTATAATTAAGTATGACCTACCCTACATTGCAAGATATTAATTGTAGTTAACTTACCTTGATTAGTATTTTTGTTTTTATGTGTTTTAATTCTATGCATTCATGCATCACGTTTACTATTCCAAAATATATTTGATGTTTCTTCGTCGCATGTAACAAATACGTTTTATTTAATTTCGCAATAATGTCCGCCTCAAACCCCATAATTGCTTTTACTCACCTAATGAATCCTTAATCGCATTAATTTTGTAAAGTGAAAGTAATGTTAATATCGCGGTCGGTTCACAGAACAATAGATTTTTTCTCATCGAGGAACGTCCTGTAATTATGTACCAATGCCGCCTATAGTACGAACCATATGAACGTCGATTTGGGCCAATAACAAAGCTCTAAGCTTATATTCTCTTGTGCCAAGATGTCGACGGTTAGGCTTTAAACATGAGAGAGGATGGAAATCGCCATTAAGATTATGGATTCCTTCCAAAACATAGCCCGGAAATTATCCCAATGTACGTATCATGAAGCTACTAGAAAGTACATGAACGCGAAGATGAGTAAAGGTACTCCTGTTCGTTGCGGACCGTGTTCGAACATAATTATATAAATGAGGCAGAGGCCGCATCGGGCCATAATAGATGAGTGCACCCAAGTGAGTATAATACTAGATTCACTATTCCTCGATTTCCTTCAATTCACTGAAGAACTATAGCAGGAACAAGTCGATTACAATGTAACCTACCACAATGAATTGTAAAACTTCGAGGCCATCTCAAAGACAAGGAGTCAAAAGGCTGAAGCAAATGTTGTCGAACTAGCCTCATCCTCTTCTAACAAGAAGAAGAGGAAGAACAAATAAGGGTGCTCAGAAGACCTAAGAAGAGTTACAGTCGCTCCCAAAGCAAGCTTAGTTAAGAAGGCTCCAAAGAAAAGAAACCCAAAAGGAAAATGTTTCCACCATGAAGCCAGCGGGCATCGGAAGAGAAACTTAACAAGTATCTAATTCAAAGGAGAAAAGAAAGGTAAATTTGATTTATCAATGAAGCAAATATAGCGGGAAGTTGATAGTCAATCCTCGATAATTGATTCGTGTGGTCCACTAACCATATTTGTTCTTCTGCAGATGCTTGTCTTTCCTGTAGCTGGTCATGGGAGTGCTCGATGGTAGTTTGAATGGGGTCGACGTGTCTAGCTGCGGAGTCGTTTCGCTTAGAATTGTGAATAAATTTCTTGTTTTGAACAAGCTTATCGTGATTCCCGGATTCAGAGAAATTTGATTTCGCTTCTCAGTTGTACATGAACAATTGTTTCATCAAGTTTCATTTATAATAATCAGATTGTTATTTTCCGTGAATGGTTTAAACATTTGTCATGCAAATAATGAAAATGGGCTTTACATTTTAAGGCCAAACAAACGAACGCTCCTTAACACTGAACTATTTAGAGTAGAACATCCTAAGCCTAAGAAGCAAAAGATTCTTGATAATGATGACACGTACCTATGGCACCTAAGGTTAGTGACAGCAGCGCCCTCTGATAGAGGTCAATGTATCGTGCTGATGGTCCTTAAAAGAGCTGTAATTGGCAATCTTTCCATCACAGGAATCATGTCTCGGGAAGGCAAAATGACTTAGAGATCTTTCTCAAAGAAAGGGCTTTGTGTGGCAAAGGAATCATTCCCAGGCATCTCGGGGATGTCTCATGAACCTCTCGAATGTCCAAGGCTGTTACTTAATACTTCACTTTCACATTGACGACTATTCTTAGGCACGAGTATACTTACCTAATGCAAGGAAATCCAAACTTTTGAAAGTTTAAAGAATTTCCTGCTGAAGCCGAAGACGCCTAGGTAAATCATTATCAAGTGGCTCTATTCTGATCGAGGAGGAATATCTTCATACAGAGTCTTCAAGGATCACCTAATTGAGCATGGCATCAGATCCCGCTCACAAAGACTGAACCCCACAACGTAACTACGTGGGCGCATAGAAGAAATCAAACAATGCTTTGACATGGTTAGGTCTATGATGAGCTACCTCATTGCCACTATCACTTCGGGATATGCACGCAAACTCGCAGTTTGCTATTTCAATGTAGTTCCCTCTAAGTCTATCCAACACACACCCTTAGAGTTATGGAGTGGGTCGTAAACCCGCTTTTACGCTATAATAAGAGATGGGGTGCATGCCATTGATGCCGAAAAGGAAAGACCGGTGAACCGCGAACGTATGTCCTGCTTGCTGTTACTCCCAAAGGCACAGGGAGGCTGTTTTACAATCCTCAAGATAAGAAAGTATTTGTATCGACAAATGCTACCTTTTCAAATGACTACAAGGCAAACTTCAAACCTCAAGTAAGGTCAGACTAGAGGAATTACAACTGATCATATCGTATCACCACGACCAAGAATCATATCGGGAACGTGAATAAAGAGAATACAGATCCTATACAGATTTCATTGCACCTCGACGTAGCTGAGGGTTTCTAAACAACCACCGCTACACGTGGCCTGAAGAAATGTTGCTGCTGTAACCAATTAGTGATGACGATCCATCGGCCATGCCGCCATTACTCGATGCATGATCCTCGATATACAAATGGTTAATAGCCATGGAACAAGAAATGGAATCTATGTATTCCAATTTCGTTCGGGACCAGAGATCTTCTCGAAATGGGCCGCCTATCAGCAAATGGATCTATAAGAAAAAAGAGAGGTGTGGATGGGAAAGTGGAGACTCTCAAAGAACGGCTAGTAGCAAAAGGCTATACACAAAAGGAGGGAGTCGATTATGAAGAGACTTTCTCCCCAATAGCTATACTTAAATTCATTCGCATCCTTCTTTCCATTGTCGCTGCTCTCGATTATGAGATATGGCAAATGGACGTTAAGACAGCCTTTTTGAATGGTTATCTTGATGAAAGCATTTATATGATGCAACCAGAGGGTTTCAAAGTCACAAGAGCGTAAAAGCCCACAAGTCGCTAGGGTCCATTTACGGGCTTGCCAAGCTTCAAGGCCCGAGGCTCGATGAGACCCATCAAAACCTTCTGGGCTGAGCAAAATGTTGATGAACCTTGTGTCTACAAGTACATCAAGGAAGCCAAAGTAGTCTTTCGTGTCAGACGTAGATGATATCCTACTCATTGGGAATGATATAGGATTATTGTCTGACTTAAAGAAATGGCTAGTCGAAAAGTTTCAAATGAAAGATTGGGACACAGTTATACTGGGATCCAAATCGTATAAGGGATCGCAAGAACGCACTTCAAGCATCTTATATTGATAAGGTGTCGCTCTGTTTGATGCGTAATTCCAAGAAGGGTCAACTAACACCAACAGATGGAATTGTCCTCTATGAGCAACCTACCGACACCAAAGAAAGAGAGGACATGAGATTTGTTCCTCAAGAAGGCGCCATGTATGCCATACATGCCGGTACAAGACCGTACATCCTAAGCATACAGAGGAATTGTCGCCGTTACCAATCCAACCCCTCGGGTCAGCGCACCGATTACTTCAGAAAGCACATTCAAGTACCAGGAGAACGAAACTATATGTCGATTTATTCAAAGGCCGACCAATCCCATAGATATACCGACTCGACCATGCATGTCGCACAAGGACGAAAGTCGACGCCCGGGGTCAAGATTCACTCTCGGGTGGTGGAGCCGTGGTACGAGAAGTGTCAAACAATCCAAAGATCACGACATTCTACCATGGAAGTCACAATATATAGCTGGCCAGGAAGAAGCTAAAGAAGCTTGCCTGGCTCAAGAAGTTCATTACAGATCTGGAAGTTGTTCCAAATATGGATAAACCCATAGTACTTTATCGCGGACAATGGGGCTAGGCAAACCCAAAGAACCAAGGAATCACAAGAGAGGGAAATACATAGAGAGAAAGTATCATCCTGACAGAGAGATCGTAACTCCGGGGTGACGTGGTCGTTATGAAGATAAAGACGCAAGAAAACCTTGTGGATCCTGTTTCACCAAGACGTTACCTCGCAAAAACGTTTGAGTGGTCACTCTCCTGATGGGTTTAAACATGTCTCACTACTTAGAAACAAGGGAGATTGTTAGATAGTGCCCCTGCATGAATTTGTATTTATGTTTTATGAAATTAATAAAGTGTCGATGGCTACATTTAGCTATTTCAGGCATAATGTATGAATGAAACGCCAAAATCCCGCAGATTAATGTAATCATAACTCCTGTAACGCTTATACACGAGATGATCGAGGTTATGAATTATAAATCAAATTGTCCGTAATAAATTAATTGAAGTTCGGGGAATCTTCAAATTAAATATTACTCGGGCGGTCCAATTATCATCGAGAACGGCGTGACTCGAATTCGGTCATTAATGTGGCGACACAAAGTGGAGTGCTCCATTTATAATAAGATTTATATAAAGACAGACCAAGGCTAGCTAATTCTTTTTAAATAATCATGCTTTTGTCTCAAGAATTAAAACAATACGCTAGATGATCATATGCGTGACGGGCTCAATCCTAAGTAAATATAAACTCCTGCTTATGTCAACCGGGCCTTTGAGTCATGGGTTAAAAGCTCGTTATGGAATGGGCCCAATACTTATGTCTCGAGGCCCATTGATGTATGCCCGGAATGTGAACTATGGACACGTGAATCCAACCCTTCCGCGAAGCCGACGTTCCTTGCGTTGCTCTTAACCGAACGCTTTGAGCGCCTAATTTATAAATGCATTTATAAATTAATCGTTCACTCACGGATTAATGAACTTAAGGATCAAGATATAATTAGAGGGGCAAACGGTAATTTCACCCGACTTCTAGTTATGAACCACTTCGGGAGGATAGAACCGCATGTAATGATTAAATCAATGGACACCTAAATTTCCGAAAATCGATAATCGAAGGGACAAGAGTTCACTTCAAGTTTTTAGTGGAATAATCCTCTAAAATTAATAAATTAAATAATTGATTAAAGAGCTTAATTAATTATCAATTATTTGAGTTGAAACATGTGTCCATAGTCCCAACTCCACCTCCTATATTACTACAATGAACAATTCATGATTGGGAATAAATTACACTCTATGATCAAAGCTTGGAAAATAATTTTCTAGACAGTTACATATTAATTAGGACTCAAGTACAATCAAGGTGTTCTAACGTGATTAGATGGTTACGCACTAAGAGTAATAATTAGGACTGCACAAAATTAAATATCGACGCTTATGATTAAAAGTAATAAGTAGGACTGTTACAAATTAATACTGGATAGTTACAGATTATGAGTAATCAGTATGACTGTTTCATATTAATCAAGACCTGTATAGAGAAAATTTTGCAAATATCCAAATTGGTCGATATTTATGCACTGGGGTGGTCGATTATAAATAAGAAACCCTGGTCCCACTAAAAAAATGCAGAAAAGGTTTTTCTAAAACCCTGGGGCCTCCCAGAGAGTCTCTTAGAGATCCCTCGCCCTCATGTGTCGAGCACTACAAAAACCAGAGTGTATTGTTCTATATCTGAATCAAGCAGCCCACACACCTCAAGGAAGGAGGCGGAATTGAAGACCCTCGTGAGTTGAGCCAACTTACTAGCCAACAAATCTCCTATAACAATAATGTGCATAGATCTCGATCTTCTCACCTTGATATTAATATGTGTTTGCATGGGTTCCCGTAAGATTTTCTAAAAAAAAAAAAATTAAAAACCACTCCTACGCTTGATTTTATTTCCATCACCTCCCCCGACTCTATCACTCAAGCCGTGATGGCGTAACCATCGATTCCCAAGGTACCTTGAGCCCCAAGCCATCGTATCATTAACTGAATCGCCCACTGCCTCGAAAAGATCCGCCGCCAATTCCGAGAAGCCATACCAACCAAGACTGTGACTTTGCCGAGTGCATCATCCACCTCATACTTCGCCTTACCTGATGATAATGCAAAGTGAAGCTTCCGGTCTTCTCCAAAACCCATCCGCCACACGCTTCATGCTGAGGTCTCCCTGCGTGAAGATGTATTTTCAGACTTTTGAAATTTGAAAACATCTCTCGAATCGCCACCATATGCAAGTGGTGCCAAATTCAAGGCAGGAAGACGCGCCTGCCAACTCCATGTCATGCGTAGTACTCGTTCATGACTCTTCAACTATTGGAGAACCATAAGCCATGGAACTTTCCTGGCACGTAACACATCCCACCCGTCCTTCAAGCACCATGTACCTGCCCCTTCCGGACTATTAGAATAGAGCTAAAGTAAGCCTCCTCTTCGCCCCCGAACTGCCACATCTTGTCGCGACATCTTCTCACGCCTTAGCAGTTTCAATTGTTTCCTCGATATCAAAGATCGCCGATATCTTGTCGCGACCCCGCCTTAAGGCCTTTGCAAACTTCAATCGATACCCTGATGTCGCGACTTCGATCTCATGTCGCGACATCATTCTTTATGGAACCTGTGAGGCTTCAACCGGTCGCCATGTCACGCTAATATCAATGTCTGGTCGCAACATCCCCTTCTTGCATGGCTCAAGATCTTTATCTGGGTCGTTCCTCGATGTCGCTGACTTCGATCTCATGTCGCGACATCAACTTATGCGGCTTGCGCCTTCACTTGATGGCCTTGATGCTCTATTCGCCTCCATCACAAATGTACTCATTCCTCTCACTTTTATCTGTTGACTTTGATGTCGCGACCTCGCTCTTCTCTGGTCAGGACATCAACTTAGATCCTTTGAGACCTCTCGTTGTTTTCCTGTCACATTCTCACCTTCCTCGTCAGCGACATCGTTGAGTCATTGCGGCGCTAATTTATGTCTTCACCGTCGCGACTTCGAGTCGCTGTCGCGTGGACCTACTTCATGAAGCTTTACCTTCAACTGAAAGGTGTCCGTGTCGCGACATCAATTTAGTTTCTCAGCTTCTAACCGGGTTAGGCTTTGGATGTCGCGATCGATTGATGTTCTGACCTTTAAGTTTGCGACTCTGGTACTTTGATCTATTCGCTCCTCGATGTCACGAATCGATATCTTGTCGCGACATCACATCATGCCTTCACAAATCTCCACTACCGGTTTCGATATCACGACTGATCTCACGTCACACATCGCCTCATTTCTTTCGGGCCATGTAGCTTCATGTCGCGACTTCTATAGCTGTTATCCCCGTCACCTCAACTGGCTGTGGTGTAACCCCAAAAACCCGCATCAATGACTTAAGCCTCTTCTGCTTTCCCACCGGGTCGCACCTTTATCCACTTATTTCCTCGCATTTTCTGCCGTTTTTCTTCTTCGTCTTCCTCCCCGCTAATGACAAATTAGTGAGTTTCTTCATAATTCCCGTATATTAAATATTTCTTAATCGAAAAATAAACGTAAAACGGGATTCAAAAGAGATGACTTTTAAGCTCATCAAACTCCCCTCAAATTAAAATTTTGCTTCATTCTCAAGCAAAGAAAAGAAAGATTTATCTGTCTCAAACAAGAGGACATTTTTCTGCTTTTTGTTTATTCTATGAGTGGCATTCAATTTTAATTGCAATTCAAGGTATGCAAAATTTTCTCAGACATTTAACTTCCATCCAATTCAAGGTTGGTCTCCTTGAGTGTTATGCAAATCATCATGTTGAGATTGTTTTACAAACAATATAATGCTGATCCCGTCAATAATGAATCACATTCCTTCTGGCCTTTATGGCTGAGTCATTTAACTCCCTTAAAAGTTCTTCACACCTTAGATTGTTTCCATTCTTCCGCATTCCATAAGCTTGTTTTTCATATTGATCTCCACTAATGTAGGTGTGATTTCACCTTCTTCAAGACTAATCAGAGTCTGGGGCTCAGAATTAAGCTTAGGTAAAAGGGTAGATGAATGGAATGTTTAGGCTTCGAGATAACCCAAAACTTCTTTCTTTTCTTCCCTAACTTCTATTTCCTCCTTGTAATTCCCCCCAAACTTCCCAAAACTTCATGCTCGGGATACTTCACTCAATTTCCTTCTTTCAAAGTCGTATGCCCCAATTCTCTTCTCGTAATTCTGCAATTTGGGAAATTTTCTCAATCACCCTTCGTAGAGCTTTTGTTTTTTCTAACACCTAGCGAACTTTTGCTAGTAGCTCCCCATACCGTATGATATTAGGTACTAGGTGTTGAAATGACTCTAAGAACTAATTGTTCAAGAGAGTTGGGCCACAAGACAAAAACTATTCTTTTAGCTTTCCTTTTGTATTTTCCCCGTCTTAGATCTTTTCTTCTTCACCTCCTCTTCTCATCTCTTTAGCTTTTCCTAAATTAAACTCCCAAACTTTATCTCTTTCCTCTCTCTGAAAGTTCTTGAAAGTTATCATAGGTTCTTTTACTGGAAGATTAGTGATAAAGTAAAGGATGGTTTGGCCAGACCGATTGAGCACCAAAACATGGAATATCTTGGCTCAAATTCAGTGGACTAAGGTATGCAAGCATATACATAATGGTGGTCAAAAGCTCAAACTGCTCAAGAATGGCTCGCATCATTTCTTGTCATCAGATCACCTAGGATTTCGCGCCTCAATCAATAATCTAACAAATTCTGTAACCTTAGACGGAGCAGCCGTGACTAACTATAAGGAGTATCTTCGACTCATTTTATTGATGAGTAATTGCTAATTGATATTCAACAGATCCTTGATTTCATCGTTTCGTATCACCAACTCAAAATCATGTTTTGTTCCTTCAAGTATCACCCTTCTATTCCTGACTTATCGTTAAATATAAGTAAATTCCCGCACTCAGATTTCCAATTAAACTCTATGCATTTTGTCCTTGCTCCTAATTTTCCTTCATTTTCACTTCTACCCTACTTTAGACCGGCTTCATACAATCAAGCTAATGACCTCTCACAGCTTTTTATTTTGTTCACCTCTACCTTGATTTCCTAATCATGCAACCACAAAGCAACATATTGGACAATCAAACTCAAGATAAGAACAATCATTCAATTTAAATTTACATTTTATTCTCGATTATTTCAAATCGGTTGATATACATTGATAAGGTCGATAGATGGTTAGGCAAAGAGAATGGTCTATTTTTTCTCGACGAGGTGGCAAAAATGTTAGGAACTGTGCCCAAAGTGTTCAAATGAGATTTCGGAATGGAGGGAATTTCATTTCTCTTCTTCTTTTCTTCTCTTCACTTCCTCCTCACCGTTTCGTCACGATACCCATTAGAGAGATCAACCTTCTTATTTAGTACTTCTTGCCTCTTTCCCAAGTCATTCATCAGTTCTTCCATTTCAACATGACTCCAAGAATTTAGAAAGATTGTTGTTAATCAAATCTTAAATTTTCACCCACTCCTTCTCGCCCGTAGATTCGCCTCCCATCGTTTTTATCTCTATCGGCCCAGCCTTGTTTTCCAGCTTCTCAGAGATTTGAATAGCAACTTGAAACCCTTATCTCAAAAGCCCCCAAATTTCAAAAGTCATGCTCCTTATCTCTTTTCTTCTAAAGAATGCTGTGTGAGCTGAAAGACTTCGATCAACCCTGCCATATAGAAAGCTTCATGACTCGCCAGTTTCAGTAAAAGATCTTGATCTCTTTCCTTCATTTCTCTCTTGAACTCCTCTCCTTGCTGCTTCAACATTTTCCCATCTGTTCCTCTTTTCTGTTCAGTTCTTCCTTCCACTGTTGTTCTCTTCTTTGGATCTCCACCTCATGCCTCCCTCTTTCTGTTTAAATTTTTCCACCTGCTGGTCTCTTCTTCAATTTCTTTTTCATACATCCCCTCCGAATTCCTGCTTTAGGGACCTACCCATTCTTCTCTTTCTTCTCTATTCTTTCTCGCATCAAATTGAGAGCTCTGCACTGAATCGGCCCCCTCGTGTTCTCTCAGCCCTGCTGGCCCTCGCCACGTGATAGAACCTGCCAAGGATGGAGAAGTCTGACAATCGCCTTCATCCGCCCTTCATTATCCGCAAACATGTAATCATCAGGTCGTGATGTCACCGGGTGCTCGGCTTCCTTGATCGCGGGCCCTCTGGTCTCTTTTTTTCGGCTCCGCCTCGGGCTTCACTTCTCGTTTCTACCAAGGTCGGGAATAAAACCCTCTCACCGCTGCCATATCCCGCTCGGGGCGCGCAAAGACTCCCATCCTCTCGTTTCATCATCTCCTTGAAAGGAGTCACAGCACTTCCTCTCTCGTAACAAAACCCTTGTTAGCGCAATACTTCTTCCACCGAGAATAAGCTTCATCGGGAGACAAAATCTTCTATTTCTTCTTCTCTCTTCTTCCCTTTCTCGGCCTTTTCGAGAAACTGAGCTTCGCAAGCCCAGATGGCGCCTCTCCTCGCTGTTCTTCCCGGTCGACCTCATCTAACTGCTTCTCTCGATGAGTTTCTTCTTCTTCCTCGATTGCTCTGTTCCTCATTATCTCGTCTAGGTTAGGGACCAGTGTGGGAATTTCAGCCATTGGAAGCAAGAGAAAAGCTTTTCTCCGATGGCTCGAACTCGGCAGTGTTTCTGAGGTCGAGACCGAAGACGGCTGCGAATGGTTATGTGGGTCGATGAATTAAATAGTATCCAACGCCTGCAATTCAATCAATGTTACGTTCGATTAATGCTTCATTTACAGGACTCTGGTCGCGACTTCACTCCGCCGCCTCCTTTCATTTGAGATCATTAAATTTGTGTGGCTTTTGGAATGAGTAGTTGGCATGTGGGTCGCATTTTATGTCGCGACATACCTGTGATGTCGCGACATGTCCGGGGTTTCAGTATTATCGATGCGGCTTAAATTCCTTCTCAAATTTAAAACCTGACCACCTGGTCGTGATGATCGATGTCGCCGGCTACGAATCTCCTTCCTTACTACCCACTAACGTTTTTCAAACCGGTCACGACATCAATGTTATGTATGACATTAGCTAATGTCGCGACATGACCCTTCAGACCAAAGCTTTAATTCAATGATTTCAAAACTTTGAATTTTGTTCTTGTTTCTAACACTTAGACATTTATCCGTAGTACATTTCTCAAAGTAACCATTTAACAATAAGTTCAATCACATATGATGCGGTGATTTGGTTAAAGAGAAGGTTACTCCCCTTTTCTCATGTTGCGAATTCCTCCGCACTTACCGGAATCGCTCCATAATTGCACCGCTATTCATGTCTTGAACCCTGGCAAGATCACTACAAGTAATACGTAAGATTCTGCTAAACACAATCAAATTCCTAATAGTAAATTTAAATCTATTCTTCTAAAAACAAATTCCCACTTAATTCATCACAACTAAAAGAAAGAAATAATTCAAAATTCTAAAATCGCATTGAAATCCTCCCGTCGCCTCCCATTAACTTCAGCTTGGAGTCGTCATTGAACTTGCCGGTTGTGGTACTTCTTCTTTTCCTAAGAACCGCTGCCTCTTCAACTTCCTCCTCCCTGAAATAATGCTTAACTCTTGTCCATTGACTCTTAGTTCTTCACCGTTATGCGCCTTCAAGTTACCGCTCCAAATATAAGACTTGCTACTATCGTGTATGGCCCGCCCACCGATTTAATTTTAATAGCCAGCTTCAAAGCTAAACAAATGCAACCTCGGTTCCTCTGCTTCAACTCTTTCTCAAGATTCTCTCGATCATGCCATTTTGTCTTATCCTTGTATATTCAGCATCACATAAGCTTCATTTCGCTTCTTCCAATCTCGCATGGAGCAGCCTTTCTTCCTTCACTCTTTAAAATCGTAAGTTTAACTGATGGCCCACATCGCTTTGAGATTCTAATTCAAGAGGTAGGTGACATGGTTTACCAAAAACAATTCAGATGAGACATTCCAATGGGGTTTTGTATGTACTCAGAGGGCCCAAAGTATCATCATCAAGTTTGAAGACCAACCTTCCTCGCCAGCCGCGCCTTTTTCGTATTCTTGATCTCCTCGTTGGAAATTTCTCGCTTTGTCCATCGTCTCGAGGATGATAAGCTAAACTCATTATACGCTGATCTCACATTCGCCATATTTTCGCAGTTTATTCGCAAAAATGGGTTCCCCCATCACTCAACAATGGTTCCTGGGGGTTCCAAACCCTCAAAATAGCCCCTTTGCAAGAAAACTTCAATAACCTGTTAGCATCATTCCTCTGAAGGTGTTTCACCCATTTTCGAGACATAATCTACACGCGCAACGTAGTTATATAACAGCCTAAAGGATGGTGGGAAGGGTCCCATAAAATCTATTCCCCAAACATCGTACTTTGTGGCTACCTTTAGGGCATTTCATTCTCAGCGGCCGATATTTCCACCTTGGTACTTCCATCACGTCGGGTTTCACCATTCCCCACAACTCTGGGCACATAAACACAAAAACCCACTATATCTTAGAGTCACTTTTTCTCCCGAAGTGTCCTCCATACTTGGTGGATGCACAGACACTCACTTGTGTTGCCTTGTTCATCTCCCAAGACATTCTGTACATTGGGCGGTCAAGATCTCTCTAATAAGAGCTGTCATCCCAAATATAATATCCTACGCCTGAAGCCTCCTCTCTCGTTAGTCGAGTTCATGCATTATCCATTAGTTTGATAATTCACAATATCAAGATACCATAAGCTTCAGCAACCCTTAAACAATTGCTCATCCGGGAGCTCTCTAACCGCATTGTCTTCTTCATCACTATTTCTTTCTACTCTGATTGTTGGCAATTGGCTATCACATTGTCCTGACCCTTTATCCTTTATTTCAAATCAAACTCTTACCTTGTGGCACCCATCTTATCGTCTTGACTTGGCTTTTGCTTTTTTCGACATCAAGTATTTGATTCTTTGCATGATCTGTGTGAATTACCACATGGGATCCCAAATGTATTGCCTAAATTTTCACAAGCAAATACCACGACTAGCATCTCCTTTTGTTGAGTAGTTCTCTTGTGTTCATTGAGTCTTACCAGCATAGTATATGACTACTGAATACTTTCTCCTTTCTTTGCCCCCGACCACGGCTCCCGCCAGCAAAATCAACATCACATTATTTCAAATCCACGATTCCATTAAGTGCGGCCGTACGATTTTGTGCACTGGCGATGCGATTTCATCAGCATCCTTCGCGAGAATCATTAAAAATTGAACCTTGCATCCTTTTCGATGTCTGCATGATGATGAAACGTTTGGCGTCTTTTGAATGAATCTTCACGTACGAATCCCAGCATGCACGAAACTTCTTACTCTGTGATAGGTGGTGCAAGTCGCGCTGATAATTGATATACCAGCAGATTTGGTCGACTTCTAGTCCAGGTAGCTGAAATTTTATGCCCCGGAACAATACCATACATTTACCATAAAATGGCATTTTCCCAATTCATTTGTCATTGCTTGTCTTGGCATCTTTGAAATCTTGTTTCCAAATTGTTTTGAACATTGATCAAAGCTGGATCCATACAGTAAAATCATCCGTGAAAATCTCCAATACAGCTTGCTGACCCGACCGAGAAAATAGACATCGTACCTCTTGGAATATGGCTGACGCATTCACCTTCAAATAACTACGAAGAGCAAAAAGTGCGAAAGCGAAACATGAATGTGGTCTTCTCTTGATCCTAAGAAATTTTAATAGCAATACGATTGTACCACATTTTACCGAGAGAAAACAAAAGTGAGGTGGCATTACCTTTAACCTATCCAGCTGTCGATCAATAGAAGGTAAAGGAAAATGAGTATCTTTTGCGTTTAAACACATATTCCAGCGCTTCTATTTGTAAATAATACATACCCTCCATCATCCCTTTGTTCTTGTTGGAATCAATTCATTTTTTTCATTTTTGATCACAGTAAACCCTCCTTTCTTTGGAACCACATGGGTTGGGCTCGCGAGTATCGAAATAGCGTATAGATAAAGCCCGGCATTCAACGGTGAAGTACCTCTTTTACGACTGCTTCCATCACTTTGGATTCGGTCTTCTCACGATGTTCTGGATGGTTTGAAGTGCTTCAGAATCTTATGCATGAAATTTGTTGGGTATTTGATACCCTTCAGTTCTTGATGGACAAACTAAGATTCCTTATGCTTCGCATACCAGCAATCTTTGTTCCTCGGCATCAGGAGTGCGCGTGAAATGATCCTTTGGTCTTTCTTGGTAGTTCTAAGTAGGCATACTTTAAATGACCTGGCAACTCTTTCAAAACTAGCCCTTCTGTACTGGTCTCTGGCTGATTTTCCTCTTTTTCACTATTTATCTTTTGTTGTGCTAGTTCAGCACGGTTTCTATAGAATATTCTTTGTATGGAAATTGAATAGACATCTTGATCTTGGGAATTCATCTCTTTTTCATTGATAAAAGCGGAGTGTTACAATCATTTATAACATGATGAGTTGGAAGTAGAGACAACATCGGCTACATTGTAACCTTCCCTTGTCCACAGCTATATTTGTCATGCCTTTTTGATCAAGTTAAATGTAGCGACTTCTTCTCGACCTCATGCGGAACTTAACTGCGCATGTCAATCGAGGGCGCTCATTAGCTAGAATGGTCTTCCTAGGGAGTACTGGCGAATCTTCTTCCATGTCGAATGATGAAGTCTCTTTGGAAATACAAACTTCCTGCGATGACTAACACATCTTCTGGAAGCATCTGGTTTACGCCCCATTGATCACATCTGCCATTTGTAGAAGTGCGAGTTGTGAAGTAAGCTCCCCCGAACTTAATTTTGGAGCAGCAGAGAGGCATCAGATTGATACAGCTCTGGGTCACGAGGGAAGCTTCACGGAATTCCAGTCCTCGACGGCACGAGAAAGATTTGTGTGAACTCCACGCAGAATATTAGCTAATCTTTCATTGCGTTAACTCGATTCACAAGTGGCGGTGAGATTTACTATTCCTTCTTCTACTATTTTCTTTTCTTTCGGTATGTCCTTGAGAAATTTTGCACGTATGTCCCAGTACCACTTGATAAAAAACATGCAGTCTCTAGCCACGGAAAGTTCTTCAGGGAACCTTTACCAAAGCGCTCCTCACGTCTTTGATTCTGCTGATCTTTGGCAAATGGGACTACAGGAGCTTTGATCCTTAGGTGTTCTTCCTTTCTACTCCTTCTTATCATTCTCCATTGTCTCTTCCCTTACGGCATTGCTACTTCTTTGTTCTTTGTCATCTCTTTCCTTTCCTCTCTAACTCCTTCCCACTCCTAAGTGCGACCATCTGATCTTTAGGGTTCTTCCTCGTATCTGGGAAGGCATCTTTCCCAAACTTTTAAAGGTTGGGCAATTTGCCCTACTTTTGTGTCTCCAGGTTCTTCGGGGATGCATTGGTGTATTCTACGAAAAATTTGAGAATTGGTAGCGGTATCGATTCTCAAAATTTACATTGTTCATGGAGGTTCAACGACTTTTACATTGTCCCCGTAAATTCTTGAGCATCTGTTCTCAGCCAGGGCTCTGAAGCGCGCGGTATTCGATACATGCTCATTTCACTGCATGCGTTCTTTGGAACCTAGGTAATTTCTTGATACCCTTGATGAGGTTACGTCACAGCTTAAACCCCTCGCCCATATGAGAAATTCTACATGGTTCCTAAGTCTTTGGGTGATAATGTCTTTGGAAAGGTTAGGATTGGGTTTAAAATGATAAGCTCTTGAAACTACTTTACTGTATAATTAACCCTATGACCTCATAAGTGCCAGTTACCTCTACGGCACTTCGGAGTCATTAACTCTCTTTCCGATTGCTCCTATTTCTGAGCCGGTGTGTGTCTTCTTTCTTGCTTGTCAACTTTGTGCATAATGGCATCCGGCTTGGCCTCCATGGCTGTCGCATCTTGCTCAGTTCCATGATTCAACTTTCCTACATTGTTTCCTCTTGAAAGCTGGAAGGAGTTTTCATGTTACGGCGGATCTTCAATCGGCTCCACTTGCCTCTTGACACTTTTTCTTTTGAATGCTCACTGACGCAGAAGCATCGATGATCACTTTTGATATATCCATTCAGCATGATATACAATGTTTATTTGAGTCTTAGATCGATCCCATTGGATATCTTCATAAAATAACCGTTTGAATCTTTCCCGACTGCACCACAGGCTTTCATCTTTACACTGAAACGATGATTTCTCGCCTTTACGTGGTGAGAATTTGGGGGAAAGAATCACTAATGGCGCCAGTAACTCTTCTAATCAACGAGAACCATATGGTAATGATTCATACCATGTTCTTTACACGTATCTCTCAGGAGGAATACAGAATAGGTGTAGTTTTATGACTTACAGTCTCACCCACAATTCAGCAACGGTTAAGCATGGGGGTGCTAGAAGATTGCTTTCGTTTGGATTGATGGGATGACGATGGCCCGATCTTCTTGGATCATTGTAATCGGTCTTGCTTCAATTCAAATTATTAACAGCATGTTTTACTGTTATACGTGGATGTTACTTCTATAATTGGTCTCCGAAATCCTCCATTGTATCGATGGCCCCGGAGGCCTTAACTTCCTCTGTATGTGTTTGACCTGATCCTGCCTTTCTTCTTCCATAGTTTGTATTTTATTCTTGGCGTGCTTTGCTCCAGCTTACGATCTTTCTATTCTGTGTCATTTACGAATCGGTCGGTGTTTGTTCCACCATGCATCAAAGATTTTACGAAACAAAACACACTTCCATTAATAGGATTAGTCGAATCATCAAACATTTTGAATTTGGTTTTGTTAAAGATCGGTGTGGCCAAAATAGGCCCTTTGCGAAAAAACTATTTTGTTCTTTTTCTTTAATGTCCATTAGTATTTCCTTCTTTCATCTAAATATTGATTTGTTAGATTCTTCGATCCCCAGCAACGGCGCCGCCAAAACTTGTTAATGAAATGAAAACACATGTCTGAAATTTATGACTATCACCAAAGGACTATTAATTAATCCTCGGCAACCTTGCCATAAACTTGTGGAGTATAATATGTAGAAGCAGAAATCTCTTAAAATAAGTCATTTCAAAGCTTTGTTTTGAATTTGCTTCTGCCTGCCAGTGCACGAGTCGACAAGTAAAAAATGGTTAAATCGAGATATCGATCGAATTTTAAATCAGCCCATACGACTGCCAGCTCCATGCTATTTGGGCGATAAATGATAGTGGAGTCCGGCATTGAGGATCTTTGGAAAGATTGTTGAAGAACAAAAGAAATAACTGGAAATAACCAGCTGGGAATAAAATGAAAGTGAATTTCTAATAAAGAAATGAATCTTTGAATAGTTATCTCAAAGGCTTACATCAATAAAAGCAGGTTATAATGAACTGTATCTAATTCACAGTTAAATCGATAGAATTTCTTGATTAACTCAAGTTTCAAAATGTCCAAGGCAATTGTATGCGGATGGATCTCTCCACACTCCACATTTCATTATCTAATTTACTTATTTGATTCTCGAATCTGAGGGAATTAGATAACTTACATTGGACTTCATAATCTGGGTATTTTTCTTTTCTGATACTTCATACCCATTTTATGGTACGTAACCTTAACTCCCAGTTATTGGTCCAAGCGGGGACCTCAGCATCTGTGACTTCGGATTGCTCCTCCTCGAATTAGGATGATGACCTTTCCTTGATCCGATAACACGGGATTGGACTCACTATCAGATTGAGGTGAGCTTGTTTAAGTGGATAACTCATTGTCATTCTTGACTTAGTGAAGAGGATTTATCAGTGAACTTCTATGACGAGGATCGCAATAGCGGGGTTAGTATCACCCAGCCCGAAGAACTGGAAGGTACCCCCGGGATTGTCTTCCTGTGTCCCTTGCAGAGGACTTCCTTGAAATGTCGAGGTAATGGCCTTGATTCTGTGGGTATAAGAGCGGTATTCGAGACTCCTGAAATCAATAAACCGTCTGAATGCGTTAAACAGTGAAGGGTGCTGCGGCGCTAGAGCATTACGGAAAGATAGAATTCGGCGTGCGTTGATTAATGGAAAATTTCGGACTCAATTACTAGAATTACACGATACGGCATTCCTCACCTGGTCGCAAGAAAAGCGCAAGTTGAAAGCGAAACAATCAATTCAATTTAATGCAGACTTCAAACATTCGGTAGTAATTTGAAAATGCGAAATGCATTAGGCTTATTAAAGCGATAACATCCGGATCGGAAATACAACGAAAATGAAATCTGAAAACATAATGCGCTCTTAAGCGATGTGGAAGCAACCAAATAAGTAAAAATTAAAGAAAGAAAGAAAATGAGCACTGACAGTGATTATCGTCACATTGGCATCAAGCTCTTTCTTGAAATTTACAGATAGGTATTGTATTTATAAGGGTTCTAAATTGGGCCTATTTCAATGTAACTCTTTGTGGGCAAGTATCCGGAGGCCCAGTTGCACATTCCGTGAAACTGGTTTTAGTGTGGGCATCATCGGAGTCGCGACCTCGATCCCACGTCAGCGACCGTACACTGCTGTAAGCTTTGATTTAGTCATTTCTTGATGTCGCGTCGTAATATCAGCGACATCTTCACGAGGTTTCAATTGTTCTCTCACGATGTCAGCGGCGATATCATCGCGACCTCGGCAAGGCCTTTGCGATCTTCAAGCGATGTCTTCGGATGTTGCGACCGATCTCATGTCGCGACATCATCTTATGGAAGCTGTATGAAGCTGCTCATGTTGGCCGACATCAATGTCTTGACGCATCCCGCCATATTTCTGCATCGCTGTCCCGAGTGGTTCACGATGTCGCGACTTGATCTCATGGCGACGTAACATAACTGCGATCTTCGCGCGATGAACACGTGTGACTTGACCTCGATCGTGACGGTTCATTTCCCTACTACTTTCATCTTTGGCGGTTCTTGATGTAGCGACCTGGTTCTCTTATGCGTGACCAACCGTCCTTTGAGACTCCTCTCTGTTTCGGTGTCAGCGACGGTCTTATCAGCGACATCGGCTAGTGTTGCGGTTTTCTTCCCATGCTGGTGTCGCGACCAGTTGTTAGCCGTGACGCCGCTTCCCTTGAAGCTTTACCTTTCAAGCGGCAGTGCAGTAGTGTCGCGACATCAATTTGGAATTACGGGCTTTGAAGTGTTTGCTTCTTGATGTCGCGACATCAGATTGAATATCGCGCGGGCGCTTTGCTTTATGACCTTTGATCTGTCGTTCGCGATGTCACGTCGATATCTTGTCGCGACATCACATCATGCCTTCACAAGTCTCCACGGTCTGTTCTTGATGTCCGCGACTCCGTATGGCTACGTTGATCTTACCGTTTCTCATATGCGATTCATGCCGAGCTTCTGCAAAAGCTTGTTATCCACAGCCGAGACCTCCAAGCCCCATTTGTGTAACCAGCGCATCGCGACGATATTTCTTTTCCTTCACGCTCACCTTATTGGCTGCACCTTTATCCACTTATTTCTGCATTTTCTCTTGCTTTCTTTACTCTTCCTCCTGCTAATGACAAATTGGTGAGTTTCTTCATAGTCTGTATATTAAATATTTCATTTTAGCGAAAAATAAACGAGAAAAATGGACTAAGAGATGACTTTTACTAGCTCATCACGGGACTATTAGAATAGAATTCAGTAAGCCTCCTCTTCAATTCACAGGCAGCTATTTACATGTGAGTGTCCAACCTGTAACCTCCTTAGGGTCGATACAAATGTAGGCGTACTAGAGAAATCTCTATAAACCTCCTGCAATACCCCACATCAATCCCAAGCCTACATACGAAAGATTGACTTGATCTCTCTCAGCTTTCATACGGCCTCGACATGCAGGAGTGTGGCGACACTTGAAGGCGAAACCTGCGTCATGTAAAGAGCACCTAAATAAAATCCAAAACTCGCACTTCTTGAACTTGGCATACAATTGATGATCCTCAAAAAAGCATGTAGTACTATTCTCAATTGATCACCTCATGCTTCCACCTCAAGCAGGAGTAGATAAGGATGTCATCGACAAAGACGAGCTGATCTAAATGAAGTGGATCGACTTATTCTTGGAGTCCATGGTAGCCAGTGCATTCGTCAATCAAAGGGCATCATAAATGGCAAATGCGTACGCGTCCACGAACAGCATCTTAGGGATATACGCCTCTAACTCTCAATTAGGTCACGAAGATCTATCTTGGAGTAGACTCACCGCCCCCCTCGGTGATCAAGCGAGTCGTAAATCTGGTAATGGATTCTTTGATTTAACCACTGTTCAAGCTGTTTGTAATCGATGCATAGTCGAAGGATCTTATCCTTCTTCTTCTCCAAATACGGTAGAAGCACCTCATGGTGAAGTGCTCTGAGTCTAATGAAGGCTCCCTTGCCAGTAACTCTGGCCATCAGAACCTTGGGCTCCTGCCTTTCGGCCAGACGCCGTCATGCGAGTCATAGAAATAGGCGACGTCCCAGGATGCAACTCAATGTGGAAGTCTACATCTTCTTGTGGAGCAATCAGGTACCTCTTCCAGAGAAAAGCGCCTCGTGCTACGCAAACCACCCGAAGAGGGTAGACTCGTATTATGTCACCTCAGCATAAAATGAGTAGCTGGCGACTGAGTATTGCAGGTGTAAGCCAATGAGATGTTGGAATCACGGGTTGACGCGTGGAAGTGCTTGATTGAAACACAACTAAGTACCATATAGTGTGGCTGATAACTCTCATACGATCTAATCTGTAATAACCCAGATGCATCGGCATAGTCATCAGGGATGACACCAGGAGCTACACATGTCCTTTGACCCAGAGGTCTGCTGGGTAGACCACACGGGAATCTCTAACTCCACATCCCCGACATATCCGATCAATTCTCGCTTCTAGTCCATGGGAGGAAATAAATGTCGTCTGGGTCTCAACCTCTAATGATACTCTCACACGAAGATCGATAAAGGAATGTAATTCACCTAAGTCAAATAACACCCCTTACCCGAGCGAAAGAGTAGAAAACGTGCCACGAATCAACGACTAATCTTTGCCTGATCCTACGAGTAGCAGCATAGACACTACGAGTCCCCGAGAAGTCCGGCTGTACACTTTGCCATACTCGACCATTTCACGGCCCCAAGCACATGCTGTGACTGCGGGTACTCGTGTCACACCATGAAGCTACTGTTTCGCGACCCGTCTTTGTGAGGCTTATCTGTCTGCTCATGTCGCATGATGATCGGGCTGTGGTGTCCCCGATCTACGAAACCCTTTGTACGCGCCTGAGCGGTGCAAAGCATGTCCTGAAGCTGATGGCGGTGGAAACATGTCATCTACCCCGGCTTGACTATTAACCGGTTTTTGGATTTAGCCACATTGAGTACGACCCGCCCTTGAAACTTCCTCTTGAACGAGAGTCCTCTTGTTTTCGAGCACGATGAAGAAGCTCCCCCTGCTTTGCTTATCACACTTGCTTTGCTTATCCGGATCTCTGGCGTCATCTGCATAAACAATGATCCAAGGTTGTGCCGACCATGAGTCCATATCTTGTAGGTTATGTCCTATAATCTTGCCACAGGATGGACAACTTAGCCCGACGAACTACGACCTTGTCAGCGTCGGTGTCACGCCGACGTCGCGGCTCAGTGCCAGCTGCAGCTGTCGGCTGTACTCAAAATGCCGCAGATCGCGTCCCCTGGCTTACCGGCTCCTGCCCAGGCCTTCTCATGTCCTAGCGAAGCGAAAATTACTTCCCATGAATAGTGCGAAAATCATCCCATGTCATAGTCTCCGAGTCGCTTGGATGCGTGACTCACTCGCGAATGCGGGACTCACTCTGTTGCGATGAAGCCGGCATCAGAAGTAATATCAGGTGATCTCCGCATATTGGGAAGAATCCTCTCAATATGATGGAACCAATGGTCAGCTACCATGGTCCCCTCCTCGAAACGTCGGAGGATGGTATGAACCTCACGAAGGTGCGGCACCTCCTGCCTGAAGTTGCATTAGCGTACGATAGTGGCCCATCGCGGCACCATGGCCTCTATGAAGGCTGGCGATCAAAAACAGGTGGCGGTCGGCCATGGCCGTGGGCGACCTCATCCCTCGATCCTCTACTTGCCATCTACCTGAGTCAAGCGTAAATTTAGAATCATTTTAGATGTCTACTATTAGTGCACATGCCAGCGATAATATACCTAATATCCCGAACCATCGCGTTTTCATTTCCCGAACTCCCTAAGGTTCGTTTCTCAACCCTAGTGTTCTTCCTATCCTACCACATATACTAATTCACGTAATTTGTAACACATGATCACGCACATCTGTCCAACTGTACCTGAGAAAACACCTGATACATGCTATGATGTCTGTCACCGCATGGACTCCTAGGCCTCACCTAGACATGATAACAAGCTATGATGCGGATATCAAGCACTAGGTAATTCTAAGCAATATGCACTGACTATACCAAGCTATGATGCTTTTATACCTTAATGACCGTAGCCTAAGTACGAGTCCATAAAATATACTAGGCTCATGTACACATGCTCACGATATTATTGTGTGACGCCGAAGCAGGGTCAGTTGATATCAGCTTTGCTGCGAAGCTTTGTGTGTCTCATATCATGAGACCCATACATAAGTAAAAGGACCCAATAGGGTCCATCCATACTCGTCTATATGGTTACAAAACCATACATTTCTATAGATCCAAGAGTTATTACATCACTCTTAATACAAAACACATATTAAAACTAGTTAAGTTCTAATATACACAAGAACATGAATCAAGGCAGCGATCAGGCGAAAGCCGTAATCCAGTACTCACGGGCGGATGATATCTTTATGTATCATGGGAGGGTTCCCATGAAGCAGTTAAACTAAACCTGGGATAAATCATAAAATTTGCCATAAAAGTTTGAGATGAGCCTTTGTGGATGTTCATGGATCTGACGTTTTGGATAGTGCTAATGTTTGTGTCTTTCTCTTGGAAAAACTACAGCCATGTATGAGACAACACTCTACATGCCATGTCTGCAGGGTCAACCTCAGACCCACCACCAAATGCAAGTGCCAATGGGAAATCAATATCCAAGTCGATCCAGACTCCCATCTCACAACCCGTGATACATGTGATATTTATTTAATCGTTTACGAAGGAAGCTGTGCCCCAGAGCGGCAGCGAACTTTCAGGGGGTCTCATCACGGGTCTCTTACACCCTCTAACATTTTTCGAGACTTTCCTTGGGTGGATAAGATTATTAGCATTTGAGTTTTAGAGCTTTTCTTTGAGGGAGGTGTCTATCCTACTTGTGTGCGGAACCTTTATTCATTTCCATTTTCATTTTATCTGGCTTGAACTCAATTGGACTTCGTCCCATTCCCAACCCATGATTCAGCAGAAGCAGGTGCGAAATCGATACCATGTACACACACCATGTGCGGTGTTACCGCCACCCGCAATGCAATTCAATTTGTGCCAAAACCGAACCATGACCAATGTAGCAAAGAAGACCTCTACATGGACATTTCACACATTTACTATGTGTGTGCTATGAGCACTCACTATACAATGCACACAACATTTTATATAATTAGGTTAACATCAACATACATGCAATCATGTTAATATTCCACACATTCAAATCAGCACATCACATAAGCATGCACTACATCTTTTCTATCATTCAGTTCATTCATGTCAACACATCATTCAAGCATGTGTTAACATAATTCCAACCATTACTTAGGCAGGTAATGCCATAATTCTCGTCTCAGTGAGACATAATATATCGATCCTCTGACCAATGCATATAATTATTTCCATCTTTATCACACATATATCACATATTCAGCATGTTATTCAATTTATGGCAATAACACGCATTAGTCATTCCTGGCCATAAATCCGACCATGCTTGGCCTCGGAAATAATCCCAGTTTCGATCCGGAAAGTCCGGTTACAGTAAATAGCACACAAACGTCCAACACATAATTCCTGCTCGAGGCCCGTGACCAAACACACATTTAAGATACAAACCGATTCCAAAAAAACAGGAGTTTCGGAACCCAAAACGGACCATTCCTCAACTGTCCGTGACCCAGCCAAATGTTCAGCCCATGTTTTGGCTGAGAAATTCATTCTATTAAATTCTAGACTCAATGAGATTTCCGTAAAGTCCAAGAACATGCAAATCGGAGTTCGGACGGGAAAGTTATGACCGACCGAAGTTGATGCGTATTTCACGGGTGTCACGGTTGGGCGTACACCCCGGGTTTGCCGATACGCTCGGGATTTTCTTTGTCTGGAACACAATGTTTGGTTTAGGCAGTCCACGAACCTCGTAAATCGGTCTTTGACCATCACACAATCACAAACAAACCACACAGCCTTAAATTCACCGAAACCGGACCCAGGCTTCGTAGGCCATTCTGCTTTGCCCCTAGGCGTAAATAGCAGTAGAAGAGCTACCTCTTATAAGCGGTTCAAAGTTCTTTCTTTGTGCAGGTGCATTCGCTATACAACACTCCTTCCTTTTTCCTCTTTCTTTTTCCTCTCTTCCTCCTTTTTCTTCTTCTCTTTTCTTCTTTCCTTTTCTTTTCTTTTCCTCCCTTTCTCTTTCCTTTCCTCCCTTTCTCTTTTCCCTTCCTCCTCCTTCTTGCTGCTCCCAAGAACTGAATTTTGCTGCTCCCACAAACTGAATTGGAACTCCCATATTTATAGCTCTCAAAAGTGCCATGCATGTTGACACATGGCATGCCATGTGTCACACATGCATAGGCCTTTGCCATGCATTGTGACACATGGCTTGCCATGTGTCACTCACATGGTTCGCCATGTGTCATCCACATATTTCGCCGTGTCGCCGGCATTGTTCTTATCGAAATACGTGAAATCTGTACATCTCGAAATCCAACGAAATTCAAATGCAGAGTAAGCTAGATTTATGAACTATTCCAATGGTGCAATCCGTTTAGTCGTCAGTCTAGAAAAATCCGACTTTTTCAGAACTATTTCAATAAATTACCGTTTGCCCTTTTTTTTTTTTTTTTGAAAAATTTAAATTTAAAATTTTCACGGGTTTTACAACCAATAGTTTTGTTTTAAGTCCTTATACATCTTGGTCCCTCTTGGATGGATGACAAGCCTAAAACAATGAGCTTCTTCCAAAAGCTCCCTCCTTAAGTCCTCATAACTTGGGACCTGAATCAAAGGAGTCCCAAACCTCAAAAATCCCATCTTGGATAAAACAAAGTGGACTTGCCACCTTTTCCTAAATATATCCTTACACTGTTGCAAGTCATCTTTTTGTAGACTCATAATTCTCCCAACCAATTCTGGTTGTACTCTAAAATTAGCCACAAGTGCTCCTGAGTCATGTACACTAATGTGGACTCGTAGACTCCTCAAGTCATCTAGTAACTGTCTCTGACAACCTTTAATTGCTGCTAAAAAACCAATTGGCTTCCTACTCAAAGCATCAGCTACTACATTTGCCTTCCCTAGATGGTATTGAATAATACAATCATAGTCCTTCGGTAACTCTAACCCCCATCTCTACCTCATGTTCAATTCATTTTGAGAAAAAAAAAACTTTAAACTTTTATGATCTGTGTATATCTCGCAATTTTCACCCAAAAGAAAGGGTCTCCAAATCTTAAGGGTAAAAATTACCTCAACTAACTCCAAATCATGAGTGGGATAATTTCGTTCACAAGGCTTCAATTATCTAGAAGCATAAGCCCTGCCCTCTTTCCATCACGTAAGGACACAAGCGAAACCACTATTAGGATGCATCACTATACACCACAAATCGGCCTAAACCTTAAGGAATGGTCAAAATAGGAGCTATCACCAATCTATCCTTCAACTCTTTAAAGCTATGTTCACACTCATCAAACCACTCAAATTTAACTCTTTCTGCGTCAACCTAGACAAAGGTAGATTAATCTTAGAGAAACTCTCAATAAAAAACGTCTATAATAGCCAGCAATTCCCAAGAAGCTCTAATCTCAGTCACATCGTAGGTCTTCTCCAATTTGCTACAACATCTACTTTCCCAGGGTCAACTAAGACACCATCCTTAGTCACCACATGTCCAAGAAAATTCAACTTAGCATACAATTATTTACCCCTTAAGGTTTGCAACACAATACTCAAATGGTATCCATGCTTCTCTCTACTCCTTCAGTACACCAAATATCATCTATAAGCACTTTCTGAAACTAATTCAAATCTTTGTTTGAATACACTATTCATTAAGTCCATAAAAGCGGCAGGTGCATTAGTCAAACCAAAGGGAATAATCAAGAACTCATAATGCTCATATCTAGTCCGAAAGGAAATCTTCGGTACATCCTCACTCTTCACCCTCAATTGATGATACCCAGAGCAAAGGTCAATCTTAGAGAACACACATGCACCCCGTAACTGATCATGCAAATCATCGATTCTAAGGAGGGGATAATGGTTCCTTACTGTCACCTTATTCAACTCTCTATAGTCAATACACAACTTCATAGACCCATCCTTCTTCTTCACAAATAACAATGGTGCTCCCCTAAGGTGAAACACTAGGTTTGATAAAACCCTTATCTAAAAATTCTTGAAGCTGAACCTTCAACTCCTTCAGTTCTTTGGGTGTCATCCTATATGGCACTTTAGAGATGGGAGTTGTTCCTATCACCAAGTCAATGGTGAACTCCACCTCCATATCTGGACTCCACCTCCATATATGGTGTTAATCTTGGTAAATCATTTAGAAAGACATCCAAAAATTCCCCGACAATGGGTATATCTTCCAATCTTACCTCATTCTCATTACATACCACATAGGCTAAAGCCTTGACAACCCTTCTTGAGTAGGAATTGGCTCGTCTAGCGAAATAACATACAATAGAAAGCATACATATGGTTCTCCTCAAAGTTAAAAAATCAAGCCCCAACTTGGAATACTAAAGGTCACCTGTTTCCCAAAACAGTCAACAAAAGCATAATAAGAAGTTAACCAATCCATTCCCAAAATCACATCAAGGTCTTAGAGATCCAGAAGAACCAAGTCATCTAACATCTCCTAAAAACCAATCATTCTGGAGATGACTTTCTACATTTTACTAGCCACAACAAAATCTCCCATATGAGTAGCAACAATCAAATCAAAATACATAGTAGTGACATGCATATCCAACAAACCAGCAAAATATACTGAAACAAAAGAGTGTGTCGAACCAGGATCAATCAAAACTCTAGCAAATAAAATGTGAATTCTAAGGGTACTTGTCACCACATCAGAAGTAGCCTGGGGATCTCTATGAGTCATAGAAAACACTCTTCCTTGCGCTCTAGGCTTCTATATATCCCCCACATTATCATCTTTAGATCCCCCAACTATAAGGCCTGTTTAGTAGGTATAAAATTTTCTATTTTCTCTATTCAAACTTTTCAAAAACAAGGAAAACACGTTTAGTTACGAGAATCAGACAAAAACAAAATTTGAAAACAAAGAAAATGAATTCACTATTTTCAACATTTTATATATGAATCGAAAGCGCATTTTCTTTGTTTTCCTTGTTCAATTAAATTGAAAACAAAGTTTTATTTTCAACATTTATAACTTCATTTCAAGAAAATGGTTTTACAAACGGTTTTCTTATTCTTTATTTTCAATCAAATTCAAGTGCGAAAGCGTATTTTCTAAAAATAGAAAACTAGATTAGAATACATTGAAAATTTTTCATATTCTAAATTTTGGATAGAGTTGAAAATTTTGTGAACTAAGCAGTTTAGCTTCTTATTTTCTAAACAATCCCGAATCATAAGCCCTTGCTTCCCACAGCCACAGCAAGCTCCTGTCTCTCTATAACATGGCATGTTCCCATGCCTCTTGCCTACGAGTAGGACCATTGATATCTAAGTTAAAGTTGCCTTCCCTTTGCTTTCCCGATTTCTATTTGGAGCGGAGCTTTTATCTTTGATTACCACTTAGGCACTATCACTCATATTCTTCTTTTGCTGCTCTCTATACTGATAAAGCTCTTCGAAATCCCTCTCTACAATAAGAGATATATCCACCACCTCTTAATACACTCCGAACTTCATAATGGATATCTTATTCTTCAAGTAGTGCTTCAACCCATCTTGAAACTTCATTGCCTTATCCACCTCTATAGCAATCAAATGTGGGGCAAAACGAGATAACTCCGTAATTTGGCCTCATACTCAGCCACAGTCATATTCCCCTCTTCCAGACGAATGAACTCTCTCATCTTTTGTCACCTCACACTATTAGGGAAATACTTCCTGTAGAAAGCATCATTGAATCTTCTCCAAGTAATGGGCTTTTGAGCCTCCAATAGTCTCATGGTCATATGCCACCAATGGTCAGCGTCCTTATCTAACATGAATGTTGCAAAAGAGGCCTTCTACTCATCAGAACAATCAATGACATCAAAAAAATCTCTCTATGTTTATTATGCAAGCCTCCGCCTCAATTGGGCTCGATGTACCAGAAAAATCAGGAGGTCCCAACCTCTTAAAATCATCAAAGGAGCTACCCCTATTAGTAGCATATTTCCCTTGCCAATTAATCTCAACGGACTCGGGCACGGCCTTTCGACCAATCGAGTAATAATCCTAAATATCTATAGAAAGCCCATGCACTCTCATAGGGCCCGCGTTCTCAAATTGAGGGTATATCGTCATTAGCTGACTAGTTTAGGAAGATAAATCCACTTCTTGGTGGCATTGTGTCCTATACAAAAAAAAGGTATAAATAAGTTAGTCACTAGGAAGCCAAATAAGCAAATCAGAATTGAAAACAATAACATAATCTAGCTACACAAATTTGAAACTTAACTAATGTGTCACTCATTTATTCCCATATGTAAACTAAACAAATTCCCATCAAGATCATAACCTAGTGCTTGCATACTATTTATGCTTGACGGCCAATGGTAAGATGTGTCTCACATGGCCAAAGGGCCCTCACGAACACTAAAAGCAGTCTCTTAGGTTGAGAGAGCCCATATTTATATAATTCTTAGGAAGTTTCTCATACATCGTGTGGGGGATGTGACAATACTTGCCCACCCTCCTCCCGAGGAACCTGATGGGATTGGGGGGTCAAGCGAGACATAAGCAGCACTGCGAGGCCAAATGGAGCCGGACCCCCATTGGGATCGGGGTCGGGGATCGGCTCTGATACCACCATGTCAAGCCCCAAAACCTGGTCCTAGGACATGACCGTCATTTCGCACCTTAAGTCTAAAGACTCAAAGCACAAAACGACACAAAACTTCATTCCTATATTGTGACTACATTGATTCTACTTATCGAAAACCTATTCAGAGCAAAAGTGCAACATTCTACTATCTCCAAATCTCAAATCCATACTAACAAAAATTTTCCAAATCAACATCCAAGTATGAACTAACATAAGAGTCCAAAATAAAATCAATGTTCTTCCAAAATAAACACATAAACTAAATAGTTTAAATAAAATTAAATTCATCCATTAAACAAGTCCATTCTTCAGTCAAATCCTAAAATACGGTCCTTAACACATCCGTCAGCTTCTTTACCCAATGAGTCTCTTAAATATGGTCAACAACGAGGGTGAGCTTGAGCTCAATAAGGTAAATTAATGCAATTATGGATCAAATATTTTCATCGCTGCTTAAAAATAGAATATTATCATCAGTCATTTTCAAATTTTTTTGTCAATGCATTCAAATATTTAAACAAAATCCTTTCATTTTAGATTCAGCGACTTTCGTATCGAATTCATTCGAATAGTCAAATTAAAACTTTTACTCTGGTCACAAATATCAAATGGTGACCCGGTTATGTGAGCTTCGAATGGTGCATTGTATAGGAATTTTCTTTAAGGTAGAGCTGAGCCAGCATTCTTAAATGCGCCAACCTCTAACGAAACCCTACAAGTTGAAGTTCCAAATCAATTATATTACATGTAAAGAATGTAAATGTCGACTATTACCGTTGATAATGGTAGAATAGTGTCAAGTATTAATCCTGTTGACATGGCCGGATTACCAGAGTCAAAAATATAGTTCCAATAATTTCATTCACAAAACATATATCTTCGTAATTTTTATCACAATAAAACATAAAGTCCAACATACTTTTCATGCAAAATATATTTGATTCATATTTAAAGAAAAAAAGGAACAAACATTTTCGAATCGTGCGTATAAAAATACATTTAAAAAAAACTACATTAATTTTCCCTTACCTCAAAGAAAATTCGAGATCCTGAATGCTAACCCTAAAAATCAATTAACCACCTATTCACCTAAAACAAACAATTAAATAATTCATTAACAAACAAGCCTTTTTTTTTCTTAAGATTATTTTATTTATTAATTATTTTCTAAGAACTTATATCTCAAATAATTATTTTACTTTCTTTTCTTTTTTTAAATATCTAAAATTATTTCTTTATTTATCCAAATTTTCACTAATACATAGAGTTTCTATACATACACTTTAGATTTTCAAGACCTATTTTATGTAGATTTTTAGACTTGTAAATATTCTTCTTTTTTTTCTACTACATTCGCCTATCACAAAAAGACAAACTATGATTTGGAGTGTTTTTTTCCTTTTCATTATCTCTAAGTATATTGGTCCCTTACTCTCCTTCACTTTTTTTATATATATTTTATTCTTATTAAGGTACAGTGGTCCCCCACTTTCCCTTTCATTTTTTGTTTTTTTTTTTTATTTTCAATTTCAAGTCACGGGGTTACTATTCTTTCTTTCTTTCTTTCTATTTTTTTTAAAGAAAAATCATCTAGATCTAATCAAACCCTAACAAATATTCTTCATCTATAATAAGAAATCTAGAATTTTAAATGGACGTTTATTTCAGATAAACAGCGCAGATTTGTGATTACATGTTTCACCCGAAATACGAGCAAGAAAGAAGCTGGCTTGTTCGAAAGAAACGGCAATGCAGTAATTGATTACTAAGCTGTGCTCGTTTTATTGAAAAGAAATTCGGGAAGAAAATCTGCTTTGTTGGCGCTTTATTACTAAGGTGTGGAGATTCTATGGTCCGACAATTCTACGAAACTAAAATAAGGGTTTTATTATTATTATTTTCTATTTATATTATGATCACAAAATAAATTACTAATTTACCCTTCGTTAGAAAATATAAATATTTAATTTTTTTTTTTACCGCATTGACGTGGTAAATGAGGGTCATCCAATTCGGGGATATAAGGAGGATTTTTCTTCATAGCACTTAGATAAACAGATGCAGATGCTTTCTTGGACGTGTGAACCAGAACATCAAGAACATATCCCACTAATGTTTTACAAATAAAAGAAAAAAGAAAAGAAAAGAAAAATGCAATTTATCAAACATATTCAAGCTCATAGATACAGTTTCTGGATGTATGTCATAATTATAACTATTGCATGGTAGACACACTTCAGACAATGAAACCGATCTTGATGATGAAACTTACCATCAACACTTTCCGTTCACTTTCTTTTCTATCACACCAAACAACAATATCAAGGCCCATCACTGTAGAAACCGATCAAACTTCTCTTCTCAACAATCCCAGATATTGGTCTAGCGTAAGATCTGGCACTGCCTTGCAAGGCTTTGATTTTGGTTCCACAAATTGATGGAAAAGAAGAAATGGGTAATGGATTTTTAAAGGGAAAGATGATACAAAGGATTGTCTGGTTGGGAGTCTGACAAATGAGATGAAGCAAAGGAAGCTCTCAGAGAATTGTGACAACCTGACATTCCTCGTTTATACAATATTTTCTTCTAAAAATTTTCATCAAAAAGCCAAAAAATTTGTTTTAGTGATTATAGAAAGATTCAATTTTATTTATAAAACTAAAGTTTTGATGTTTATAATCACATTTCTAACGTTTTTGAATTGAACATGACACATTCATCAGTGTAAACGGGGTCTTAGAATTTTTTTCTTTTTTCAAAAAATTTTAAAAAAAAAAAAAAAGAATTAAAAATTTTCTAACCGGTTGAAGTCTTTGTGGATGAAGCATGGGGCATAGACGTTGTCATGCAAAAATGTTTTCTTTTTCTTTTTGGTCTGCATGTATATCGAATGTGCTTTAAAGATGGCAAGTTACAACAACCTTTACACTTGATGGCTTTTGAATCTTGATACAAAGTGGTGGAGATATTAAAAAAAAAACATTTTTCATAATTTTCATATAAAAACTAAATTTGTACTAAGGATGTATTTGATCCTAAAAGTACTAAGGATAGAAAAAAAATGTTAAAAAAATGATTTTCTTATATATATTCAAATGTTTAACGAAAATTTCAAACTAAAATTAAGTGCAAATAAATTACTTAGAAATCTTGCATATTTTAAATTATTTGAAATTTATACTGATCATTAAAATAAGTAAATAGAGTTTGAAACTATTAAATAAAATTTATATATTGGATTTAACTCTATTTTTTTATTTTTTTCATTTGTTCTTTTATATTTTTTTTTCCTTACATTTTCCCCGCAATTTTCTAGGAATAAAACATAGCGTATGGGTGTCTCTTAAAGATACATATTCTTTTTTTATTGAAATAAAAGATGCATAAAATGTTTTCTACCAAAAAAATTTCATCAAAAAAATATTTATTTTGAATTCAGTTTTAATGATAATAGAAAGATTTAATTTATTTATAAACTAAAATTTTGATGTTTTATTCAAGAAAAATAAAATAAAATTTTGATGTTTATAATCACATTTCTTAACGTTATTTTGGTGGGTTTTTTAACATCGGAAGGCACATTCATCAGTGTAAATGGGGCTTAGAATTGGAAATTTCTAGCTAGTTTTAAGTTCCTTTATGGTGGAGCTGAAGCATGGGCTAGATGTTATTTCATCAGAAATTTTATTATTACATTTAATTTAACGTTTTTGTAGCCATATATTCTCTCCAACATAATTATTTCTAACAATGGATATTGAAATGAGACTTCATGATATTGGCTAATCAAACTTTAATAAATGATTCGGACAAATTCATGTCATTTAAATTTGGGGATGATTGCACAATTCTTTTTATTTTACATGGCTATTATATTGTAATAAATTTAAGTGTCTTTTTCTAATAAATTCAAATGTTTTTTTATAATAATTTTTAGTGAATTTTTTGTTTACTTCATTGTCTTGACAGTGCCACACCATTTTTTTTCTTTTTTAAATTTCTACTTTCATTTATGGATGCTGTGGCTTTGTAAAGTATGATGATTGGAATAATATTCCTCTCTTTGCACTAGATAATATTGCAATGGGAACGGTAGTCTCAGCGATATTTGTTATGGCCATGTTTGGTAAGCGGGACAGAGGAGGATTAGACTAATTTTTGGATAAAATTAGTGAAGTGCAGGGTTTGGTAGATTTCGATCGACTAAACTGCGGGACAAAATTAATAAGGGAAGATTTTCGTTTCTTGCTTAACCCCAAACTGGTCTCGCCTCTGACTAAACTGGGGACAAAATATTTTATAGTTTTTTACAAAAATAATTAATGTAACTAAAAATTTAAACAAAAATTTATTAACTAATATATTATCAAATAACTAATAATAAATACATGAAATAAAAATAGCTTAATATATTATATATGATATAATATATTATAAAATATAAATTTAACAATATATAAATTAGAATATATATTATCTCAAAAATATATTATGAATTTTATAAATTATTTATTAAAAACATTATAATACCTTGTCATTATGTATATTAAAATATAAAAATAAAATAATAATAAATTATTTTTAAAATATAATCGGGGCGGGGCTTATTATTATTATTTTGGATACATGATTCATATTACTTCATTCGGGTCCGTTTCTACCCCGAAACCATTTCCTAACTTTCGAGATTTTCGTAAAAATCTCGTCCCCCCTGAGTCACCGACAATTTATCACCCGTAAAACCTGAAAATTTCCGGGCTGTCTTCATAATTCGACCGAAACTTTTCCGGTCACTAGATTTCGCACTGGTTTAATCTGCCATAGCTTCGCTTTCATCATCCGAGATCTAGATAATTTTCTAAGCTTCTTCCTCGAACTTTATGACAATTTATTATTTTATTAACATTTTGCCATTTTTGAAAATTTCTAATTTTGGGTTTTACCGAAGTAACAAGATCAACCCGTATCGGATTTGAGAAAATAAACTCAAACCTATTAAAAACCAGATTAAAATTAAATTAAACCCGTGCCATTAAAAATGAGGCTGGACGGGAATCCAAAATAATATGTCCCGTTGTCATCCTTATTTACTACCTAATGTTAAAAAACAAACAACTTAATACTCAATGCTATTAAGTACTATTCAATATTAAGCTAAAAAAAAATTTTATTCAGCATTAAGTAAAAAAAACAAACACCACCTTAGTTCGGTATGTACCAAACGTTAGATAAAAAGTCCATAATTTTGTCTAGACTGTACCAAACACAGAAGAGTATTAAATTTGTCCCAATCTTAGTCCGACCAGATTAGTCCCAAATCTCGAGTACAAAATTAACCCGCGAACTCGTGACCAAATACGGGCTGCCTATAGGTATTACGATTTTTGCAGTATACATTTGTTATATATATTGTTGTCCTAATTCATGAAAAGTTTGGCATTTTCTTTTTTTTAAAAGAAATGTTTGGATTTTAGATATATGATTATCTCTTATTTCATGTAGCATTACGTATTTGAATAGAATCTTTACTTTGACTTCAATGTATTTATTTTTTTTATCTTAATTCACTCTTTTAATTTCTACGAAGATTTAGATGATGCTATTATTAGTAAAGGGGATACTCTAGGAAGAGTTGGATTTTTCTTACGTGTTTGTCTGTTCCATTTGTCTTCTCATGTCATATTTGTCAATGGCATAAGGATTGGAAAGCTCACATGTCATCTTGTCATCTTGGCTTGAAACTATAAAGACAATCATATAAACATAAAATGCTCTTCAATTTATTACTTCAAACACAAATTCGTACACATATACAAACCATTATTTTATTTATTTTTTGTCAGATCATGAGTTGTCCTGAGCAAGCCTGTACACACATAGAAGACGTCTTTAAACTATATTACACCAAAACAAATCCCCATAAGAGCCAGGAGATACCACAAATACAATAAAGCTCTATTACATAACACAATTGTATTCTCATGAGTTAAACCCAAGACCACTGGTTAAGTTTGCAGAGATCTCAACCATCTCACTGACATGTTCAAGTACATATACAAACTATATACAGAAAAACAAACAAACATGGTCTTCAAAGAGGTAAATATTGGTTTCAGTATTGTTGCACAAATTGAATGAGTTGGTCAAAGTTGTGAAATGGCTCATGCAAGTTGAGGACCACCTTTACCAACCACATCGTCCAGATGATAAGTAGTAGCCAACCAAAAGGTTCAATCAGGATCAAGGACATTGTAGTCACAGCAAGGATTCCACTCAAGAACCTAATATTGTATGATATAATTATGCAATGATCCCTATATCATTGATGAACTTTTCATGAATTATGACTACCTACTATACACCAATATCAAAAAAGATTGTAGTTTTCTAATGTAATATTATCCACTGCAAGTGGATGCAAATTATCTCCCAATCCATGTTTTGCAGCAACAACTGCACCCATAAATGCGAGTAAAAATAGGAACGCTGATGAGGCACTGTTAAGATAATAAAAAACATAAGATTCACTTGCACCTATTAAAATAAACCTTGTATAATAATATCCCAAAACAAAAAGAATATAATAACATGAATTGTTCAAATCTATTACGAAAGTTTGATTAGATCAACTCTTTGTGCACTTTTTAACAGGAAAATGTAAAATATATAATAAGTATATGATAACAAATTCTCTACATATTACAGCTAAAACAACAACTTCCCTCTGTTATATTTACAAGATAATTAATGATTCTTTGTCCAATAAAAAATGTGTTATGACAGTTTTATCCTAAAAACTGGATATATTTACACTAGCATTCATTTTTATGATAACTATTCGACTACAATATGGAAATTATATAAATTAATTAAGATTAAAAAGTTTAAAAATTTAAATAATAAAATATATAAAATTATAAATAAAATTAAATATTATAAATTTTTTTAATCCTAAATATATCTCATATGTTTAATTAAATAAAATTTGGGGCAAAAAGGAAAAAAAAAAAAGCATATGGTTTGAACTCAGGTCCTTGGATTTAAAGTAAAACCTTACCAATATACTAATTAATTGATAGAGGCCTTAGGAGTTAGGAATGCCCATAAAATCAACTTATGTCCCCTCAGTTCAGTGCCTACGCCCTGATTATTTTTTCTCTCTCCTCCAGTCGAAATCAACTATTAGGAATAAAAAGTATGTTCCAAGTGTGGTTGGCAATTGTCGGAGAATATGACTAACATTTGAATTAGGGTTTACATGGAAAAGGTCACAAACGATTGAAAGTATCACTCGGCAGAAAAGGTTCACCACTGATGTTTCCTCCCTAAGGATGGCCATTATTGGAAATTAGGGTTGGGTTTTCGATGACTCTTTTTATCAAATAGAACAAGATAATGGTCTTGTATTTGTCTACAGTTTTTAAAAACTGTTTTTTTGTTATGAAAAAAAAAGGAAAACATAAGAATATGTTTGGTTCCTTCTTTTTTTTTTTTTTTTTTGAAAAACATAAAAAACACAAAAAAAACACTAAATTTAGAACACATTTGAATTAAGGTTTTACATGTGTTGGAAAAGGTTACAAACAATTGAAATTATCACCAGCCAGATCTCCCAGATGACATTAGAAAAGAAGGTACTGAAAGAATCTAAATTAAATCCTTTCTTACCCAGATTGTTACCTCCTAACCCCACCCAGAAAGACTTTTAAAAATCGTAGAAGGGAAAATGAAACTTTCTCTCACTAAAACTTCACAAACGGAGCTGAAATTCTTCAGAGTTACATATATTTGATGTTTACAAAATCAACGTTAGGGTTTTACTTAACTATTGCAAATGATATTAGAAGAGATGGTATTGAAAGAAAAAGATCCTTTCATACACAGATTTTCACCAAAAAGACTTTAAGAAAACGTAGAAGTAGAAGGAAAAATGGAACTTTCTCTCACTAAAACTTCACAAACGGAACTGAAATTCTTCAGAGTTACATATATTTGATGTTTACAAAATCAACGTTAGGGTTTTACTTCTAACTACGGTGAATGATATTAGAAGAGATGGTATTGAAAGAAAAGATCCTTTCATACTCAGATTTTCACCAAAAACACTTTAAGAAAACCTAGAAGTAGAAGGAAAATGAAACTTTCTCTCACTAAAACTTCACAAACGGAACTGAAATTCTTCAGAGTTACATATATTTGATGTTTACAAAATCGACGTTAGGGTTGCAAATGATATTAGAAGAGATGAAATAGATCCTTTCATACTTGGATCTTCACCAAAAAGACTTTAAGAAAACGTAGAAGTAGAAGGAAAAATGGAACTTTCTCTCACTAAAACTTCAAACGGAGCTGAAATACTTAAGAGAGTTGCATATCTTTTATGCTTTCAAAATCAGACTTTAGGGTTTCTTCTTGACTGTTGCAAATGATAATAGAAGCGATGGTATTGAAAGAAATAGATCCTTTCCTACTCAGATCTTCTTCACCAAAACGTAGAAGGAAAAGTGGAACTTTCTCTCACTAAATCTTCAGAAACGGAGCTGAAATTCTTCAGAGTAACATATATTTGATGTTTTCAAAATCGACATCAGGGTTTGAAGAGATGGTATTGAAAGAAATAGATCCTTTCCTAACTCAGATCTTCTTCATCAACCCAGAAATTCTTTAAGAAAAAGTAGAAGCTTAAGGAAAAATTAATGGAACTTCGTATCAGCAAAATTTCACAAAAGCAGCAAACTTCGTGGGAGTGATGTTCTCAAAAAGTAGTAGTAACTAGTAGTGCATGTACTTAAGTTTGCAAGGGTTACAATTTACATATGAAAGAGAAGAGAGACAGAATACAGAAATGGTACTTTACCTGTGGCTCTCCGGCATAACTGGTAGACCGGTCGATCCTACTTTACTTGGAAAGATGAAGAAAGCAAATGGAAGTGTTTGAATATAAAGGGTAATGTAATCGTGTTTGACTTTTCTCTTTCCTAATGGAAGAAAACAAATGCAAGGATTTTCTGATATCCCGTTAAAGTGTGAAACCAATAATATACCAGTGGCCTGAAAGTGGAAAGGTAAGGCTCTTTTCAATCAATCAAACGCTTCCTCTAACTTTGAAAAACTGACTTGTGAGAGTCTAACATTCTAGACCAACATGAGAATCTAAACCAACGAACTTGATTTAACCAACATGAGAATCTAAACCAACGAACTTGATTTATTACTATATAACTCTTTTTTTTTTTCTTTTTCTTTTTTTTTTGTGAGAAAAGACTACGGATTTAGAAACTTAAACCTTAAGATAACCCACAATCATTTTCAAACCCATATTTTTTAATATTCTAACAAAATTGACCATGTACATTTTGAATTAGGATTACAAATATCTTTATGTTAAACACCGTTGCATCTATTCGCTTCTCTATAAATATGATAACAATTAAAAATATTTAAATTATGATAAAGTTTTCTAAATATCCTCCATTAAAAGATTAATTAAATTATGCTAATACTTATTTAATAATCCATGATTACTTTGAAATCTCCTTTAATTTCAAAGTTTGAGAAACCATTATATGCTATAGTTAGAACACCATTTCTCAAAACTATATATTTCTGTCGCAAGTATTGAAGTATTCCCTAAATGCCTATTCCTTGTCACCTTAATATTTACTAATAATCCAATATGATGCACTTATATTATCAATTTTTTAACCATCAAAATTTAGTTTGAATCTTCCATTAATAAGAGAAATCCATCGGATCCACTATTCAATTTTATAAAAATATTACATCTTCTGTTAGTATAAGTAATAATTTATAAGCTTTTGAAGATTTTGAAATGTTAAGGTAGGTTTTTCAATATTGGAAAAGGGGTTTGATTGGATTTTTCTAAGCACCACTTGATACATATGTGTCCTAATACTCCAAAGATAATAGCAATTTTTTTTCTTTTGGTTTACAATTTTTAAACAGTTAAGAATGGTTTTTATAGTTTTTAGAATATTACTTCATAAGTCGGTAATCGGTATATAGACATGGGACATCCCAAATGGCTAAGTGGGATAGCTTCTAACCACCTACTTAGGGTCCCAACACTGTGTAAAAAATAACAGTCACGTACACTAACAGTGTTCCGAATTGTAAAAACGCGACTTTGAAAAGTTACAAATTTGTGGCACCAGATTATTAGATATTTGAAAATATAATTATTTATAAGATAGAGAGATGATAAGTTTCCCGATGATAATAGAAGTCACTTTCCATTAATACTAACTTCTTTACAAATTGTTCAATAGGCCCTTATTAATCCTATAAGATTAATTTTAATATTTAAATAAATATTATATAATAATATACATATGATGGTCGACATAAAATTGGCATCTTTGTATTTACGAAAATACATCTATGTATATACTTATACGAAAATGAGTCAAATCAACGCTTTCTCCAAGTTGCGTGAAGCATGGTGATGTTGAAGAAACCAGAAGAGATAGCAAAAGTGGAGCTTTTAAATTAAAAATAATAATTATTTTAAATATATATATATATATATATATATATATATATATATTAATCTTTTTTTTTTGTTTTTAAAATTGTATTTATTAATTTTTCTGCTTTCAAAATTAACCTTAATATCGTCTGATTCATATATGATTTTAAAGTAAATTTAAAATCATATTTAGATTTCAACTATAGCTTTTAAGGTTGGAGTTTAAAACCTGTATTTCATAAATACTTATTTTAAGTGTTAATTTTTAAAATTATAATTAATAAATATGATTTTAAAAACAAAAAGGTTAATTTTATAAATATTTAAAAAAATATTATAAGTGACATTTTTTTTTCTAAAAATAAATTACTTTTATATTGAAATTCGCAAAGTGTTTACTCATTACAACTTTAATATATAAGACCTGTGCCACTTTTCCCAACACCATCTGGACTATCCAACAACCATTATATGGTCAAATCACGGCTTCCTCCACAACTTTGAAGACCCACCTCTCAATGATTCATTTTCTCTTTCTATTGATCTTGTCACCTCCCCTCTCATAAACGGATGACGTAATTCAACTCATTTTTATTGGGATCCGTTTTTTACTAGTTCCATCCGATATTGAAGTCAGGAAGTGGGATTGAACTCAGATTGAACTCAGATTCACAACCCCATGAGCCATGATGTGAGGAACCACAATGTAATTTTTTAATTAAAGTAGTTATAAACATACAATTAAAATATTTTAATTAAAGTATATAGTAATTTTACATTTATTTTCTGCTAAATATTGGCTTATTTTTTTAAATTCAAATTTAAGTTTAATTTTTAGTCCTTTAAATTGAAATTGAAGTCTAAAAATTAAAATAATTTTAAGACTTTTTTATTTTTATTTTAAAAATTACTAAATTTAATTAGAAATGTAATTTAAAAAAATATTTTTAATTAAAAATATAAAGAGGGAAAAGAGGGAAAGAGGGAGAGAGAGAGAGAGATAGGGCCAGGAAAAGAAGGCCAATCGGGCCGGATGAAGTATACGCCATTGGCAGTGGTGCCGTGAGAAAAGGGGACTGAAATTGTGTTTAAGAAACGGCCATCCAAGGTGGAATCGGTAAATTATGTTTTAGGTCAATAAGGGGAAAATAAATTAAAAACATGGGGCCCAACCCAATGGCATCTGATCTAGTAGCTCTGACAATCGAATCAACGCTTTCGCCGACTTTGAAAAACTAACTTGTCTCCAACCCATGTCTACCCCACCTCCCAATTATTCATTTTCGCTTTCTCTTGATCTTATCACCTCCCCTCTCATAGACTGATGACTTAATTGCTGATAAAGTCTTGTTAAAATTAAGGAGTGTATAAACCAAGGAGGTAGCTCGGATGAGCGGCCTTTCTTTATAAGCACGTATATCCTGTTCAGCCTCCTGCGCCACTCCATTCATTTCCTTACCTTACCTGCAAATGGTCCACTACTATATAAGATACAAGACCCGAGTGATAATGGCGCTACACAGAGTTCTACCGACACCCCGTTATCAAAATAAAAATAAAAATTAAGGAGTGCATACACATTTACGTGGGTAACATGGGCTTTGGCTCAGGCCTCCAGCCCATAGGCTCCTACAAACTCTATCCCGCAAGTCAATGGCTCGATTAGTCTGCAAGCCCATAATTGAAACCTGTACGGGCCTAATCTCCGAACCCAATCATTTCCATTTACAAACCAGGTCCAAAGATACTCCCTCAGTCAGGCGGGAGATATAACGCTTGGGTTTTATTTTTTTCCTATCAGGCTACCCTCTCTAAAGAGGTGGTCGGCTGACCTTTTTTAACTCAAATAAACAACCACGCATGAGTCATACACGTAACCTTTTTTATGGCAGTTAAACGTAGAAGATGAGGGAAGTTTGGCCATTTGAAAGGCAATTTGACTATATAAAGGGAAGAACATATTATAATGCACGAACACATAAGAAGAATAGGTCTATTCCTACCTGTAACCACCGCTTCCTTCCTTCCTTCCTTACCCATTTCTGATTTAATTTCTCTCTCTTTCCCTTCTCTTTCATGATTTGTAACTATGAGCTAGCTAGCTCTACAAACTAGTTATAGGTCGGCTATAGCTGAGAGAGAAAAGGGTCGATCCGGCCCAAATGAATCGTTGGTCAAAATAGATCAGATCAATTCGACTCATTTTTATTCAAACCCGTTTTTTACTAGTCCAATCCAATCCTATGTGAGTCACAAGCCAAAATTGGCCTAAATGGGCTGAACATTAAAATTTCGATAATAATAATAAATAACAATTTTATAAATTTTATATTTTGTAAAATAAAAAGCTTTTCAAACGCTTTATAGTCTATTCTTAGAAGATTATATAAAATAATTTATTTTAGTTATATTCATATATTTTTATTTATTTTAAATTATTTTTCACACTAATATTATTTTATTTTATTTATTAAAAACAATATTTAATAACTATTATTTTTTCTATAAACAAGTATTTTATATTTTTTATAATAGAAAAACTAATATTTTAATAATTAGAAAATATTATGTAATCATTAAAAAAATTAATTTAAAATAAAAAATGAGCCAAGCGGACTTGTTAGGCCAAAGCCCTTATGGGCCATGAGCTTTTTTGGGCCGAGATAATGTGCTTCCTGGGCTTCTATTCTAAACTAATTTTCAATCTGTCTTAAAAAATAGGTCAAAATGGACCGACCCATCGGACTAAGCCCTTATCCCACCATTAAAACTAGTTAAACAAGCACTAGCTACTTTTTGTTTATTACTTATCTTACCAAAATATTATTCATTTTCTGTTAATCTCTATATATATCAAGTATCACTGTAGTAATATATATATATATATATATATATATAGATATATATATATATATATATATATATATATATATATATATATATTTTATATATTGAAGAAAAGGCAATGAGTAAAAGAGATATAAGATAAAAAATTTAATTATTTTAACCAAAGTTTTCAAAATGGAAGAGCTATTGTATATATATACTTTTATATACTGAACAAGTGCAATGGAGGTAAAAGAGATATGAGATAAAAAAAATTAATTACTTTAACCTAAGTTTTCAAAATGGAAGAGCTATTGAATTGGAAAAGTTAAGCTACCAATTAACTATAATTAAATTAGTGATGTTATATATATATATATATATATATATATATATATATATATATATATATATATATATATATATATATATAATATAGGATTTTGTTTAATAAATTTAAGTGAGTTTTTGTTGTCTTAAGAGTGTCACGCTAGTGTTCCTATTTCTACTTCCATTTATGGGCCTCGCTATTTTTGAAAAGTACGATGATTGGAATAATGTTTATCCCCTTGAAGTGGATAATATTGCTATGAAAACTACATTACTTTCGGTCTTTGTATGTTTTACCGTAGTCATAATTCATGAAAAGATTAGCACTGATATACGTGATTATATCACTATTATAAATAATATTAGGTTCTTGAGTGGAACCCTTGTTGTGACTTTAATGTTCTTGATTTATTACTCATCATTTATAAAAATATTCTTGATTTGATATTATAAAAAAATTGTATTTAACATGAACCTTAAAATCATATTTATCAACTGCGATTTTAAAGTTAATCTTAAAATTACATTTATCAATTATGATTTTATGTTAATTTTAAAACTACATTTATCACTCATGCTTTTGGCGTTTATTTTTAAAATCATAACATGAATAACAAAGCTTTTGGTGCTAATTTTAAATTATAATGAATCGTAGCTTTCAAAACACGCTGAGAGATTAATTTAGCGATGTCTTAAAAAAAAATTATTGAGAACGATATATGCTACTCCAACTCACTCTTAATTTTATCTTCATTTAGCCAGCCACAATAATTCAATTTTCTTGTAGAAATTTATTTACACCCATTTGTTTCTATACACCCCATTAAACGGAGAAATAAATGTGTTTATCTTAATAATGTGGGATGCAAGAGATATTTGGCACAGACATGTAACCTCTCTTCTCTTTATGTTACAAATGAAGTATTTTATACTACTAGGGGGGCCCACCACGTGTCTTTATCATTTGCTTTATTTTCACAACGGTAGTGGTGGTGGTCCTCTCTTTGACTCCTTGGATTTTTCTACTTTATTTTTGGAGACTTCGCTGCAGCTTATTTTGACATCAAACATTAACTTAATCGAAAAGTACCATTCTAAAGCATTTTAGGTAGAATTGTAATTTGATGAAAATGCCCTTATACATGTATAAATAAAAAATGAACCTAACAATTTCATAAAGAATACACAGCTAATAACCTAGAAATTTAATTCAGAAAGGACATATATTAATAGATTTGAAATTATGGCCTAATAGTTTAAGATTTTATTAATTCAGATAGGACATAATTTAGATTTTGATATCAAAGTAACTTTACAAAAAAAAATAAGACATAAAATTATTTTAAAATAATCATAAAACTAATCCTTTTGGTTTTTAAAATTGGATTCATTAACTACAGTTTTTTAAATTAACCTAAAATCAAATTATAATTGGTGAATGCATTATTAAAGTTAAATTTAAAATCACATTTACTAATTGTGGTTTTTGATGGTGTTTTTCTACGCATGCTAGCTGAACTTTGGGGTCATGGCCGGTCCGGCTGGATCTGCATCGTCAGACAACCCGTAATCCACAAAGGGGCGCATCCGACGCATGACCTGCCGCCGTCCGATGGTTAATCTATTTTCTTCTTATGAGAGGAAAGAATTCAACTGCTTATTGTTATCAGCCAAGGCACCTTTCGTAGAATTCAGCCAGATTATAAGGGGAAATAGAGGTTACTTTCCTTGTTGGGATGGTAATACAAAGATCTTCCCATCAAAGCGGGGAGTTTCTTTTTCTTTATTATAATCGACTCTAAAGCGGATAACGGAGGAGAGTCGGATCAGGTATAAAGATCTTTCTTCCTAATTCATGTAATGGTAGATTTGAGTCTGCACTTTTCCTTCTTTACACAAGTTTTGGGTCGCCATCACTGACGCTCGAATAAGGTGGTTTTGATTCCGGCCCTGCCCGTGACGCTATACGGTAGAATCTCACCGTGGTCAGCTTCTTTATTAGGTATGCGCCCAACCAAGGAACAAAATATCAGAATTACGATATATCCAGATTTGATTTTACTTCGATATATCTGAAATATCGTGATGATCAGTGGATATTTTGACAAAAATATTCCAGAAAGCTAAAAATTAATAAAAATACTTTGGAATCAAGTGGAAATACTTTGTTGAACTCTTTATAAAAGACATAAATAAGCAAATATACACTTATTGAAAATAATATTCATTATAATTATCTAAATTATATTACAATAAGAATTTTAAACCAAACGAAGATCGATGCGGGTTCTTCAATTAATATTTTGATTTATGGATCTCTACTCGACGTAAGATAATATTCATAATAAAATCTTCAAAATATTAAGATAAATCACAAAGAAAAATAATTGAGAGTTAAATAGAGTTTTATGTGTATGGATGAATTTGTAAAAAGATTGTATGATTTTATGGGTATTTATAAAAACATTTGGAGTCAAAATAGTGATTACCGATATTTACCGATATTTACCGATATTTTACCGATATTTACCGATATTTTACCTATATTTACCGATATTTACCGATATTTTACCGATATTTCTCCGATATATTTACTGATATCACCGATATTTTTCAAAATTCAGATTGCCGCGTGCTCCACGGGGCCGCTGATGCCAAGTGAAAAATCGGCTCCGATTTTCTCCCTATTTTTCCTCCGATCGATTTTTCCTCATTTTTCTTCCTGCGGGCCGACCGAAAACCGATTTTTCGCTGAGCATCGGCCGAAACCGACATTTTGTTCCCCGCCCCAACTCCCTCTCGTAAGGCTTGAGACTGGTCGCGCCCTAGGCTTGCACTCCGTCATACACGCATTGTTTTCTACACCCTATTAGTCGTTTCACCCTTACGCTGCTTGAGCAAGTGGCCGAATTGTTCGATCGATTGCAAACTAATGCGGCTAGCCGGGATGGTTTTGATCCGCTGAATGTCATTGCACACGTCTCTTGTGATAAATGATGGCGCTTCTTTTTGATTTTCGCGCCGCCTGACCGCTGCTTCTTATATCTTTAGAATCATTCCTCAGACGCACTTTTCCACTTCTTCCGCTGGTTTGGAAGTGTCTTGATCGCCGTAACCGCTTGTGGTACTTTCTCTGGCCGGCCCCGTCTTCCTAGTCGCTTTCCTTGCTTTCCTCCCAGCGTGGTGCGCCTTTCTTCTTCTTCGCCCGCTTTTTTCTTCCTCGCTTTCACTCTGTGTCATAGTGGCGTGCCTGGGTTAGTCCCACATCTTTTGTCGTTTTGTTCGTTCTTTCTCTCGCCTCTTAGTCATGCGCGCTTCCTTTGGGTTTTCTCGTTCTATAGGTCTGCACATAGAGGGAAGGCCAGCTGAGGAGTTTGAGTTGGGGCAAACTGGCGGCGGACTCGGTAGTCCTACCGCGGTGGTTGCCGGGGTCCTTCCAGTAGGTTATCTTCCTCCGCCAGGCAAGGGTAAGGGGAAGATTAATGAGATTAGGTATCCTGGTGGCTCTAAATATTTGAGGGCTGCTGTGAGGTACGCTGACACCAGGGGCCCTAGCCAGCTGGAGCCTTCTGCCTGCTAAAATCTTCTACTGCTATGGACCCTTCCGTGTCCAAATTTGTGTCCTAATCTCCTACGCCTATGTGGTGTCCGTTTCTAAGATGGTTTGTTTCTTTGAGGCGGCCTTTGAGAACGGCCTTCGCTTCCCTTTGCATCCCTTCATCAAAAGCGTTTTATAGCATTTTAATGTGTGCCCGTCCCAGCTTTCTCCCAATTTTTGGGGCGTCTTGGTTGGCCTTTTGGGTTTTTTCAGGGACAAGGGCCTCGGGGTCCCTAGTATTGCTCCGATGTCGATCTCTCTTCAAGCCCGAAAGAGGCCCCGAAGGGCTTCTCAGATATTCTTCAAAGCAGCCATCACTGCACTCCATCATTTCCGACCTCCCTTCTTCCCACAAGTATTGGAAAGAGCGCTATTTCTTTATCAAGGGTCGACATTAGGAATACAACCTTGCCGACCAAGATGATACGTTAGGGATTCCGACAGTATGGATTGCCCCTGAGAACTTGCGTGAGTTTTCTGTCTATGCTAGTAGGGGTCAATTTTTCAAAGGTCATGTTATGTTGTTGACTTTGTTTTGGTTGCGTTGCCTTCAAGTATCCGACCTGACCTTACTCCTAAGGACAAGGAGGTAAAGCGGCAACTAGGCAAGTGTCGCCCTCGAGCGTATTCCGACCAACATTGACACTCCCTGCCTTCAAAGGAGCCCTTCTTGTTCCCTCATTCGAGATCTCCTCCGCTCTCCCGCTATGGAAACTTCTCCCGAGGCTGATGAGCGCCTAAACACCATAGTATACTGCGCTTCGCCTTTCATCTTTTCGCTTATTTGATGGATAGTAATTTTATAGTTTTCGTGGCTAGACCTCACTTGAGAGGTCTGGGTTTGGATGCAAAGAATAGGCGAAAAAGAGCAGCTTTTGAAAGCAATTTTTGGAGCAATGGGGATCGAGCAAGGAAGCTGACCGCCACGCCGCTGACGCCATAACGCCGCGACTTTAACGCCAAGCGACGCCTAACGCCACGAAGCCGGGTCAAACAATGTAGAAGTCAACAAGTGGAAACGCCGCGACGCCACCGAGATCCTGAACCCCATCACGCACGAACGCCACCGTAAAAAAGAGAGGAGGAGGGCAGACAACTAAGGCAAGTAATGGAATTCCAGAAAGCAGAAAGTGACACAAACTTCGAGGAAGTGCCCGGGATTTGTACTGTTTCTTATTTTTGGATATTAGAATTATGTTTTTAACACTAAACATTGTGATCTTTTCACTCAGTATGTTCTAGATTTATTTCTAGGGTTATATTGAACTCCCGTCATATGTCGATGGATTAAAGTTCGATCTTTATGCTATTCATTGCTTATCACCTACATCTCGCTCTATTTCTCAGAGTTCAATTATAAGGATAATGTCCGCCAACATTAGCATAATCACACCGGAGATCCGATCCGAGAGATGAGGTTTTCCAGTGATCTCATTGGTAGAGCACTTCATTGATCTGCAAATAGAGATATTCCGATCCCAAGGTGGCATTTGGGGTTAGAACGCGAAGACGCTGATACTCAGCCGAGAAGGTAGATATACTCAACTCATTCATGAGATAAAGTGTATATACCTCGAGAGCGCCGCGTTTTGATCGTCTTCGTTGGTCTTCGCGTTACATAATGTTCATTATTATATCATTACTTTGAACAAATGTCTCACGGCGTTACAATGTTAACCTGAGTTTGTTAATCGGTTAACCATCTACTAACGCAGTCTCGTTATCTTAACTGATCATTCGCACTTCGATTTAATGTTGTCCTTTATCTATTATTATCTATTTGATATTCGTTATCATGTTAATTATTAATATTATATTTCATTATTTTAACTTCATCTACGCTTCATGCTACTATTCATTATACTTCACCGAAAGATTATAACTGGTTATCTCATATCACTGAAATTTTCTTTACTCTTGTTTTGTTCTATCTTTACAAGTGCTGGTAATTTGGTTTTGTTGGTTCGTGTGTTATTGCAGTGTAGGTTTCAGTAAGTACATGCGACATCGAAATCAAACTAACCAACACCTGTTTGATCCCGAGCCAGAAAGACTTCTGCACAGATTGCGCCGAGAACAGAGAACGGAACAGATTAGAAATCCAATAGTCATGGAAAACACTGAAGAACAAGATCTTGGCATTGAACAGACTGAACCACAGAGAGGCCGAAATGGGAATCATGGAAGGAACTGCGCCTGTGCCATTTATACAAAACCCGGGATGATCCTTTCATGCTATTAGATAGTTTAGACACACCGAACTGCTGTTCGTACAGCCTATCGACGCCACCTTATTCAAGCAAACACTCAATTGAAGTCGAAGCATAAAGACAGATGTTTCAATATCTGATTCCATGGACTAAATCCCATGAGAACCCGAACATGCATTTGACTAACTTCCCCGAAGTTTCCGCGACATACTATCAAGAACAACGGAGTTAACGAAGAAGCTCTTAAGGTTACTTCGCTTTGTTCCACTTTCACTTGGGATAGAGCCAAACATTGGCTAACCAGTCAGCCACCGATTCCATTACTACATGGAACGATTTGCGTAAAAATTTCGACCAAGTTCTTCCCACCTTTCGAAAAATTGCACAATCCTGTAAGAGATCAATACGCTGGATAACTAGAGGAGAAACCCCAGCGTATTACGACGTATTTCATCACCCATCGCAGAAGTGCCCACACCAATCGAATGACTACAGATGGACGCAAAGTTCACACCTTCTATAAATGGTCCGAGAAATGCGACCAGACAAATGGATTGATGTCAGCTGGAGGAGCACTCGATGAAGAAACTCACGCACTGCTTATGAAATCTTAGAAGACGCCCGCAACCAATGACTAATCAATGGCCTAGAGAAGGCTACACCGTAAACACAGGCAATGATAACGAGGTCCTTAACACCGCGAATCATGTGGCACACCACTAAACAAGCTTAAATAGATAAAGAAGGAACCGCGAACGCCCATCCTTCGCACCAACCCATGGAGTTAGTGTGACTTCGCGGTGGACCGCATACCGCACGGAATGTCACAGAAACTTAACAGAGCAAGCCCAAGACGCACGAGGTTCAACTGGGACCAATCACAGCAGCGAAGGACCGTGAGCGGGGGAAACAGCATCGTAATAACCAAAATAAGGGTATGAATAATCGTGAACTGTAATAATCAGAACAATCAAGGGTATGGATGGCGGAATAATCGTGAATTAATATGCCATCAATCTAAATAGTGAACCAACCACGAGAAAAGTCGATCTGTATCAAGCCCGCACGTATGTTAACTTCCCACTCTGCTTTCATGAATGAGACTAAGGCCAACATGCGCTTGTTAGCAACCCAGCTTTGAACAACTGGAGCAAAGACAATGGAAGTTTCCTGAGGCAATAAATGGGCAAATGGCAAATTTATCGACAGAAAGGTAAACTCTCGGTTCCTTACCGAGCAATTCGGAGGTGAAACCCAAGTAAAGAGACGAGAATGAGCATGCTAAAGCAAATTAAGGCCGAGAAGTGGGAAAGAATTGGAAATACATACAACCCCAATGTAGAATAGCTAGGAGACTCGAGAAGGTCATTTAGCCGAGCAAAAGATGATGCATAAAGCACGCTGGGGAGGAACAATTTCAGAGAGAACTCTATCAAGCAAAGGCCAAAGATACCCGCCTTACCCACAACAAGGCCTCAAGAAGCATAACCTGGATAAGCACCACGAAATTCATGGATGTGTTCAAAAGCCAGATATCAATATCCCATTTTACGATACCAGAGCAGATGCCCGCTATGTAAAATCTGCGAAAGACATCTTGTCCCATAAGAGAAGATTAGCTGATTTCAAACAAAGTGAACTTAATCGAGGAATGCAAAGGCTATCCTTCGGGAGGAAGCCGCCACGTAAGCTCAAGGACCTGTGCACAATTATCCCTTTCAGACAATTGGAAATGCTATTTTTGAGAGAGCGCTATGCGATTTGGGTGCCAACATTAACCTTATGCCCTTATCCATTTTCTGCCGTCAGATTAGATAGCCCCGCCCGACTACAAGCCACTCTTCAAATGCTTATGCATGCATCTTTGAAGCATCTTAGAGGGATATTAGAAGATGTCTTTAGTTAAGGTCGACAAGCTTATCTTTCCAAAGATATTTCATTGTTTTGGACATGGAGGAAGAGCAAAGAAATACCAATAATTCAAAGACCATTTCTCAGAACCAAGTGTGGCAATGATTGATGTACAGAGGGGGCGAATCGAAACCGAGAGAGTACAAGAAGAGGCGGAAGTTCAATGTGTTTGAAGCCGTGAGCCGTGAGACACCCAAAGAAAGTGATACTTGCTTCATATCGAAATGGTTGAGGCTATAGCAGTTCAGCCAAAGTGGTCTCACTGACCCTTCGAGACTAGCCTAGTGGAGAATGAGTCCGGTGAACCTCGAGCGAAGAGGCGTAAGAATATGTCAATGGATGGACTCTTTCGACACAATAGACGGAAATACTCGAATCTCCTCGCGAAGGAGTTAGGACGCCTGGCCCCATCGACGAGCAAACTGGGACCACTATGGAAACAAAACCTCTACCTGAGCCATTTGAAGTATGCATACCTGGGTCAATCTACGTTACTCCGTGATTATCTCAAAGATCTTTGACCGCACTAGAAGAAGAGAAGTTATCGAGGGTCCTTCGAGATCACAAACAGCACTTACGGTTCTTCAGTCGATCTCAAAGTGGGATTCGCCCTTCTATGTGCATGCATCGATTTTACTAGGAAGAGGGACATGTAATTCTTCGTTGAAGCTGCCAGCAGGAGGTTACAAATCCGACAATGAAGGAGGTCGTCCAGAAGAAGTTCTAAATGCATAGACACTGGGTGATTTATCCCATTTCGCATGCTGCATGGGTAAGCCCACTCCGTAGTGTCGAAAAAGGGAGGAACAACCGCCATCGTGACTTAAAACAACTTCTACCGCTGCCTAGAACAGCTACCGGTGGAGAATTTGTATCATTTATCTGGGTTTCGAACAACAAGGCCACCGAAAAGATCACTTCCATTGCCGCTTTCTAGATCGATGCTCGACGATTAGCCTAAGTTATGAATATTGTTTTTGATGGATATTCCTGCTATAAATCAGCTGCCATAGCTCTCAAGATCAGGAGAAGACAACATTCACTCGGCCCCTTATGGTACATTCGCGATTCGACGGATGCCCACCGTGCAAAAATCAGTACTTTTCAGCTGACGTATGATGGCCATATTCGATTACGGTGGAAAAGACAATTGAAATCTTCATGACTCCATTTCGCACTTGGGAGATTCATTTGACAACTGCTTGTGGTAACCCGAGAGTCAGATCGCAAGATAAGAGATAAACTTAGTACTTCACCGGGAAAAGTGCCATTTATGGTACAAGAGGGTATTGTCCTTGGACATCGGATTTCAAAGAAGAGGGATAGAGGTAGATAGGGCGAAGATTGAAGCAATTCCGAGAAGTTACCCACCCTCGTCTGCAAAAGGGATTCAAGTTTCTATTACTGATTCTATAGCGGCTTCATCAAAGATTTTTCACAGATTGCAAAACCATTGTCTAACCTCCTATCTGGGATCCTATTTGAGTTTGATTTGCAGTATTTGCATGCATTCTCAAAGTGTTGAAGGATAAAATTGGTTTTGGTTCCTATTGTTTCAGGCACTAGATTGGTCCTTCCCACTAACTCATGTGCGACGCGACTTCGCGATCGGGGGCGCCCGCGTAAACGAGAGAAAATCTTTCAGGTAATCTACTATGCTAGTAGAACCCTAAATGATGCTCAGATAAATTATGCCACTACAGAGAAAGAGCCGCGGGCCATCAGGTTTGCTTTTGATAAGTTCAGCCATATTCGACAAGGTAACAAAGTCGTGGTGCAATAATCGATCATTCCGCCATTAAGTACTTGATGACCAAGAAAGATGCAAAACCCCGACACTGATGGGTCCTTCTGTTGCAAGAATTCGACGTAGAAATTAAAGACAAGAAAGGCACTGAAAACCTAGTGGCAGACCATCTTTCACGACTGGAAGGGGCTAGGGATGATGTTCCAGTGAATGATGAATTTCCAGACGAGAAACTCTTGGCTATTGTAGACAAGAGGGCAGTTCCTTGGTTCGCAGATTTTGTGAATTATTTGGTGGCTAAAGTGGTCCCTCCGGAATTTAACTATCAGCAGAAGAAGAGGTTTTTCGCACACCTTAAACACTACTTACTGGGATGGCCACCCTTACATACATTGCGCCTGATCAAGTCATAAGGAGATGTGTGTCTCAAGATGAAATGCGGAGCATTCTAAAACCATTGTCACACTCTATCGTGTGGTGGACACTTCAGGCCGTGAGAATGCCAGCCTAAGGTGCTTCAATCGGGTTTTACCGCTCTTGTTTAAAAATGCTCATCAATTCGTTTCCACTGCGGACAGATGTCAACGAACGGGAACATCTCTAGAAATGACGAGCCACCCATGCATCCCATTTATAGAATTGTTTGATTTATTGGGATAGATTTCCTCTTACGGACCTCATTTCCGCATCATACAAAGAATCAGACATTTTGTCAGTGTGACTATGTCTCAAAGTGGGTAGAAGCACCCTACACGCACCAATGATAAGGTTGTGGCTCAATTCCTCGCGAAGAATATATTCTCACGTTTTGAACTCCTCGAGCTCGATCACGTATAATGGTACCCATTTCTCGCAATAAGGTAATTGATAAGGCCAGAAAGTGGGGTACGCTATCGTACATCTCTTTGCATACCACACCCTAGCCAAACGTGATCGCTGGTGCTGCATCAAATCGAGAAATCAAATACATTCTCGAAGACAGCTAATCCGCCCAGGAAGGATCGTCTAAAAGATGGATCATGCACTCCGGGCATGTACCGCATAACATTTAAAACTCTTCAGGTATGTCACCGCTCGTAATCGCTTATAAAGCCGTACATCTTCCTAAGTGGAATCGGAGCATCGAGCCTATCAGCCACTCCTCGACGCTTAAACATGGATAGTACATCGGGCCGGAGAGAAACGACTGCCCAACTCAAATAACTAGACGAATTCGTAAACGGAGCGTATGAAAACGCCCGTGATTCATATGAAAGACTAAAGCCCGCACGACAAACACATCACCGTAAAGGAGTTCACAACAACAACAAGTTCTTCTTATTCACCCACTAAAGCTTTTTCCGTAGAAATTGAAGTCCTCGATGGTCCGGGCCTTCACAAAGGACTAAGGTCTTTTCACACAAAGGGGGCAAAGTTACACATCCCTCGAGAAAGGCACATTTACAAATACCACCCAACGATTGAAGCCAGATATGGAGGCGAGTTTCGCATTAAGCAAATCATTCCTTTGGATGTTAATGCATAAGATGTAGTAAGAGATGATAGGAGTTCGGGTTCCCGGAGCACATCATGACTGTGTGGTCGCGAGCTAACGACATTAAACATAGCGCTTCTGAGGCAACCTATGTTTCTTATAATTTTCCTTTTTCTAGTTTCAATTTCTATTGTTTATTTTTAGCAATATGTGGTTTCGAACTCAGAATCGGTGTTTCTACTTGTTTGTTTAATTTCAGAACCCACAATGCAATCTAATGGGGAGGATTCGCTTGCCGTATATCATGTCCATAAAGTCACAAGTACGAGTGGGGAGGGTTTCCGATCAAGAGATCAATGTGCACAAATTTATTACCTGATCCATATTGGCCACGTCGCTGACGTGGACCTCCCACGCCGCGACGCGGATTCGCACGCCGCGACGTCAAATTTGACCTTCGCCACGCCGCGATCGCGGATTCACAACGCCGCGACGCGGATTTAACGCCGCTGACGCGGATCTCCAACGCCACGAATTTATGAGTCTCGCACGCCGCGACGCACTTTGTGACGCCGCGACGCTTGTTAATTTCACTCCGGTCACGTCGATCGCGGATCTCCAACGCCGCTGACGCGAATTTTTATGAGTCGCCACACGCCGCCGACGCTTCGATATCCAACGCGTCACGACGCTATTTAGTGCCACCGCCACGCCGACGCTGTTCCTCGAACGTCGCCACGCTATTTCAAAGACTGTGAACGTCGCGACGTTGCCCCGCACGTCGCGACGTTGCCCTGTTTTAAAGCCAAGACCAGTTCATTTTGGATCTTCACCTCGCCCACTCCATTGCCTGAAACCCTAGCCATCTTGCTTACCTACACTCACTAGCCCTACCGGAGCTCTCTGTCACGCCGGCCGGAGGTTTGTATATCGGTTTCTCTCCGATCGCCGTGCATCCCGTATTCTCCTCACACATCGCTCCGGTCCTTATGGCATTTCCACCACATTGTGCTTGGGTTCAGCCTTAGGGCATTCTCGGGCTATTCATAGGGTCTCTTTAGATTCTATTTTAGGGCTCTCATAAGTCTTATTCTGTGGCCTGAGTCATAGTTTTTTTTAGCACACTTTGTAGTTTCGTCTTCGCTTAGTTGCACACTAGGTGTTTTTCTTTATATCTAAGTCGTAGGTGCCCACTTTGCCACTACCGCGTCGCCTAGGTCAATATGTCCGGCAAGAGGCGTAAATTGCTCGCAAGGAGTCGGCCCAATAAGACCCGACCCACTTCATTTATGTCACGACGGAATTGAAAAGCCGACGGCTGGGCATCATTTGCAAAAACCGATCCTTCATCAAGGAGAAGGGGTTTCACCACTCCGATGACTTCGGTCCCAAGACAATTGCGCTAAGGGATGGCGTGTTTTGTGCCAACCACCTCATCCAGCTAAATGATGGAGTGTGGCGCGAGTTCTACGCTAATCTTCGTGATCCCATGTCTTAAGAAAGTCAGAAGTGGGCGATTACCGATCAGCAAGTGAGTCGATCAATAGTTATTACATTTAGAGATAGTCCCTTCTCGAGCCGCTCGACCGGCCCGCGAGCACCCCGATCACCCCGAGATTATACGCGATATCGATTTCCAATGGCTCCGGGGTGAGTGGAAAATCAACAGTGCGGCCATGCGGTCACTCTAAGGCCAAGCATTTGGCCTTCATTCCCAAGGTCCGCACCACTTCATCACGCCGCGCCTTCATTCCGACGACGAACGTGTGTGAAGTGACTGCCCAATGGGCCGTGCTCAACTATGCCATCTTACAGGGTATACCCTTCGATGAGTCGGGGGTATGTGTTATCGAGGATGCCATCCCTCCATAACCGGATGCAAAGATGAACCCGGGACACCCTTCCGATCTTGGCTTGTGCAAACAAGCCGGTGCCCCTAGACGAAAATGAGGCCCGGCTTCATCCCATCAAGGCAATATTGCCAAGCGGACACACCTCGTGTCCCGTGACTCCGAGGGAGGTATGATTCGGTCATGAGCCCTAGGATCGAGGATCGCAGCTTTATGAGTATCGCTCAGCGAGATCCTCGGGCGATCCCTGGGAGACATCGCGCCCGGCCCCAAACACCTCCATCACCATCCCAAAGAGCCACAAGGGTGCCTCCCTCCGGGCCCTTCCCTGAACCTTGAGGACCCGGTGCTCTCCCTCACTGAGCGCTTTGACATTCGACGTAGACCCAGAGCACCGCTGGCTCCCGTCACACAGACATGGAGGCCCTCCGTGCGACATAAACGAGACGGGGCCGCCAACCAAGCCACCATTTTGCAAAGAAGAAAGAGATCTACGCACTCCGCATCACGCAGCTCCCGCCTTCCACCAAACCCACCTCACCACCACCGCAGTTGATCACTGGGAGTACCTTCACCTCTTTGTTTATTTCTTCCGGGACACCGCTATTTTGTAATGGTGTGGTGATCGTGTTTTGTTTTGTTTAGTTCTTGTTTTTAGTGTTTTTATAAAGTATTTCTTTGTTTTTTATAGTGCTTTTATCTTGTTCAAGATAGTTGTGTTTCTATTTCTGCTCATGTTTAGTTCAAATTTTACCCGAGTCATGTGTGTTCTGCTTGCCAGGAGCAGTCAATCTTATATGTAATAATTGCGTGTTTGTGTGCCATGTTAAAAATAAATAAAAATTTGAGGATCACTTTTAGACTGAATTCACGATTAACATGGTTGTTCAAATGCATACAATGTTTTGATGCTCGATAATTAGGGTCGAATAGACGGAAGGGGTTAGCTTAACCAATCCCGAGAAGTCAAGACACCGGGCCTCAAGAATCCTATCACACCTCACACACCAATGACCTTCGTAGGCGACAGCCGAGACCAACTACTATAGTCTCGACCAACCTTGGGAGATTCGAACTATTTATGATGGACACCCAGTCAAAAGAGGATCACATGTGAGTCCCAAATAAAATAAAAAAATGAAAATAAAATAAATAAAATAAAAATACAAACAATAGAAAAGTGGAAAAGAAAAGACAAATGACAAAAATAGGTGATTCGTGATAAGAATAAGCTTTAGATCATCCACCGACCAATCCCGGCAATACCGAGGGGCTCACAAAGCCTAATGCCCCGAGCCAATCGTCGAGTCATTAACTTCACCGCTCGCTACATGGGACGAAGATGGATCATTCACGCAACCTAGGGCCTTCGAAGCTCGTCGAGTGTTCTGGGTGAAGTTTGAAGGGAATTTAATGCCTGGTGCCCTTAACCAACTGGTGGGGAGTCACCAATGGATCCCCGCTACAGGAAAACTCGGCTAAAACTTCTTGGCACTAGGTTTTCTTCCATTTATTTTAGGTACATAGGAAGTTTCTAGGTATTTGGTCATGAATAAAATGGGTGCTGCCTTATCCTTTTCTAGTTAGCTTCTTCCAAATAGGTGAGTTGAGCCTGTCTGGGGGTGCTCTAACTTGTGGCATATACTGAGGTCATTCATTATAAGCACATAGGGCTTTGGGAAAGGCATTGAATATCGCGGGGATTTGGTAATTTGTCACTTCACTCATTTCAATCGAGTTTTCTAAGTCAAATATCTCCATGCATTTCGTGAATTTTGAGCAAAACAATAGTTAGCAGGAAGTGGGTCCAAATGATCCTATTTACGCAACACGGTCTTAGTGTTAATTTCAAAGAGTCGGTAAAAAGTCCTCGTTTAGAGTCGGGCTTCTGCTTGGAGGACAAGCAAGAAACTAAGCCTGGGGTGTGATGAGTGTCTAAAACACTCACAGTATACTCAAAGGCTTCATTTTCATCTTCGCTATTTGATAGTAATTTTATAGTTTTTGTGGCTGCACTCGACTTCGTGTCCGGCCTGACGCAGTATCAGCTTAAAAGAGCAAATTTTTAAAGCAATTTTTGGAGCACCGGGATCGAGCAAGGAAGCAACCGCACCGCCGCTGACGCCCCAACGCCGCGGACGCCCCCATCGCCGCGCGACGCCCCAACGCCACGACAAAGGTCGGGTCAAACAAATGCGTATCATCATGGAAACGCCGCGACGCCGCCGAGATCCGAACCCTATCATTTAAAGTACTAATGACTCGTAAAAGAGGATGGTGGGGAGGCGACGAACGTAAGGCACTAATTCCGTGAGCGTAGTGACACAAACTTCGAGGAAGTGCCCGATTTGTAACGCTTTCTTATTTTTGGATATTAGAATTATGTTTTAACACTAAACATTGTGATCTTTTCACTCAAGATGTTCTAGATTTTATTTCCTGTGGTTATATTGAACCCCGTCATATGTCGATGGATTAAAGTTTCGATCTTTTATGTTAGTCTCGGGCTTGTTTATCAATTTGTTAAGATCTCGCTTCTATTTCGTAGTTCAATTCATATGATAAATGTCCGCCAACATTAGCATAATCACACCGAGATCCTGGTGATTCGAGAGATGAGGTTTTCCAGGATTCAGAGAGCACCTTCGCCTGATCTGCAAACAGAGACATTCCGATCCTGAAGGTGGCATTTGGGGTTAGAACGTTTAAGCATCGCGGGATACCGAGTTGAGATAGAGATATACTCAACTCTATTCATGAGATAGGCAGATATACCTCGAGAGAGGATACCTTGTAAGTAAGATCACCTCGCCATCGACAAAGTATAAATACATTGAATAATAATAGTTTGAAGAAATAATCCATTAAAAGTGAAAGGGGGAGATATAACCCTAGCTTCAATACCAAAGAATTCATTAGAATCAATAGTTTAGTCAAATTCTCATATACTTAAATTCCCCGCTTAGAATCATCTATCTGGGATAATATCTAAAAGTAACCTTTCAGAAGTCAATACACTGTCCCTCGTGGATCGATATCCGTACCACGAGTAATAATTATATTACTGGGGGCGACGCAAGGCACTTTGCGCACATAGGGCGTATATTTTGCACACCGCTCGGTCCGGTCGAGGCCTCTTGTCATGAAGCCAACTCTGGAGAACTGTGCCTGTCGAGTCGGCGAAGAAGAGGAGAAGCACAGCGTAAGGCTTGTGGTCTCCCGAGAGCAACCTCCGCCCGGTAAGGCCCCTCAGAGTCGGGAGCATCCGCAGGCGCCGCCATCAAGGAGCGGGGACCGCACACCCAAGTTCGAGTGAGGGGGAAGGCGTTGCCCTCTTTGGCCGAGGTGTCCAAGGAGGCGAGTGCGCAGCATCACTTGTCCTTTGATGCATGAGCTAAGGGTTCTTTGAGAAAGGCTGTCGAGCCTCCATTGAAAGTTCTTCCTATCTCTGTCTGGAGCCCTTCGGCACAAAACGCCACGCCTTCCCCTCCGAGGCGTGGAGATGTGGGAAATGATCGCTTAGAGCCGAGGGGTGGTGAGACTCGCCATTTTTACCACCACAGCTCTCACACGGGCTGTTTCGTCTATCCTTCAGGACTTTGATCCCAAGAAGGTGGAAGCCCTGTGAGTTGAGGAGGCTCGCCCCGTTCTTTTCAGTGGAACTGGCCTCTTGTATATCTGCGCTCTTCTTTTATCCATCTCGTTGTTGTGTTAATGTTATTCCGTTAACTCTTTCGCTCCTTAGCGTGATGGCTACTTATATAAAGGACTCCGTAAGAGACCCGCTGGGTCGAGCTCTGCTAAGGCCGTGAAAGCATACAAAGCCCAAGTTGCCTCCTTGGCCTCCGAGAGGGCTAAGCTACGAGCTCGGATACGAAGCTTGATAGAGGATGCTCGCGGGTATAACCGACTAAGCACACCTCGACCGCAAAGTGCTTAGAGCTAAAGACAAAGAAAAAAGAAGGCTAGAGGGCCGTAGGGTTGTCGAGATGAGCTTCGGTGGTTAATGAAGAGCTCTGTGTTGCTGGGGGAGGAGTTATGCACCAAAGCAGCGGTGTTGGATCGGGCCCGCCGAGAGGCTTCGGGGCCGAGGAGCCTTGAGAGCTTCGGGCCGAGGAGGCAACAGCAGTTGCAGGGACCCTTAAACGGGAAGCTATGGTCAGCCATGTGATGGAGTGATACAGAGTCGAAGGATGAGGCTCAGATCTTATGTGGGCTTCTGGATGGCTTGCTTTCCAACGTAAAGTCGCTAAGGCTTTTCCGTGCTTGACTTCACTTTCCGCCCCGATCCCGGGATGAAGAAGAGGCTAAGAACTGCTTCTAAGGACTTATACGGATCCTGTGGTGTCCTCTGATACCCTCAAATTTGTTCCTCTTCCTGGAGATGTTGAGGTTCCTGCCAAGGCTGACTCTCCCCTCTCGCCCGCTAGGGCTTCACCTCCTGACTTGCACAGCTTGGAGGCTCACACTACTGAGGCCGTTCGTAGCTCTTCCTTAGACATTTAGGCCCTTTTGTGTAATCTTTGCTCATTTTGGCTAACTTCGAGCTCTAAGCCTTAGACATCTGTAATGCCAACATTGGTTTTGTTATTCTAAGGATATCCGCCCTTCTACCTTCTTGGTTTCCCATTTTTATGGACTGTGTTGAGTTGTGTTTCAAAATGGTCGGGTTCTACTGAGTCATGCCCTCGATCGGGTCGAAATACTATGTTTCTTATCGAATCGAAGCATGCGGGCTCATTTGAAACAGAGTTGTATGGCTCCTTTGAAGTTGAGCTACAAGGCTTTCTTAAAATTGAGCTACATGGCTCTTTTGAAACCGAAATAGTAAGGCCTGAAACCGAAAGGTAAAGACTCTTTCAAACTCGAGCCATGACTCCTTTGAAACTCAGCTACATGGTTCATCATGCTACTGGGCCTCGGACTGCCAAAGTTCTTTAAGAATCGAGCTGCATGGCCCATTTGAAACTCGCTACATGGCCTTTCAAACTAAGCTACATGGCTCCTGGCTACTCGGGTTTAGGTTGTCGTTCTTTGCTAACCAGTCAGATAAATTTCCCTTTGAAATTGAGTTACATGGTTCCTTAGCTACTTGACCTTCGGGGTTGTCAAGTTCTTTAAGAACCGAGTTGCACGACCCCTTTGAAACTAAGCTACATGGCTCCTCGACTACTTCTCGTCATCGCCGTTCTTAAGAACCGAGTCGCATGGCCCCTTTGAAACTCGGTAGCCATGTGGCCTCGTCACTCGCCTGGTCGCCGTTCTTTAAGAACTGAGCTGCATGGCCTCTTTGAAATTGAGCTACATGGCTTCTTTGAAACTGAGCTACATGGCTCCTCGGGCTCGGCCTCCGAGAGCCGCCAGTTCTTTAAGAACCGAGCCGCATGGCCCCTTGAAGCCGAGCCACATGGCCTCGCTACTGCCTGGGGTTGTCGTTCCTTAAGAACCGCTACATGGTCCCTTTGAAACCGAGCTACATGGCTCCTTTGAAACCGAGCCACATGGCTCGCTACTTAGCCTCCCGCTATTAGGTTCTTTAAGAATCGAGCCAGATGGCCCATTTGAAACCGGGCTACAGGTCTCTTTGGAACCGAGCCGCAAGGCCTTGAACCGAGCCGCAAGGCTCTCAGATCCAGCTCCGGTTCTCGACCGAGCCACGAGGCTCTTCGTCTTCCTCCCTGGTGGAAGGCGCCGCGGCGCTTAATTTCGCATCTATGGAGAATCGAAACACCGCGTGGCCTCCGCCGCCCGTGCTTCTTTATAAATAATTGCCTCTCTTCGACGGTCTGTGTCAAACTCCGCTCCCAACCTTCTTCCTCTCTTCGACGATGTTGGAGTTCGTACATGATGAAGCTTCAGGGTTTGATCGTCACTGCACGGAGTCTGTCTAGTGATCGTAGGCCGACGTCTGGTTTCGACGTTCTGCCATTTGTAGGAGTTGTGTTTTTCCCTAGTTCCTCCGGAGTTGCAGTTGTTCCCCGCCCCGCCCATTGATGGAACTGGACCGAGGAACACATTCGGAGGGGGCGATATGCTCAGAGGGAATATTTTTAAGTCCCGCTTCCTCCATTATACCTTTCCTCCCTTCTTTTCTCCTTCATTTTCTCTTTCTCCTTCTCCTTCCTTTTCTCTTTCTCCTTCCTTTCTTCTTTCGTGGTTTCGCCGATCGGTGTCATTCCCCACAGAACGACTTTGCTGATTGTAATTTTCTGAGATGTAGAGAACGACTTTGTTGATTGTAATTTCTCGAGATAACTGAAATAAAAGTACAGTCTTTGGGAAATGTGTGTACTTGTCTGATGTTTTTTTTTTTTTTTTATCTATGAGAATATTAACCAGGCTGAAAATGAACACAAAGACTGTTATTATAGTAAAACTGTAAGTTTAAAACTGTGAGTTTCTTATTAAAAGCTACAATTCGAGGTCTATTGGTAGAAACACTTGAGGTGCTCAGTGTTCCAAGAAGTTCGTAGTTGCCAGGTCGGACTATTCGCGATACCACGTAAGGTCCTTCCCGCCAGTCCAAGCTTCCCGTATGGGTCTTTCCGCTGGCAGAGCTCTCGAACTAGGTTGTCGAAGAAACTCCCTTGGCCCGACTCCAACACTTAATATTTTGTTGTTTTTTTGTGATACCCTAGACGTCGAACCTCAGTCACGTTTTTCATCTAGAGGTCAAGGTTCAAAGGAGAGTCTCCTTGCCAGCTCCTGCATTTCGCGAACTCAACTCGCATTTCAGCCCAACCTCATCGAGCTACTCACTTAAGTGCAAATACGAATATATAAATGGGGTTTCTTGGGTTGCTGATTTGCGTGTAGTTCTCAGATGCCCATACAATTCTGTAAGGTATTTTACCCATTTTCCTTTTAGATTTCTAGTTTAGCCTCAACGTACGCTCTCGAGAATCCTTATAGTGACTTATGTTTATCCGTTGGATCGTGGATAAAGCAGAAGCTGAATGAGTAGTAATTCTTGATTCGAAGCCCGACACGTGCCCCAACTTCTGATTGTCGAACTATTTCCCCATTGTTGTCGATACTGGTGGCTCTAGGATTTTAAACCCGCAAATCAGGAACACTAAACAAAGTTACGCACCTACCGGGTGATTGTTGCAATGGCTCTACTCGACCCACTTGGTGAAGTAATCCACCCTACAATAATAACCTGAAATGGCTCTCCCAATGGCAGGGGTTCTAATATGTCCAAATTTCCCATTGTTGAAAAGGCCAAGGGCCGTGATTGAGGTTAGCAAACTCCTCGAAAGGAGGTGAGAGATCCCTGGGAATGCTCTCGACAGACTCATTTGTTAACTAGCCCTGGTGCTTTGCTACTGTGTCAATATCCTCATCTAGTGTCTTGCCGCCATGATCCGCCCGATATGGTTGTCACAGATACCTTCGTGCACTTCTCTAAGCACGTAATCGCGCTTTGCTCCCCTACACTTAAGGATGGTGAGAAAGCCTCAGAAGGGTCCCTCGATGAACGTGAATCAGCGACCTTGTCTCCGAGCTCGGCGCCTGTCAGCTGGGCAATATTCCGTCCACTAAATAATCCCAGATAGGGTCCATCCAGCTCGGCTTGGACATTACCAGGGACACTTATTCATCGTCGATGTTCACCGAGGGTTCTGGGAGGTGCTCGACCGGTATTAGTTTGTCTAGATCCTCCTGTGATGTTGTTGCTAGCTTTGCCAGGGCATCTGCCCGCATATTCTCTACCCTTGGGACATGCTTGACCTGAACCCGTATGAACTTTTTAAACGGTTCTCGCACCTTTTTGAGGTAAAGGATCATTTTTTCGCCCCTGGCTTTGTAGAAGTCCTTCATCTGCTTACCACCAATCGGGAACACCCGATATCTCCGCTGATCAACTCATAGAGTGGGCAAGATTAAGCCCGACTATGACAAGCCAGACTCGGGCCCGTTATTGGAGGCTTGAAATCTGAATCTAAGTGCGTATTCCACGTTAATCCCATCCGGAGGTCAGGAATCAGACTCACACCGTCTCGGGAATCATGCCCCATCTACGAACAACCTCCAGACAAGTCGCGCCATTCGAGTAGCTTCGTAGTCGTCATATTTGAGGGAGTGAATAATTCCATGATGAAATCTGCCAAAACCTACCCTTTAACCGCGGTTCTCGGCTTGTATCTAATGTCGAACTCACTGAGCTCTATGGCCATTTTTATCAGCCTTCTCGAGGTCTCTGGTTTGTGTAATATCTGTTTCATTGGGTGTTCTATTAGGATTTCAATAGTGTGAGCCTAAAAATATGGTCGAAGCCTTCTGGCAGTGGTTACAAACGCTAGGATTAACTTTTCCATCTTTGGATACCTTTCCTCCGCTTCCCTCAGAGCTTGGTTACAGTAATAAACCAGCTGTTATATTCCATCTTGCTCTCTGACCAGGGCAGCGCTAGTTGAGAAATCTGAAACGGCCAAATAAAGGGTAAGGAGTTCTCCCTCATAAGGGCTTACCAGGACGGGAGGGGAGCTTAGGTACGTTTTTAGCGTCGAGAACACCTCTTGACATTGGGCGTCCCAGTCGAAAGCCTTTTTTCTGTAACCCATAGTCCCACTTGTCACGACTGATACAAAGTGTACCAGAGTAGCTATTCTCCAAGTCAAACGTTGAATTTCTTTGGTGTTCGAAGGCGGTTGCATATCTAGCGTGGCTTTTATCTTATCTGGATTTGCCTTTATTCCTTGGTTATTGACTATGAAACCTAAGAATTTTCCGGTTGAGACTCCAAAGGCACACTTGGTCGGATTTCAGAACTCTCTCATGTTATAGCTTCGTTTGAACGACCTTTAGCCAAAGTGGCTACGTGGAGCTGGGCCTTAACCGACTTCACCAAAGATGTCATCTATATATACTCCATAGACTTTTCTCCAATCAAGCTCTAAACATTTTGTCACTAGTCTCCGGTTATGGGTCTCAACATTCTTCAACCTAAAGGCATCACCTAGTAACAATGGGCACTCACCACCACAAATGAGGTCTTCTCTTGGTCATTGGGGTCCATTCTGATATGGTTGTATCCCGAGAAAGCGTCCATGAAGCTGAGAAGCTCGTGGCCAACCGTGGTGTCCACTATAAGGTCGATCCGTGGGAAAGCCATTTTATCTCCCAAGCCCCCCATTGACACGGTGAAGTCAATGTAGAGTCGCCATTTACCGCTGCCTGGACGAGGACTACATTAGCTAAACCACAGTGTGATTCACTTTAAATAGCTTTGGCTTGGAGGAGTTTGTTAACTTCTTCGTTGATCTCCTTCGCTTCTGAGGCTAAACTCCTTCTTTTTGTTTTGATAGTTTGAATATGTTCGTAAATATGCAGGACAATCGGGGCTCACCTCCATATCCTCCTCTCGGCCTGCACGAATACTTCTATAATTTGTTTTAAGATGTGGATAAGAAGGTCCCTGATGTCTTTGGCCAATTTGGATCCGATGTAAACGAGATGTTCCTTACCGGGTCGTCAAGTCGACGATTCTAGTTCTGGGCGGCGTAGGTCTGATGCCTACCATCTCTCGCGTTTGAGCTTCGTCCATGTAGATGTCGGCCACGCTTTGTTTCATCGACGCCGGCAGCCCTCCCGGCCACGCTGCTGATCTCTCGAACCATTCCTACCTCTATCTATGGGGAATTTGATAACCATATGGATAGGGTGGAAGAGATGACCTCACGACATCGAGGAGGCCTCGCTCAATAGTATGGTATGTCGACTGGGAGGCCTACTATGAGAAACCTCACCGCTGTTGTGGCCTGGCACAAGGGATCCCCTAAAGTGAGCACTAGTTATATCAATTCCTGTGGGTAGCACTCTTCTGAGAATCCTGCAAAGGGCGCTGATCGGCTCTAGTTTCTCCCTTCCGGCGCCTATTTTACTCGGCTGGGTTGACGCGAAGATGATGCCTACCGAGCTTCGTTGTCGACCAGACCCCTACTATTTTGCTGGCTGGTGATGGCCCCATTACCAACAATGGATCGTCATGGATGCCGGCTAACCTTCCATGTCAAGTCCGTAAAGGCTATGGTAGTGTCCAGCCAGGGAGCTCGATACGGCTTTAGCTCTAGTGTCTCCCGATTCGATGTCGCAGAATGAGCCCCGGCCTAACTGACTCCCTCCCCGCAACTTCGAGATCACCCTCGGATTTCCTCCTTGTCACGTGCCGAATGAGCTACTAACGAGGTGATGGCGCGCCTCGATCCCGCCTTTGAGGCCACGGTTGAAGATGTCCACATCGATCATGCATTCACCTCTTCCTCACCGGATGCACCATCTCGTTCGGCAACCATGATCCCTGCGGAATTGGCGTTGGGTCATTTAGTCGAAGCCTTCATCGGGTCTCTGCTTTCATCTGCAGATGACCACCTTAAAACTTTTCAAGGCGCCTCACGAGGGACCATTACACTAAGGTCACAAGGGGTGAAATTGCTGAGGTGGATATCGCTGCCGCAGCCAGTTAAGCGCCTGGTAGTCCCTCTCGATGTTGCCTCGTCTTTAGAGACCGCTCTTGTTCTCTCTCCGTCCCTCTCGTGGACCCATCCCCTCGTCTCCTCGTCCCACAAGGCTCCATTCCCGCTTCACCGCTCTTTTGTGCAAGAGTTTTCCACTTAGATATGGCTTCTCACAACATGTATTTACTTTGGGGAGCACCTCTACCATGCCGATCGAGGGTTCTTAAGATGGAAAACATTAGGTCCTTCGACTACACGCCACTGGGCGATGAGTTTTTAATGGCAAACTTCATCCGGATGTCTACCTTTAATGATCACAACTGTGGTCAGAGGACCTCAGTTCTCCAGTTGGCCTCGCATGGTCAAGTGATAGCTCAACTTCTTGTACGTCTAAGCTCCGATGAAGTGGGAAACGAACACAATGGATAGTTCTCTAAAGGATGAGATTGACGATGACGAGTCCGCCGAACTAAGCTAAAGTCGGGCTTTTAGTTGCGATGGCGAAGGCTCGCATCTAACTGGGTCTTGATATCCGCAGCTCCATTTGATCTCTTATAGGTATCGAGGTGGTCTATGGATCTTCGCCCGCCGAATGTTTAGATCTTAGGCATCTTCCGAACTTTGCCGAGAGGGAAGTGCGTGCATCTCGATACGAATGGGGACTCCTGGGCTTGTTGCACCAAGGCATCCATGAGATCGAGCCTGGCCCTTTCACGCTTCCTTCATGGCCGAAGCCTGGCTGATGTCCCTGCTTACCCTATGATCGCTCCCCTTATCTCCCCGCAGACATGATGGGCCCATTACCCCATTGTTTCTACTATTCCCTCATCACATCCTCTCTCCGGGGGGATTTATGGGATCATGCTCCTGGCTTGGCTAGTTTCTCCTCCGTCCCGAGGTGTCACGGTGTCAAGGCTTCCCAATGATGCATTTATCTCGTGAGTTCCTCCGTCTCAAGAATGTCGGGTCGTGACTGAGTGCCCCATCTCGCAGTATCGCCTCGCAGGTCTCGGTAACGCCTCTGAGCGGCTCATTATCTAGTCGCCTCCCATCGTCTTTCGCGCCCTGTGGGATTTCCGCGGACTCCCGCCACGTTCGGCCTATACCATCAACACCGAGAATTTAGTTTTACTTGTAAAGGAACAAATGCTCAGAGATCACTTCAACCGATGGTGCTTTTTCTACCGATACTGGGTCGGAGCTGGGCCATTGGTCATCCGTTGACTTGATCACATACAACTTGCAACCCGTGACATGGGGGCATGATCCACAAAATAGATTCGCGGCCTGGCTGATGGCTAAGCTTACTTCTTTCTATGAGAAGGAAAAGAATCTAACCGCGATGACGTTTATTGTCGCGCACCTTTTCGTGGGTAGAATGGGTTGGGGTATTTAAGGAAATAGAGGTTACTTCTCTTCTCATTAGACGGTGATCGTATATCTTTCCCTATCGGAAGCGAGTTTCTTCCATCACATCGACTCTGCATGGATACCTGAGGAGCCGTAATCAAGAGATCCTTCTTTCCTAATTCGTGTGCATCACGAGACCTACACTTTTCCTTTTACACGAGTTTTTCAACACGCCATATCACTTGATTACCCTACAAGCTAAGCCATTCTGGTCCTGGCCCATGGTATGTTGGCATTTTAAGATCTATTTAGGCCAGCCTTCTTTACTGGTTTATGTCCCAACTCCCTTCATAAGGCAAAGGTTAGAATTTGCGCTCTAAACCTATACACATTATTTTTTTACCCCGTCAGTTTTAAAGTTAATTTTTAAAATAGTAATTATATATATATTTATTTATTTAAATGAATTATTTTGACTTTAACCAAAGTCCAACTCCACCGTAACCCACATGCACCGAAAAGTACACCCGCAGGTATCAACTTTTCTTCTTTTTGCTTTTTTGGATCTGATATAGAATCATAAATATATTCTGTTAAACCTATTATCACGTCCACGCGTGGAATGCCATCCAAAAGTCGATTCATCAAAATATGACATTTTTGGAAATTTTGTCGCTCTAATATTTGTTACAACATAGTCCTATGAATTAATAGAAAGCAAAAAAACAAGGATAAAAAAAGAAGAAAAAATAGGTCCATATCACCAATGACGCCGAGAGAAAATAATATCAATGGAGGCATGTGCGAGGGTGGTGCATCATCAAACATCTTCCATTCACTTTCATATGACACAATCTCAAAAAATATCAAATTGGGAGAGTAAAAAATTTATATTATCACTTTATTGTTGTGACTCTGCAAGGTTTTAATTTTGAAAGTTTCAACGAGTTGATGAAAAAGAAGAATTTGGTAACAGAAAAAAAATGGAAGACGCAACATGGATTTGTCATATGACAAATGAAATGAAGGAAAAGGGGGAGCTTTAAGAGCCTTCATGGGTGACTCTTTAACCACTGTTTCTAAAATTACACTCGAAATTCCAAATTATCATCTTGAAAAATAATCCTGGACATTAAAAAAAAAAAATCAGTAATTAAGATTTTTAAGATTAAGATTTTGAATACAATACAAGGGATAAGAGCAATTTTCAGTCCCTTTCAGAAAGTTGGGATATAAAGATATACTTCTCTGCCTCCACAAAACAGAAAATCATAGGGTCCCCTTCCTACAAAGTAAATCAATAGTACAAATATGAAAAATTCTATGCAATACTACTATAGTAGAAGTGAAGGTGAGGAAGAAAACAAGCAAACAGAAAAATTACAGAGGAAGATAATGAATCAAGTCTTGTGCAGTTACGATCTCTTTATAGCAAATTCATCATCTCTTCTCACTCCCGACGAACTCCGACGATGTTCGTTACTCTATCACTTTGGGACGAAAATGAAATCTAGACAATATCTTGGAGAGAATCTCAAAAGAATTATTATTTTTTACTTACTATAAAGAGAGTCAAAACTCTCTATTTATAGACTTAGGAAAAGAGAACAGACGACGAACTATAAAGTTCCGACGATTTCACAATTGAACAGATATAATAAAAATCGCATGATAAAAGATTGAATGCTTTCATATAATGTCTGTTTTCCCATTCACAACCCCTATTGTTCATCTCATCCACAGCCCAAAACTGTTCATCTCATCCAAAACCTCGGGCTGTTTAATTTTATTTTTATATATATTATTGTAAATTCATTCTTATATATATATATATTTTTTGATTGTATATAAAATTGAACTTGCAATTTCATAATTTATGTATTAATAAGAAGAATAATCTAATAATTTTATGATAATAAAAAAAGCAAAGTTTACAATATGTTTGTTTAACGACAAATTTTTTTTCTCTAATAAAAGAAAGCTAGAAAGATGATTTTTTTTTTTTTTAATAAAGATCTAAAATCTGTTGTATGAAAAATTCAAAATGTTTTTTTTAATCAAACCCCTTTATTCATTTGTTTTAAATAAGATTTTCCATTTTTTTAAAAAAATAAAATAACTTTAAACAAATTTTCAATAAAATTATATTTCAATAAGAATAAAAAATAGTTTAAAAATAAAGTTATGAGTTCAATTTTTCAAATTAATTAAAAAATAACGAAACAAGACTTTGAAAAGGGTTAAAAGTGAAGAAGAAAAAGAAAATTAATGAAAACGAGAACACCACAAAACGGGCGAATTAAGGGAAGGAGTGAGAATTACTACTTTAGTGATCTGAACTCATTCATCATGCTACCAATTAGATTTCAATAAGTCTAATTACTAATTAATTAGACTTATGTTTCATCAGGCAGGTCCCTTTGGACTCTTGACTTTTCTACTTTATTTTGAAGGTCTTCACCACTTATTTTGACATCAAACTCAACTAACTTAATTGAAAGTGTGTCATTCTAAAACATTTTGTAGAATTGTATTTTTATGAAAACGCTCTTATACACGTACAAATAAAAAATGAACATTTGGTGGCTACCATAAATGTATGGTTGTTTGTTTTTCGATTGTTCTTCCAAAGATTAAAATTGTTTGCTTTTTTTAAATTTTACGATCTATTATCAAAATTTTAAAAGTTTATAAATGTAAAAGTCGAAATATTCGACTTCAGACAAAAAAATCATTTTTCATCAAAATAAGAAAAACTCCACCATTACTCAATGTTAAAGCGCCAATATCTTTACCAATATAAACGACAATCTTATGCTGATCTTAAGTGACCCATCCCTGTAGCCTAAATTTCATTGCTCAATTATCAAATCTATCTTATTTAAAAATTAACGGCGCCATGATACGAAAATTCTCAAACCCACTCAAAATCTTATTATAAGCAAATAAAACCCATCCTGTATTAAGCAGACGTGACGTGACGAACCCGAAATAATTCACCTCATTTCTACTAATTATTTAATATTAAAAAATAAATAATTTAATATTTAATACTAAAAAAAATTCTATTCAAAGTTAAGTAAAACAAATAAACATCACTTTTTGAAACTCCAAAACTATGACACCACCTTTAATGTGCATACGGTGAAAGTGGGAAGGTTTGAAAGACTCCAAAATTCACATCAACATCTTTGGTTGGGGGGATTAATTTTAATATTTAAATAAATATTATCTATTCAGCGTTAAGTAAAAACAAACAAACATCACTTTTTGAAATTCTGAAACCACCTTTAATGTGCATACGGCGAAAGTGGCAAGGTTTGAAAGGCTCCAAAATTCACATCTACATCTTTGGTTAAGAGGATTAATTTTAATATTTTCTGTCGACCAATACCTTACTCAGTTCCGTTCCTTACAGCAATATGACTAATAGCCATAGGTACATGTATAAAATACCCATGCCTGATTTAATTTCTCTTTCTCTTCTTCTTTCATGATCAGATCTATAACTCAGCCTAATAATATTATAAAGAATGCATCAAATATTTTAAATACTTTGATATATATTAATTAATTTTCCATGTAAATACTCGTGAAAATATTCATTGTATTTTGTAAAAATATCTATTTCGACATTAAATTTTTTATATTTTAATTATATGATGAGAAATGATTAATATCTTATCAAGCGATATTAAAATCAAATGCAATTAGTAATTATTAAATTAAATATGTTATATTTAAAATATATTATTAAGATATTATTATGTTAAAAAATATATTATTTATTTATTTGTTATATTATAAATATTATGGATTTGAGGAGATTCAAATATTGTATATTATAATTTTAAATTTTAAATGATATTATTTTATTTCTTTTCATTTTCAAATTAATATTTGATTTAAAAATATTATAAGTTATAATATAAAAATAAAAAATAAAATAAAATATTATAATCAGATTGATAATATGAACAATAAATAATAAAAGAATAAAAAAGCCAGATTATGATATAATAATAAGAATCAACTGGCCATACGGAGGCTACTAATTTCTACGCATGATTTTTGGATATGTCAAACCTATACAAGATTTTTGCAAGATCCTGTAATAATGAACAAAAGGAGGATGGGAAAAAATCGGGATAAATTGTCAAAATTTGATATAATCGACTATCGGTGGAGTATATCTTATCGATCTCCATCGATAGCTGAGCTTTCGGAATTTCCTTGCTCCTCGCTATGATCGCTTATAATGGTAGAGAAAAGGCCTACCCGGTCAAATAAATCTGGTCAATTCGACTCATTTTTATCTCGCATCCGCTTTTACTAATCCAATCCAACTTTAGTGGGTCACGAAATAAAACATATTCAATTTTAATCGAAGACAAATTTTGAAAATAATAATAAATAACAATTTTATAAATTTATATTTTATAAATTAAAGCTTTCTTGAAATACTTATGTTTCTATAAATTTTTTATCTTCTTAGAAGATTATATAAAATAAATTATTTTAGTTATATTCATTTTTTTATTATTATTATTTTTCACATTAGTATTATTTAATTTTATTAAAAAATTTTAATTATTATTTTTTCTATAAATGTTTATATTTTTATAATTGGAAAACTAATATTTTAATAATTGTGGTACCATTAGTGTAATCATTAAAAAAATTCACAATTTAAAATATAAAAAAATAGGCCAAACGGGTCTACAGCCAAAGCCCTTATGAGGTTTTTCTTAATATGCCATGCTTCGCTAACAGTCCCAGCCTCTATTCAACTACTCATTCTCCAATCCTCAAAAATGATCAAAAGTAGGCATCAATCGACTCAACCTGAGCCCATTATCCCACTTACTAAAATCCAGCCAAATACACTAGCTCCTTTTTGTTTACAATACTTATCTTACTAAAATATTATTATTCATTTTCCTTTAATCTCTATATATATCAAGTATCACTCGTAGCATTATTTATATATATATTGAATAGGTGCAATATGTAAAAAGAAATATAGAGATAAAAAAAATTAATTATATTTTAACCAAAGTTTTCTAAATGGAAGAGCATTGTATATATATACTTTTATATACCGAATATGCAATGGAGGTAAAGAGATATGAGATAAATTATTTATTTAATTGTTTTAAAATAGAGTTATTAATTATATATGTGATATGAATGAGAATGTAGAAGAAGGATATAAGGGGGATGATTTTTGAGAGATATATATATATATATATATATATATATATATATATATATATATATATATATATATATATATATATATTAATTATATAGAGTTCAAATATATATAATTAAAATTTATGATATATTATTATATGTTATTTTGTTTAATAAATTTAAATTTTTATTGTCTTAACAGTGCCACACCAGTGTTCCTGTTTCTAATTGCATTTATGGGCGCCGCTGTTTTTGAAAAGTACGATGATTGGAATAATGTTCATCCCCTTGCAATGGATAGTATTAAGTATGAAACTACATTACTTTCAGTATTTGTATATTTTACTCATAGTCATAATTCATGAAAATATTAGGCACTCATACGTGATTATATCACTATTGGCAAACAATATTAGGTTCTTTGGAGTGGAACCTTGCTGTGACTTCAATGTTCTTGATTCTGATTCAATCTTTGGCTGGCTACTACTTACCATCTAACACTTATTAGTAAAGATCAACTTGCATGAGCCATTTCCTTCATAACTTTGATCGATCATTCATAACTCGATCAACTCATTCAATTGCGAAACAATACATCAAACTAATATTTACCTTATCAAGACCATATGTTACTAATTGCAAAGGTTTGGCTTAATACAGCTTAGGGGGTAGATGTTTTCTTGTTTGGTTATCGCTTTGTTTCCTTTCATATCTAAAAGCATTGTAATTTGTTTAATTATGTATGTGTGTTCTAGTAATTATAATAAATTGAAGGAATATTATGTTTATATTATTGTCTTTAAATAAAATAACATATTTTTAAAGTATAACACAACTATAGTATGAAGGTGAGGAAGAAAACAACAACAAACAAAAAATTAAGGTAGATAGAAGATAATGAATTCAGTTCTCATCACGATCTCCTTTAAACAAATTCATCTTTTCCCTAAGGCTTCTCGTGATACTAAACTGCTCAGATAAAAGACGACAGCACCTTGTCAACAAATACCCCGCGAACTCCGATTGATTGTTCATTACTTAATCACTGACGTAAAACGAAATTCAGATAAATATCTCTGAGAGAATCTCAAAAGAATTTTTTTTATTTACTACAAAAGAGAGTCAAAACTCTCTATTTATAGACTTAGGAAAAGAGAAATGCATTTAGACAAACTACATAAAGTTCCATTTCGCTTTCTACGATTAGATGGATATAATAAAAATCGTTAAGGTATTAAAAGATTTGAATGTTTCATATGTTCTTCTCATCCATGTACTTTCAAGCCGCTCATCTCTATCCACAATCTCATTGTTTATCTCCCATCTACGTAAAATTTCAACCTTATCATCTCATCCGTAACCTTAAGCATTTGCATTTTATTTTTATATATATCTTCTTGTAAATTCATTCTTATATATATATTTTGATTGTATACAAAATTGGAGCTTTCTGTAATTTCATAATTTATGTGTTATTAAGAAGAATAATTCAATAATTTTGAGATAATAAAACAAGTTTATAATATCTTTGTTTAACGAATAATTTTTTATTTTTATAAAGAATCTAAAATTTGTTTTATGAAAAATTCAAAATGTTTTTTCTAATCAAACCCCTTCATTCATTTGTTTTTAAATAAGATTTTCCATGTTTTTTAAATTAAAATAACTTTTAAACAATTTTTCAATAAAATTATATTTTCTAATAAGAATAAAAAAAATATTTAAAAATAAAGTTATAAGTTCAATTTTTTTATAAATTAGTTAAATAAATTTTTTTGATAAAAATGATCTTTTAATAAATATTTTTATAAACTAAATGTAAATACCCTTCAGATATAAAATTATATTTTATGATTCTCTTTTAAAATAAAATAGAATCTATTTTATAAAATGAACTTTTTATCAATATTTATAATTAAATAATTAATCCGTGGTTGTTGCCTTGTGTTTGCAGTTTGCCCATATGGATGCTTTCAAGAAATGTTTTTCTAAATTGGAAACGAAAATGATAAGACTTTGGAAGGGTTAAAAATGAAGAAGAAAACAAAATTAATGAAAAACGAGATCACCACAAAAAGGGCGAATTAAGAAGGAGTGAGAATGCATTGCTTTAGTGACTTGGAACTCATTGATCACGTTATCTAATTAAACTTCAATAAGTCCTAATTAATTAATTAATTAATTAATTTTATGAGCTGTAAATAACTAATTAACTTTATTTTGACAGCAAAAATATGTTATATTTAAAATAAAAAAATATAAGTATACTTTTAAAATAATTATCAAATTAATCTCATATATGTTTTGCAAAACTGTGATCATCAACGCGTTTTAAGCTTAATCTTAAAACGTAAAATTTACACTTTAAACTATATTTATTGATCATGTTTTAAGGTTTACTTTTTAAAATCATAATTGATGAATATATTTTATGTTGGGGTTAAAAATCATAATGAATGTAGCTTTCAAAACATTTATGACACTGAAAAATATTATAATTATTGATAACGATATGTTACCACCATGTGCCTTTGTCATTTTGCCTCATTTTTACAACGGTGGTGGTGGTGGTTCTAGCTTCTAACATGACACGTGGCAAATCTGTTCAGGAGCCAACTCTGCCTGCCATCAACAATACCGCCAGGCACAACGCATCTATGATGGAGGTCCCACCTCTTACTTTTCTACTTTATTTTAGACTTCTGACCTGTTTGATAAAACTATCAATGTTCAAACTATCAAAAAATAAAAATCTTAATAGTTTTTAATTTTTAATACGTTCGATAACAAAATTTTGTATAGTTCTTTAATCGGAAAATTCCTAAACTAAAAACTATTTAAAATTATGCGAAAGAAACACTACTTAACGTTAATATGTATACTACTAACAAAATTTTTTAAACAAAAATAAATTATACCAAAAACCTTTATAAATAATATAATATTTTGCAAATATCCTTTATTGGGTTTTTGAATAGTTTTTAAAAAAGCTAGATTCTATTGTTATTTTTTAAAACATATTTATGTCTTTTTTTTTATAATATTATTAGAATAAATATTTTTTTACATATTTCTTAAATATATTTACAATAATTAATAATTGTAGTGAAAATAAAATATTATTAGAAACTCTATTTATTGGATAATATGTAATTTAATGATAATATAAGTGCAAATATATAAAATACATAATTTTCTTCAAGATTCAAGATTTACATTATCAAACAATATATTTATCTTAAAGATTCAATCGTTAAGAGAATTTATCAAAATAAATTTTTACATAAAGATGATTCACAATTATGAAATTCATCAATTTTTCTTAACACTTATTTTTCAAGCATTTAATTTTTCATTTTATCAAATAAATGTTACATGAATTTATTTTGACATCAAACTCAATTAACTTGATCGAAAAGTACCATTCTTAAAGCATTTCAAGTAGAATTGTATTTTTATAAAAATGCCCTTATACATGTATAAATAAAAAAAGAACCTAACAATTTCATAAAAAATACACAATTAAGCAATGATGACCCTAGAAATTTAATTCAGAAGGGACGTATACTAATAGATTTGGAATGATGACCTAATAATTTAAGATTTTATTAGTTCAAGAGACATAATTCCAGATTTGATATCAAAGTAACTTTAAAAAAAAATTAGACATAAACTTTTTTTAAATAATCATAAAAACTAATTCTTTTGGTTTTTAAAACTTAATTACTAATCACGCTTTTTAAAATTCAACCTAAATCAAATTATAGTTCACTTAATGTATTATTAAGGTTAAATTTTAAAATTATATTTATTAATTATAGTTTTAAAGTTAATTTAAAATCTTATTTTACTTTACACTTTAAAATCGTAATTATATATATATATATATATATATATATATATATATATATAAATGAATTATTTAAGGTTAAAATTTTATTTTCAAAATAATGCGGCCCACCTCCAAGTACTCCTCTCCTCCTTACTAAAATTCCACGGGTACACACTCTCTCTCTCTGGAAGAGGGTGATTGGGCTTGGAGTAACTTTGCTCTCTAATGCTTGTTACAACATGTGCTGACGTTGTTGCTTTATTTAATATTGGGCAGATTTTTTTACTTTTAATGTCAATAATACTGATAAAGATTAAATATTAAATTATTTATTTTTTAACATCACACAAGAGCATTCAGAATTGCATTTTATTTATTTCAAATTTCGTCTCGTCGCTTTAATGGTATATGCTTTATTTAATTATAATAATGCTTAAAGAGCTTGAGTTTATATTTTCTAAATCCGGCATGCTTCGGCATGCATTCATTATTACTCCCATCCCCACCCCGATTATATTTTAAAAATAATTTTATTATTTTATTTTATACTTTAATATAAATAATAATAATAATTGTATTTTTTAATACATAATTTATAAAAATTACAATATTTTATTTTTTATGAATATATTAATTTTAATATAATAAAATAAAAAATAAAAATAAAAAAATAAAAAAATAAAAACAAAAACAAAATATAAACTTATTTTGCCAATGTTTAATCTGTCTGTCTGCGAATTTTTTTAAATTAAAGATAACTAAAATTTTGAAAATAACCAATGAATGGATAGGACAGTCTCCTCTCGTCGCAAACCCTCCCGGACATCCTCAGTGATAGGAGTCCTACAAATTAACAAAAAAGCAAAACTAAAGATAAAAATAAAATAAAAATAGTCCACATCACAATGACGTGAGGTGAGAAAAATAATATCAATGGAGGCATGTGCGAGGTGGTTTCAATTTTCAAACACACAACTACAAGCACCAATCAACATCTAATTAACGTAAGCTAATGCGTTGATTGCCAAGAAGACATGTGAAGGGAATGAAACTAGGGATATTAATCTAACGGGTTTTTTCTGGAAAAGGACTCAAGTTTTCCTTTCCTCTGACTTGTCAGCAATCAAAAAGGCATCAAGCTCCATTTGTTTCCTAAGAAGCTATGATGCCATAAAGCTTGTCTAGCTACATGGAGTTACCTTTGAATTGAGGATTAGTGATGCGGATGGAGTTTTAAGATATACATAAAATAAATAAATAAATAAAACGAGAATTTTTATTAGTTGCAATTAGAGTTAAATTATGGTTATTAGTTATAAATGAATTTCAATTTATATAATATTAATTAGAGTCAAATTATATTCTTGTTAGAATCAAATTAGGGCTTGACATAATAGGGTCATTAGGGAATTTTAGTACATTTTAAAAATACCCTTAGAGAAGCTTCATAAAAAGCAAGGCTAATTGATGTAAGTCAAAAAACATATTTTTGTTAAGTAATGATATTACATCTATTTGCAATCTTTGTAACTTTCAATGGTGTGAGACTTATTGGCTTTCTATGTGAGACTCTTGTGAAGATCTTAGTGAGATTCTAAGATTTCTACCATCTCTTCTAGTACTTTCTTTGTATTTTATTATCTAATTTTCCTATCACAGCTCTTATCTATATTTTTAATTTTACCCTGTTCTTTTCCCTAAAACCCTAAATTATAAAACCCCTTCTTTACCCACCTCGTATGTAGGTAGCTTTTCTAGGGGTGTCACATCAATTGATGTTTAACAAATAAATAGTTAAACGAGGTTCCTGAATAGATGAACATACATGCTTTGTCAAAAAAAATAATAAGAACCATTTGTGGTTAGTGTTTTACAAATTCAAAAGAAGAAAAGTCCATTCCATTGTTCACACTCAAGCACATAAATTCAGAGTTTTAGAGGGATGGGAATTGAATCCAAATGGGCCTTTTAGATTTGGCAGAATTACTAGAAGCATGTCAGAATTATAATCATGGTGCTCAAAAAGCCAAATCTATTTTGATGGAAGGACCATCTGGGGTGGGGTGCCTATGGAATGAAGGTTTATCTTCTCTTCCAAGTACAAAAGGTTGAAAAATGAGAGAGTATATTCGGATTTCTTCGAGTTCGGTTGATCTTCACAACATCTTTCTTCCTGCAAAACAAGAGCCCAAAAAATGATGAACACAAACCTTCTTTAACTAGAAACACAAAAATTAGGGCAATCGTCTTAAGAGATTGCACTACGAATTTTTTATGTTCTTCGTAGAACATAGTCTCTTTCTTTCTCTCTAATGTTTGTTAGAACATAGTCCTACAAATTCATAGAAAGCAAAAACAAAGAAAAAAAAAAAGAAAGAAAAAATAGGTCCACATCACCAATGACTTGGAGAGAGAAAATAATATCAATGGAGGCATATGCGAGGCCGTAGTGATTCCAAAGGCCTGGCACTGGCCCGCTGGGAAGGTCTCTACGCCGACAAGCTTAAATTATCGGGAATTTGTGGTGTCTTCAAGCCCGTTAGTTACATGATGGGTCGGTTTCATTTCCTCAGTTCTACTTTACCCACCCACACGATCTTAATCACTGCCTTTGCGCCCGCCTGTAGTTCTCTCAATACAGCCTCATCCAGCCCCACCCAGAGCGCCCCACTCGTGCGCCCAGCACCTAAGCCTCGCTTAGGCTCGCCCAGCCTGCAATGATAGTTCCGCCTGTGAGGCCCGCTGGCCTAAAAGCCCGCCTAAAAGCCCAACCCCTCCACACAGTTTTTATTTGAAACAGATTCAAGCTAAATAAAGTGTTTTAAAACAATTCAAAATAAAAATACACCATTTAAAATTTTATTAATAAAATATAATTACATTTGTAAACGTATTTAAAGCTTTACATCATCATAAAATAAGATATCCCACCAGTTGTTACACAATTTATTCATCAATCATTCAGGATTTTCTTTTCAATCATAAGAAAATAAAAATACAATATACATTTCCAATAAAATATTTTAATCACATTTTCCGTGATCGAACTATCTGATCCTATCCACAAGCTGATATATTTTAAGTTCTCAGACGCCCATCACTACCTTTCCTCTAACATGATCATGCAATCTCTTGTCCGCTAAACCCAATCTTTAAACATACCACCGCTCGCGATCGCCGAGCGACAACCATCTCATAACCACCTTCCACCCGCACTAAAAGCGCTCCGATGCGACCACTGGGCTGCACCTATCACATCACCGCACAATGTGATAACACCATTTAATTCATTGCTTTTTCCACCATTCTAAAATATCAAAATCTTCATTATCTTTAAAACGAATTGTTTATATAATTCCAGATATCTATCTATATCCGTCAGACATTCGATAACTAATGTCATTTTTTCTACTTCAACATTTCTAAAATACTTTATAAAAAATTATGATTCGTCGCACTTACGATTTTATCAAACTAATATTATTACCATATTTTTCTTTATAAATATTATATAAAATATATAAGAACTAATTTACTTCATTTTTAATTTCTTCACTTCTTTATTTGATCTTCAACAAATAACTGGCAACCATTAATCTAAAGCATCAAATTTAATCTAGGTCTACAATTAAACTATAATAAATTAAAGGTATTTTCCCCAATATTTTTAATTTTTCTATCATTGCAAAAATTGTATTAAAATTTCATAACTTAAATAATTCACACTATATAAATACTAGTTATTTATAACGAATTCGATACTTCTGATAATACACACTACAAAAATATTATTAAGTATCAAAAATTTCAAAAAATCTCACATATCCACAGAATGCACTAATTCATAATTATTTTAATACATCAAGACATCTACATCAATATTATTATTCTAGATAATTGTATTTCGATAATTGTACTACTTTATATTTTGTAATATTTTGTAAAGCTTATAAGTGTAATTCCATCTAATAGATAAGTTAAATCCTATATTTTTCTTTTTCATATTCTCCATAATTTTGCAACAATAAAAAAATAATTCACAAGTTTCACAGAACAATTAATATTATATGCAATGTCTCTAATTTTTCTAATGCAATATCAACTCTCGCTTTAATCCATCTTTTACAATCAAATTTAAAATATACTTACAACAACGTATGAAATAATTTTGTACGATCATCGCTTATTTGCCACCTTTTAATCTTCATCACATTATTATTTCAAAGATTATCTAATGTTATCAGAATATTTTATCATTTACCTTAAATCTATAATTTCATCATTTATTAAAGTCAGATAGAGTCACAGTATTCGCCATTATGTGGAGTATTTATCGTTTTAAACGAAATTATCTTCTTTTATTTAAGATCCATTCATCATCTATATAATGAGCAGTTAATAATAAAAGCTCTACAGATTAAAGACGCTAAAATCAGATGTTAAAACAATTTTTTCCTTCAAAATTTATAAAAATATTGTTTTAAATTTTCTCGCTCTGCTTCAAATTTTTCATAATATCTCTTTAACAGATTTCTGACTACCAATCGGCGACACCAACGTCAATTGCTTTCAATAATCAATATTCATCATATTAAAATGTTTCACTTTACATGTAATCAACCATTCCTTTACTAATGTTGTACTCCATCATAAAGAAAATGCTTTAAATCACATTCATCTTACCAATCGCATATAATTTATAATATCTACATTATTCTAATTTGCTATCGTTCACGCGCCTTTTAAATGACTAAGGCCTAATTTGATCCACCACTGTTATAAATTTTACATTTTGCTTTTATTTCTTTTTTATTATTTTCTAAAATTATTTCTATTCTATAAAAAAATTCCATATATTTGAACTAAATTTTCGCTTTTAATACTTATTATAATTGTATAAGACGAGATACCACTATCCATATTAAAATTATTAATTAAATATTATACTAAAAAAATAAAATAACGAATCAAAATAAATGAAACAACAAAGAAGTAGAGTGTTATAAAATATTACTCAATCAAAGACATCGTCTAAATTCTTAAAATCAACTATTTGATGTCACCAATGCTCGATTTGCACCACCAATAATATCACGTAATACAGTTAACAATTGAAGAAAATGAAAGATGTTAATACAGAGCAAATTAATAAACAATGAATCTTATAGATTAAAAAATTCAATAGATAAATACTTAAAAATTAAGAGAATATGTTATGGTATTTATAGAGAAAAATATGGAAAAAAGATGTGTGCAACCTGGCCATGGACCACATGGGAGGGAGGGAGTAGCCAAAGGTCATACGACCACAGGTGGGCTATCGCCGCACTGTCTGTCAGCCTACCCATTCCGGCCCGTCTCCGCCTGGCCATCTCAATTGCTCGCCCACCACTCGTACACAGCCGTCTAAAGATAAAGCCCCGCGGCCACGCATTTGTAACAATTTACCACGTACTACTGACTCCGTCAACTGGTTATAGTTCCGCCGAACTCGCCGCGCTGGGGCTATCACATTTCCGCCCGTCGCCCACCATTCTCGGGCCTCGGTCCACCCGCTCACAGCCAGTCTAAAGATAAAGCCCCCGCGCACAAGTGGCCTTAAAATTAAATTCTCTGGGCCGCCACCCGCTGGATCGGTCAACGGTTATGCCCGGCCCCGAATCGGGCCGGGCGGCCTAACTTTGATCGGCCCGGCCCGCTGGGAGATCCCCACATTAAGACCCATCACCCCTCTTGGCATGGAGTCTCTTCTCCTCTCCATGGTGTGATGGTCGAGGCAAGCCCATGGATTTTCTTGAACTACCAGTGGAAGATTGAATTTGTTGGAAGGCAAAAGCATGGATAATAATTTAATTGGATTAACGGTAAATATGTTAGAAACACAATCTCAAAAATGTAAATTGGGAGGTGCACTTTTGATATTGATACTATCACTCTATTGTTTTTACTGTGCAAGGTTTTAATTTTGAAAGTTTCAACAAGTTGATGAAAAACAAGAATAAGTAATTGGGATTTTTAAGATTAAGATTTTGAATGCAATACAGGGGACAAGAGCAATTTTCAATTCATTCCACAAAGTTGGGATATAAAGATATACTTCTCTACCTCCACAAGACAGAAAAACATAGGGTCCCTTTCCTACAAAGTAAATCAACAGTACAAATATGAAAAATTTTATGAATTTCCATTTCATATCGGTCTATTTTGAAGATCTAGCCCATTCATTGGTGTCAAATGAAAGTTAATAATTTGAAATTTTTAGCTGAAGGAAAAGTCTTTGAGATGAATCATGACACTTTGCCTGATGGGGTCCTGCAAGGATCTTGCAATGGTTTTAGTAAATTCAAATTGAAAACATCAAACATCCCTATTCTTGTCAACCAACCATAACTGAATTGAAAAACACCCCCTGTTCATTCTTCATCCATAACCCCGGGCTATTTAATTTATTTTTATATATATTATCGTAAATTCATTCTATATATATTTTTTGATTGTATACAAAATTAAACTTACAAGCTTTCATAATTTATGTGTTAATAAGAGATGAATAATCTAATAATTTTCAGATAATAAAGCAAGTCTATAATATGTTTGTTTAATGAATACCTTTTTTTCTAATGGGTGAAAGCTAGAAAGATAATTTTTTTTATAAGGAATCTAAATTTGTTTTATGAAAAAATCAAAATATTTTTTTAATCAAACCCCTTTATTCATTTGTTTTTAAATAACATTTTTCATTTTTTTAAAATAAAATAACGTTTAAACAAATTTTCAATAAAATTATCTTTTCTAATAAGAATAATAAATTTTTTTTTTTTTTAAAAATAAGGTTCTGAGTTCAATTTCTTTTAAATTAGTACAAAAATAACGAAAATATAAGAATTTGAAAGAGTTAAAATGGAACATAGCAATTTCATACGAATACACAGCTGTTAAAATAACCTAGAAATTTAATTCAGGGAAGAGACGTATATTAATAGATTTAGAATAATGACCTAATAATATAAGTATTCTTTATGAATTCAGATAAAGAATAATTCAGATTTTGACATCAAGGTAACTTTAAAAAAAAAAAATAGACATAAAATTCTTTTAAAATAATCACAAAACCAATCCTTTTGGTTTTTTAAAACTGGACTCACTAATTATAGTTTTAAAAATTAACCTAAAATCAAACTATAGTTAACAAATGCAGTATTGAGGTTAAATTTAAAATCATATTTACTAACTGCGATTTTAAGGTTAATTTTAAAATCATATTACAGTTTTTAAGGTTAATTTTTAAGGAGTGAGAAAGTGAGATATAAAAAGTTTTATAAGTCTTACTCAGGGTTTCTTTACTTTCATATGATCTTTTTTTTTTTAATTGAAATTCCGCTGCACGTCTCTCTCTCTCAATCACGGTGTTAAGCTCTGTGTTAAAAAGGTGACATTGGGTTAGGAGAAGAAAATATGTGCTGTAATAGTCCCTACGAATTAATAGAAAGCAAAACAAAAAAAAAGAATAAAAAAAAGAAGAAAAAATAGGTCCACATCACCAATGATGCGGAGAGAGAAAATAATATCACTGGAGACATGTGCACCATCAAACATCTTCCATTCACTTTCATTTTATCAAAACACAAAACTACATTAAGACCCATCACCCTCTTGGCATACAGCTTCCTCTTTGTCCTCTCCTTGGTGAGATGGTCAAGGGTGCTCCATGGATTTTCTTGAACTAACAGTGGAAGATGAATTTGTTGGGAGGTACAGAAGCGTGGATAATAATTTAATTAGAGTAACGGGTAAATATAAAGAAACACACAATCTAAAAAAATATAAAATTGGGAGAGTAAAAAAAATTTGTTTTGACTGTGCAAGGTTTTAATTTTGAAAGTTTCAACAAGTTGATGAAAAAGAAGAATTTGCAATGGAAAAAAGGGAAGATGTAACATGGATTTGTCATATGACAAATGAAATGAAGGAAAGGGGTTTCAAGAGCCTCCATCGGTCACTCCTAACCACTGTTTCCAAAATTACGCACTCTAAAATTCTAAATGATTATCCTGAAAATAATCCTGGACATTAAAAGAAAAATCAGTAATTGGGATTTTCAAGATTAAGATTTTGAATGCAATACAAGGGACAAGAGCAATTTTCAGTCCCTTTCACAAAGTTGGGATATAAAGATATACTTCTTTGCCTCCACCAGACAGAAAAACATAGGGTACTCTTCCTACAAAGTAAATCCATAGTAGAAATATGAAAAATTCTATGAATTTCCATTTCAAATTGGTCTGTTTTGTACATCTGGCCCATTCATTGGTGTCAAATGAAAGTCAATAATTTGAAATTTCTAGCTAGTTGAAAGAGTCTTTTGAGGATGAATCATGGCACTTTGCCTGATGGGGTCCTGAGGATCTTCACAATGGTTTTAGTAAATTCAAATTGAAAACATAAACATCCCTGTTCTTGTCAACGGGCCATGACTGGATCGAAAACATAATCTGAGAAAAAAAGGGAAACATTATGCTCTAACAGAAATACTAGTACTACTACTACTACTACTACTCCAACATAACAATTTTAAAGAGACCAAAACAAAAATTATTCTCAAATCAACCCTTACCACCCAACCTTTTGAGTGTTATCACTTATCATCACTGTCACATGGCCACCGATGTCGTCCTCCTCTATGTGCTTTATTTGACAATGATCATATCTCTCCTTATAGCTTGTCCTCGAAATCAGAAAGCGGGGTCATCTGCTCCTTCAAGCCCTTCCTCTTTCTGATTTCTGATAATAGTTGAGCAGCAGACGAACCAGCTTCAAGCGGGTCGGATGTCATTGTGTCCCAGTGATCTCTCAAAGTGCCTGAAAGTCCAAAGGATTCTATGACAGGAAGGTATGCCTTGATGTTGTAGAGTAAGTACTCATCTCTGTATTTCTCCTCAAACACGTGCCTGTGTTTGGTTCAGGAACTATAGATCCCACCAAGCGCCTGCTCTGGGGCTTGAATCTCCACCCGGTAGACCGGCTCAAGGAGTTGGGGTTTTGCTGTCAGCTGGGAAGCATATATGACCCTCCTAGAAGTAGGATGAAAAGTCTTTTCGATATTCCAACATCAAAATAGCACCCACATTTGAAAAATAAGGTCGCAATGAGAGTGAGACTTACCTGAAAGTGCCGCTTCATCCTTGGCTGAACACCTGAGACACATAATAGACCTTCTCACCTCACGTTCGGCATAAATTATTGGCCTCATCAATCCTGGAAACTTAAGCTAGTTGAGTATGCAAGCAACAAAAACAAAAACATCGACTTGCTCTAGGATTACAAAAATCAAAAGCTTACTGACACTGAAAAGGAAAGATATAGATAGGCTCATCAATCAGTTTCCAAGATGAAAGACATTGAACATATTAATTCAAAATGTCCAGGTTGCTTGTTACATTTGATAAATATTTACACAGTAAGGGGTCCCAACCTCTACAAAAATTGTTCCCAGTCATTCCCTCTACATTGCAGTTAAAGAAAGGGGCATAGAGCTGATACAACTAGTTAGCATCAATCATATTTATATGCTAACTTGAACATGAAATTCAAGTCTTACCTCTGGGAGGAGTTGGGGACAAGGCCCTGCTGAACTCGGGTCCCCAATCAAGTTGGGCACTTGAGTTCTTCCTCAACCATGCTCTTGAGGCCAACAATGTGAGAATCTGACTTTGTTAGCAGTTAGCACGAAACAAGCCTTGTGCTAGTTGGAGGGCCAGCCTTCATAATCTTCCGCCCTTACAGGAAACATACAAGATTCAGTAAAATAAGCTATCACATCCCACCTTGGTTAAGGGGGAAGTTCTTGTCACCACATATGTATGAGTTCTTAACCTTGTAGATGTGTTTTAGAGCTATAAGGGCCTCTTAGGCCTAAAGCAAACAATATTAATAGAGTTGGATGCGAGTTGTAATAAATGGTCTCAATGTTGTTCCCGACCTTGTAGACATGTTATAAAGCCGTGAGGGGCCTAAAGCAAACAATATCGCCAAAGAAAGAAGTGTGAATGGGATACTAGTCGTGATGGGTTTTTCTGGAAAGACCTTGCATGATTCAAAGTTTTGCTTGGTTTCGACTTCCTGTGCAACCAACAAAGGCATCAGGCCCCATTTGCTTACTGTGTTACATAGGCAGAAAATAACAATACAAACAGATAGGAGTTTACCTTTACACGGTAAAGATAACTTGAATCCAGAATAAGGTTTTGTCACATATGAAATATCCATTGTGGAACAATATGATTAATCCACAATCTGAAGTTTCTCAGAAAAGCCCATATCAATATGCTATTCCTGGACTTACTGGAACACAGATAAGAATCAGAAGTACTCTTCTTGGAGACACACGAGATGATGATTCCTGAACCAATCAAGTTTAACATTGTATACGATTCAAATAAAGGGCAATTCAAGAAAAACAGCACCAATTATTAACTAACTAATAAGATCAATCAAATCGTTACCTCTTTGGTAAGGGCTGATGACACAGATTTATTACTTTGAAATGCTAGAAATTCCAAACTAGTACAGTACAAACAGGGTAGAATGAATTAGCTCCTGCGGTGCTCCCTCTCTGGATCAGAATCATTTATGTCTGATCACGTCACATTGATATCAATTGGTGTCTCTCCTTCTCTGTCTGCCTTGGTTGTGAAAGAAAATCATGTCTAACAAATCAATCTCTCAGGACTAAGCATCAAAGTAATAACTAAAAGACTAGACCTAGTCAGATATTCTTATCTGTCTTTTGCCTAAGGCATTCGCATTATAGCATAATGTGCATATGGAACATGAGCAAGGTCCATGAAATTTCCCACCAGAATCTCATACCTGACAGAAGAACCTAATTGGTTCAACTAGAAAGTTGAGTTACTAATGCTTAATCAAGATTCCTCTCTGAAGGGTCAGGTTGGAAAGTGTAGTAATGAACTTGTGGATAGCTGTATGCCTGCATACTCGAAATATCTCTAGATCCCCTGGACTTGGTAAATGAAGGGTCATCCAATTCTGGGATTCAAGGAGGCTTTTTCTTCATAAGATTTGTCTCCGAATTGAGGATCTGTGTCTGGCCAAAACCAGACAATTTCATTCTGCATAGCACTTGGATAAACGGATGCAGATGCTTTCAGGAATGTCCCGCAGACTTTGTCAAGAACTACATCCCATTAATGTTTTTAAAATACAAAGAATTCACTCAAGCACATAGATTCAGATTTTTTGAGAGATTGGATTTGAATCCAAGTCAGGGTTTTGGATGTATGTCATAGTTATAACTATTAGATGGGGGCCAAATTTATTTTACCGAAGGAAGGTCTGAGGAATGAATTTACAGTCACCAGAGCCATTAAAACACCATCCATGGTACATACTGCAACCAGCCCCCCTGATCTATCCTCTCTTCAGACTAAGGAGCCAACCTATGAGGACAGGCATCATCAAAACACCTTCCATTGACTTTCATTTCTATCCCACCACACAACTATATCAAGACCCATCACCTTCTTGGCATGCGGCTTTCTCTTGTCAAGATCACAGACTGGGGCCACCAGGTACCACTGTGAAAACCAGTCAAACTTTTCTCCATGGTGAGATGATCTAGGCAAGTCCATGGCTCTTACTCTGAACTAGCGGAAGATCTTGGCCATGCAAGACTTTTTGAATTTGAAAAGTTTGCACAAATTGAGGAAAGAAGAATTGGATAATGGATTAAATCAAAGGGAAGATGCAACAAGGGATTATGACCTCCTCGGAAATCTAGTTAGGAGCACTAGCAAATGAAATGAAGAAAAGAGGGAGCTCTAAGAGCTTCCATGCCCAACTCCTTAAACACTGTTTCTGCTATTATACTCAATTCCAAATTATCATCTTATCGCATTGAGAGGTATGGTACATTTTCTGGACCAGAGTATTTGAGAAGTGTGGATGAAGCAAGACAATAACCTTGAAGCTGACATAGCATATGACTTTATGCCATGAATAACAGTGTAGTCCTTTGCAGCCACAAACAAAGCGTCATGATCCATGTCAGGAATCCCGATTAGAGCAATTGAGAAGATCTACAATACCACCTCAAACGCATGGAGAGCTTCGTGTGCAGCACTGCAGTTGCTGCACTTCGCAACATGTAAAACAATATAATCCATGAATAACATTAATTATATGAACTGATTATTACTGGGAGTCTAGGATCTTGATACCTTTGTCCATTTTAAAAAGATTAATCTCAATCAGGAAAACTTTTTCAGGAAAACAATGTGAGCATCTGACCTCTTTTCTTAGCACAAAAACAAGCTTTCTGCCAATGGGAAGTACAAGCCTTCATAACCCCACTCTCCCTCTGGAAACACATGAGATTCAGGAAAAACAAATTGGATGCAGTGTGCTTTCGAATCCTTATGCTGATTGCCAAGAAGACATGCGATGGCAAATGAAACTAGGGGATATTAATTGACAGGTTTTTTTTCTGGAGAAGGGACCCCAAGTTTTCCTTTCCTCTAACTTGTCAGCAATCAACAATGCATCAAGCTCCATTTGTTTCCTAGGAAGCTATGATGCCATAGTTGTCTTACTAGCTAGACTAAAAAAAATAACAACACACAGATAGGAGTTACCTCTACATGGAGAAGACATAAATCAGAATCTAGAGGAAGCTCAGATGGACTTGGTATATGAAGGGGATCATCCTACTCTGGGATGCAAGGAGGGAGGATTTTGCTTCATAAGAATATCTTTGAATTGAGGATTAGTGATGCAGATGGAGTTTTAAGATATACATAAAAAATATATATAAATAAATAAATAAAAAGATAATTTTTATTAGTTGCAATTAGAGTCAAATTATGGTTATTAGTTAGAAAATGAATTTCAATTTATATCTGGATTATCAATTAGAGTCAAATTATAATTCTTTGTTAGAATCAAATTAGGGTTTGAGTCATTATAGGTTATTAGAATTTTAGTACATTTAAGAATTCTTAGAGAAGGCTATAAATAAGGCGACTGATAAGTCAAAGTACCAGATTTTTTGTTAAGTAATGATATTACATCTATTTGCAATATTTGTAACTTTCAATGGTGAGACTCCATTGGCTTTTTAGGTGAGACTCCTAGAAGACCTTAGTGAGATTATAAGATTTCTACCTATCCCCTTCTAGTACTTTTTTCGTATTTTTATTATCTAATTTTCCCTATCACGCATCTTATCTATATATTTTTAATTTTACCCTTGTTCCTTTTCCCTAAACCCTAAAATATAAAAACCCTTCTTTACCCACCTCGCATGTAGGCAGCCTTTCTAGGGTTGTCATACATCAATCCGTGTTCGACTAGAATAAACAGCTAAACAAGCTTCTTGAATAGATGAATGATACACATTTCTTATTTCAAAAAAAAAACAACAATAAGAACCATTTGTGGTTAGTGTTTTACAAATTCAAAAGAAGAAAAGTCCATTCCATTCCATTGTTCACACTCAAGTATAAATTCAGACTTGTAGAGGGATGGGAATTGAATCCAAATGGGCGTTTTAGATTTGGCAGAATTACCGGTAGCGTGTCAGAATTATAATCATGGTGCTCAAAAATCCAAATCTATTTTGCTGGAAGGACCATCTGGGGAGGGGTACCTGTGGAATGAAGGTTTATCTTCTCTTCTAAGTACAAAAGGATGAAAAATGAGAGAGTCTATTCGGATTTCTCCGAGTTCAATTGATCTTCACAACATCTTTCTTCCCGCAAAACACAAGCATAGAAACTGATGAACACAAACCTTCTTTAACTAGAAACACAAAAATTAGGGCAATCGTCTTAAGAGATTTTCACAGATAACGAACAGAAACTACCTGCATGGACCATCATCTTCATCTTCGATTTAGGGTTAGTGGTTGAAAATGAGACAGAAATGAAGAGAAATTAGAAAGATCAAGTCAAAATTAAGCTAAGAGAAGTGTTGAGTATAGGTCTTCAGTTGATATCCACAATCAAATTTGTCGCCAACTCCATAGAGATATGAAGTATTAGGTGGTTGCTGTTGTCGAAGGCTAAATAGCAGTTTGTCATATATGAATAAGGTTTTGGATTTCCTTTATACAGGAATCAATGATATTGTAATTTCTCTTTTAAAAAAGGCAGTATCGTAAATATTTGTCACATCACGTAAATATTTATACACAAGAGAATCAATGTCTTCTGTTATATATCTCTATTCAAAACCCTGAACCCCCATTCCCAAGCTACTTTCTTGTATCCTTCCCTTTTTCTTGGTGTCATTATTTCCTATGCTAACGAGAAACGAGCAGTCAGCCCCTTCAATCCCTTCCATTCTGCTTGGTATTTGTGTTTCATTGGTAACGAGCCGTATGGCAAAAGAACTCATGTATTACATGATTATCATTCCTCACATTTGACCTCCCACCCACATGCTTTGTCTCTCTTTTTATTATAAGTACATAAATTTGTTCCCATTGGGACTTGAACCCAATCCCCTCCTCTCCCTACGCCACCCTACCCTAAACAACTAAGCTAGGCCTCATTGGCCTCTCTGTCTCTCTATTTAATGCTGGAGTATCATGTTCGAACCGTCTCTCTCATGCTTAATTCTCATGCTCATGTTTGACCTCTCTCCTTCTCTCTCTATGGAGGCCAGCATGAGCATCATAATCAACTTATCAAAAGGAATATATCTTTAATTGATTTTAATCATGTATAGTTTTATTTTATAGTAAATCAAACATTAAAAAAAACTTGTTTTTTACAAATTTATTTTCTTTCTTAATATTTTTAATAACCAATGATAGCCTTTATTCTCAAATGTATAAAATTTCCTTTTTAATATTCTACCTTATAATTATTTCATTTAATAAAATTAAAAATATACAAGTCCATTCATACTTTACCCCATATCATTATTATTTATTATGTTTCTAAAGTGTATTTTTTACATTTTTGTTCTTTTAGACATTATTTCACATCTCTTTGCAATAAATCTAAATAATTTCATATTCATTTTATTTATCCTGAATCAAAGTAAATTTTATGCTTATTTATTGTCGTGACAATGTCAAGCCAACATTCTTATTTCTACTTACATCTATGGAAATTGGCTAGTCTTACTAACTTAAAAATGTGTCTCCATCTGTCTAAGAAACATTGCAATGCAACCTAATTTTCACAATATTTGTATATTGTGGAATAGTTATTCTTCACGAAACTTTAGGTGATTGAATGACAGGGCATTATCTTATTATTATAGGCAATATTAGGTTTTGAATGGAACTCTTGCTTTGACTTCAATGTTTTTTATCTAATTTCCACCCTTCCAGTTTGGCTACTCTCCATTATTTCAGGTTATGTTCTTAGTAAAGGTGGCACGTGACATTTGTGAACCATTTTATTTATTTGATGCAGATCATAAATCAAATCAATCACTTGCAGCGAGAAGGAAAGCAATGTAAAGGGAATGGAGATCACATGAAATATAGGTTTTGTACCTTATTATCTTGAGTGTTTTTTCTTTTCAGGCAATATGTGTGGTGTGTTTTTCGAAAGCAGTATGTGAATTGTGATTTTTCCCTCATTCCTAGTACCTTATTATTTTTGAAGGTGCTTAATTCAGTGTATGGCTTTGTTGCTTTGAATGTATGATAGTCACATAGTAGGATTATTTTCTTTATATGCATATTTCTAGTAATTTTCTATATAAAGATTAAATAATAACATATGTAAGTTTCTAGATGATTTTAATCATACTTATCTTTTAAAGTCAAACATAAGCATGTTATTTTACATAATATCTTTTTCCCTTAATAATAATAATGTTCTAGAATCCAATTATAGTCATTAAAATGGAAGGTTTTGAAGGTGAAGGAGGAACAGCGCAAATGTAATGATCCTTACCAAACCATGTAACTATTATTAGCTTTACAGTGCAGAAATTTCCAGGCTTTAAAACTTATCTATAAGGTTAACATGATTTTATACTTATATAAAGTTGGAAACTTTCTCCTATCCAATATCGGATGTGACCCATACTCATATCGTTTTAGGAACTTCCCCCTATTTGATATGAGAGTGACGAACATCCCTATGCAGACACAACAATTTCATTGTGTCACATGGGATTACAAGGCCAAACCAAACAAACAAACACCCTTAAGGGGCCAAACAAACCTCCAAAACTAGAGTTGAGGATCACTTATGATAACATACATGCGAGCACACCCAATCGTATGAAGCGTTGTCTATTTTGGACTCCCGAGAACACCATTGGCTTTAAAACACATCTACAAGGTTAAAAGGAGCCTATATTTATATAATGCTAAGAACTTTCTCCCAATCCGATATAGGATGTGACAATAAAGCATATGACTATCATGAATACCACTTATAGGTGAAGTGCATGATTAGATAGTGTCAATTGTTTTGACTTTAGCCCATATGACAATTTTTTGGCAATTCATCTTTTCCTATTTTTTTTAAATTCCCAAATTCACTTGGCCAAATCTTTCAACATATTTTCTTATTAATGCCAAGCCTCTCGAGATCTTTCATGTTAAGTATGCATATCTTCCAAATATTCCAAAAATATCATCGATTTAATTAATTAAATCTGGGGTTGTTATATTTGATAGGATAATCTGTTGGGACTCTACCTATAAATAACCTACCCCCTTAAGCTACTCACTCATTGTTCATTAGTCTCTCCAATGTTCTTTTCTTATGTCTCGTTGCTCCCTCTCGCTTTCTCTAGCCTACTACCATTAGCAAACACCCACTTTCCTTATGCTTAATAGTAGCTTACATCCATTTAAGCAGCCTAATATCATTAGCAATCTATCACTTTCCTTATGCTTAATAGTAGCTTACATCCATTTGAGCATTTGCTATTAACTCCACCTATCTCCATAAAAATATAAAACAATTCGAGTTACTACTTCTCACTAATAAAATGCACCTAAGACAAGATCATGGATGTTGAATCTTGGTGATAAAGATTCAATTCCCTTATGCACCAAGCATGTCTCAGAGAAGGGTGAATATACTTAAGGACAATGTATTAACATGCTTTAACTATCTAATTAATAAGCATAATTTTTGTCTTGTTCTTTATTTGTTTTATTTTAAGCTAGATCAATTTCATTTCGTATACACTTAGAACAATAATCAGTAAACCCCATTCAATGAAGACTTTTTTATTTCACACTTGTCCTACCTCTAGGATTGATTCTTTAAATGGAACAATTTTCAAGAGATGTCTATAAAAAAAACATTTTTCAAGATATACCAAGAATTGGTATTTTTTTTTAATTAATGATGTAATGAACTTAAAGCATTTTGACCAATCCAACACTTAAGGATAATTCTGAACTTCTAAATTACATGGGAAAATGAGAACAAATAAGTCAGGCAAGTCATCCTTAGTACACTCATAAATGATTTTTTGAGACCTTGAAAGCTTGTGTCGAGATCCATGAGACAAACTCCTTGATATGCTGACCTTGAAGCTGTATCGAGATCAACCAAAGGACAAACTCCTTGATAACATCGGGCTTAGGCTTGTGTCGCGAGCTCCATAAGGGCCAAACTCCTTGATATGCCAAACTCAAGAGCTTGTGTTGAGATCCATGAGACGAATTCATGATATGCGATCTCGAAGCTTGTGCTAGGAAGCTTCTCGGGACCAATTCAGCCAGGGAATGACTATGTCTGTGAGATGTCTCAGCCCCGAGATATTTTCCTTGGAGGTTATTCTCAGCATGAATCTCTTACTTTGAGATGTACCATGAGATATGTCTTAATGAGGTCAACCACTAAAGTGATTCTCCTTGAGATGTACTTTGTGAGATGTTCTCCCAGAGATGTTCTCCTTGATATGTATAGATATTCTCCTTGGGATGTTCTTCTTGATATGTACTTCGTGAGATGTTCTCCCTGAGATGTTCTCCTTGAGATATACTCCATGAGATGATTAGATGTTTCTCCCTGAGATGTTCTCCTTAAGATGTACTCCGTGAGATGTTCTCCCTAAGATGTTCTCCTTAAGATGTTCCCCACATTAACTAAGGCTGAGCCTCCTTGAGATGGTCGTTCCTATGCTCAAGGCGACCTCCTTGAGATGGTCTTTCTTATGGGGTCTGGCTGAGTACTCGAGTAGCTCCCTTGAGATGTTCTCCATGAGATGAGCCTTGTGCTCGGGTGACCTCCTTGGGATGTTCTCTATGAGATGAGTCAAGTACTAGGGCAGCTCCCTTGAGATGTTCTCCATGAGATGAGCCAAGTACTCGGGCAGCTTCCTTGAGATGTTCTCCATGAGATAAGCCCTATACTTGGGCGGCCTCCTTGAGATGATCTCCATGGGACGAGCCCAGTACTCGAGTAGTTCCCTTGAGATGTTCTCCATGATATGATGTCTTAGGCGGTTGGCCTTGAATGGTCCTCGGCCTCGGGCAGCGTAAGTGCCTACAGGCCTCCCTAAGGTTCTCAAGGAGATGTCGCGCACCTAGCCCTTTAGCCTCGGACGACCCGAGGTTTAGCGTCATTCCAACTCCAATGGCTTGGAACGACGCTAGGGGGGCTAGTCGAGTGGGATAAGTCCTAAGACACATGCCATGCAGTTGGCGTTTATTGGGAGCTAGGCCCGGCTGGTCATCTGTAATCCAGGAACCTAACCAGTTACAAGCGTTTGAGCCCAAGTAGAAGGATAGAAGGGCGGATGACAGTAAAAATGACTACCTCGGAAAAGAAACCCAAGCGAGATACCTCGGACACAACCGACTCAGGTATAGAAGAGATAATACCGTCTCGGGGAAAGGCAAGCGAAATGCCTTGGGCCAATGAGGTACCGGGTATGAAGATAATACCCACCTCGGGAAAAGGCAAAAATGTAAACCACCTCAGAGAGAACCGGAATTAGGCATGAAGATGAAGAGATATTATCTTTGATTACAGTGATCCTCTGGGCGGCGTGATGCTTTAAGGGGCAATTAATGTACAAATGAATGTTCAACGTAAAGAAGTAAAGGGCCTATAAATTCCCCAATTATAAGCATTAAACATGTAACCCTCGACCCATAGGTATAAAAGGGGTAGGAACAAAATAAGGGGACTTTTGATCAGCTATTCTGGCTATTATTTTGTGGAAGGACTAAAAACCCTTTCAGAGATGAATTGACGAATCTTGTCTGTAAATCATTGTTAGATAAAATAGGTTATACCATTGTTTCCAAATCCAAACAGGTTTAGATTTCTAGTACCTGTAGAAGGTGGGAATTTGGATCATATATGTGAAATATAGATGATGCATCTTGTCGAATAAAACATGGCTCTTTCATTGGCTGATGATTTTAGCTAGTTTCTTCCCTCTTTTTTTTTTTTAGCCAGTGTTCTTGCCTCCTTTGATCCTGCAGAATTTGAATGTCATTATTGATTTCGGAAGAGGGCGTGGTCTCAGGTTCATCACTTCAACCGTCATTTGGTGGTTAATGGACACTGACCAAGTTGGTTTTATTCTCCCTCTATTTTTTTTTCTCACTTTCTTTTGGTGGTTTATCTTTTTTCAGATTGTGCTCTGGTAAAGCAATATTGGTCAAGTCATGAATTCTTCACATGGATTGTAAAGCAGCAGATTGGAATAAGAATGGTGCAAAGCCTGGTGAATGTGGGGCTGAACTGCCCTTCAAATCAGGCTTCCTCTTATAATATAATGATTCTGCATAAAGTTGATTAATGTTTTCCTGCACCATGCAATTATATTATTTTGTGAAAATTTTTATTCAAATACATTACCTATGATTACTTGTTGCTCTTCAAAAATCAAGTAAAAATATAGGAGAAGAATATATCTACAGAGTTCTTACTCTGCCTCAGCTTTAGAACTTACATATATGTGGATTTGTTATACTAAACCCCATGTTCTCTCATACTAGATCTCACCAACTCATACACAAAAAGATAAAAGTATATTTATGGGCTCTTAAAGTTAAAATTTAGAACATATGTGCATCAAAACGAGTCAGCAACAAATACTACATTCTCAATATGCTAATTATTAGCCTTACACAGACGATGTTAGGTTCTGTTTCTTCTTTCATACATGAGTAAGAGGAGCTGCAGTAGGATGGGAAGATTCCCGAATCAATTTGGTAGGGGACAATCCCCAAATCCAAGAAGCACGTATAATAAACACCAATCCTCTGAAAACTAGATCGATAACCACAAGGAGGAGAAGGGGGTAGTATAACCCTTTAGGACAACCTCCAGGATCAAGTAGAAATAAGGAATTCAGACCATTCTCTGCAAGGTCCCAGCGCACACTGAACGTAAGGGTGAATATGATAGAAGAAAATGAGGGACAGGTAGATGGCCCCAGAACTCCAACAACATTTTTGGATGTGTAGCTCATTATCAGGATAGATTGTTGCTCCAAGCCACAGCCATCATTGAGACGGTGAGAACCAAACATATAATTCCCTGTATCAGCTTCTTAAAAAGATATATCTTGAAGTCTTCTAAAGGAAATGAGGATGGAGGGATGGAAATATACCCCTTTCAAAGTCAAAGCTAGGGTGGGGAGATCACATCAGCTAAAATGAAAACCAAGAAGAAGGGTTTATACTGAGTTGGAATACGGTGTCTTGATTGGGTTCTGCAGATTCAGTGTAGGCTCCTGCAAAGGCGACAGTGGCTATAAAAACAGAAAGGATGGTGCGTTCTCAGTGAGTGCATTAGCCATTCCTTAAGAGTCTTGGTAGAGTTGTTCATTTACGGTAACTTAAAATCAATTCTTCAGCAGTCTTGTTGTTATTGTTGAGAGGATTGGTGATTAGATTCTTAGAGGCTGACTTCACTTTCTGCACCCACACATACAATCACGAGTAGCACCCTCGTTATTCTTGGAATGCATGCTAGCATTTTTGTTGTTTGTAATCCCTTTATCTATTACAAGACTAAACAAAAACGTGGAAACTTTTAAGCTTTAATCCTAAGTAAGTTTGATATCATTATTTATCTCACAACTTAATCTACTAGTATCTCACTACAAGATGACACTTCTCTAAAGGTTCTATTGGAGTTAAGTTTTGTGGTGAAATGAGGAGAGGATAGAGGAGACTACGCGATGGATGGAGGAATCTGGGAGGTTTCCGGCCTCTGACTTCCATTGGGATAAGGTTAGAGTTAGGGTTGAGGTTCAAGAAGAGATAATGATGCATTGGGCTTTGGCGGAGAGGTATTTGGTGCAAAAGTGGTTCAAGGTCTTATGAGGGTTTTGATATTCACAACCAGTCTTTTAAGGCTTTTTGGTGGATGTAGCAAATCATGTGGAAAAATGATGTATAAGAAAGAATATGATGTATAGATCTATATACAATGATGCTTAAAATAAGCACCAATATGTTTAAAATTTTGCAGTTCTATGAATTGCTCAACTTAAATAAACACATAGGAAACAATATCTCTAACTAAATAAGGGGCATTTTTTTCAAAAACATGTGATAAGAGTGTTCTTGTTTTTAGTTTTTCTGTAGTGATTTAATAGATATCTTGGCTAATGAGAAGTTTTGGATTATACATGGGTCCTAGAAGACTACATTGGAGGTGCTTCTTATACTATATAAAAAAGCGATAGTCAAGGAAAGAATTATTATATAAGAGAAAAGTGATTTTTATTTTTATACTTCTAGCAAGAATCTTTTTATTTATTCTTACATTATATTTTATTATATTTGTTTGATTTGATTTCTAATCAAGTCTCATCTCTTTAAGATTTGACACTTATTTGCAACAACCATTTTCTAACCGGCCCACATATCTGTTATATAACACTCAAGAACACTATTAATCATTTAATTTTTTTTATAATAATAGAAAACAGAAAAAAAATTATAAAGTCATTAATTCTCTCATTTTATAATAATTGAGATCATAAATAATAATTTGAAGATAAGATTTACTACCTCCGAATAAGAAGATGCAATTTAAAAAGATAAAAATGGAATTGCTCTAATCAAGAATCATGCCACGACTCCGAGACGAATAAATTGCAGAATATAAAAATAAAACTCACCAAAGCATTTCAACTTGGCGATGGAAATATGAAGAATTGTCAGTTCCATCATTCGTCTGTGGGGTTTGCTTTCTTCTACATAGCTTCTCCAGTTCCATTTGGACAGCCAGAATCTGGTACATTTGAATCAGACCATGGCGAAACTGCACAAAAAGTAGAGCATCTCTCCCAAGTTATTGTACCAATTGTCCAAGTCAGAGACTCTCTCCTCAACAGCTCTCGCCGCACTGGCCATGTTTGCTGGTGGCTACTTCATGATTACAGTGTTTCCGTCGGTGTTTCTGATATCGGAAGGTCATGATTGCGGTTTTCCGAAAAAATGTCTTCTAGTAAGTCGGGGAGGAGATCATTTTTGTTTGGAGTGAGCGGCCATGTGGAGGACTGTGTCGTCGGAATGCTGATTCTCTGTATTTGACCCTTCTGGAGACTTCACGCACAGTGTCTCACTTCGCCTTAGTTTTTGTCCATCATGGCTTTGCAGATCAGCAATATTGGCTTAGGGCTCCGCTTTTGTTCAGTCTCTGATCTCAGTGATGTCCGCCATGAGAGAGGATAGCGGAGAAGAAGTATTCTGGTTTCGTTATAGATGGATAAAAGTTTTGAGGTTGTACGTGACCTACTAGTCAATTTTGATTTAAGAAGACCCTTTGTTTATATTCATTAATTCATCCCACGATAAAGTTTAATGTACACAATCATGTCATCAGACAAATTCTGAAAGTGGAGCCCCATTTATTTATGATTATCCTAACTCCATCGACTGCCAAGTCAATTCTCGTATCAATAAAATTAACGGTCAATATTGCTCCCATGCCACGTGTAAATGTCACCTTAAAGGATTGGGTCGATCTTGCAGAGATGTGTTAAATAACACTCTCCTACCGCACCTCAAATGATTGTGATACTTGTAATATAAGATAGATCGGTTGTGATATAACATTTTTTTAAAGAGATCAAATTTATAGAATTCGGGTCAAATATTTAAACGTTTGAACCCATACCTTTTATTTGACCTTTGGTAACGTATTAAACTACTAACTCGAGAATATTTCGACCCTACAGTGAAGGTCATGAACATGAACTCTGTCAACTATCTTTTCTTTTTCCAACATAAAAACATGGTGAAATGGTTCTTTGTCCTTTGGTAATAATTAGTTTTTATATGGAATCTCGAAAACTTATTTTATTATATTAGATTTTTTTCCCACAAACAATCCGATTTACTTGTTATATTGTCTGTAAGCCCACCAAAAAAAAATAAAAAATAAAAAAAAAGAATGGTTTTCATTTCCTTATGGTTCCGATATGCCCCTGCATTTTCAGGGTTTCATTTGATTGTAAATTCTATTGAAAAACATGAAAGTTCTTTTCTACCCTCTTACTGGGGATGGTACAAGGTTCTGCTCTAAATTGATATGCATTTTATTTATTGTTTAACTCAGATCAAGTTCGAGGAAGGCATAATTGGCACTCCACACTTGACAGACTCCATTATCTTACCTGAGAATGTGGAAATCTTAATCACCTTAGTCCAAGATACAGCTTCTTCTGTTGCCAAGACAATCTCCAGTCAACCACCATAGAAGTTCTCAATCTCGAACAGCAATGCTGGATCATGGCTGCTAACCACACACCTTGATGAAGATCTTCGAATCTCAAGAGGAGATGCTGGCAGTATTTTTGTGCTCATCAAGGAAGGCAGCTCCCTGTTGGCACCCTGAGCTAAAGCAAAGAACCATTTCTTACTAGTGAAATGCTTCTTCTCCAGAGACATGTTGGTTTCTATATTAAAATAAAAGGAGAATGAATTGAAGAATCTTTTCTGCAAATCATTGTAAGATAAAATAGGTTATACCATTGCCTCCAAATCCAAACTGGTTTAGATTTCTAGTACCTGTTGGAGGTGGGAATTTGGATCATATATGTGAAATATTGCTAGCTAGATGATGCATCTTGTAGAATAAAACACGGCTCTTTCATTAGCTACATTGATTTAGCAGTACTTCTTGCCTCCTTGGAGATCTCACAGAATTTGAATGTCATCATCGGTTTTGGAACAGGGTCTCGTCTCAGCTACGTTCATCACTTCAGCCAAAGTTGCTTTTACTTTCTCCCTCTAATTTTTTTTTTTTTTTCACTTTCTTTTGATGTATTCTTTGTAGGACGTAAAAGAAAAGAGGATTGGAGCTTATAATATAATGATTCCGCACAAAGTTGATTAGCGTTTTCTCCGCCACCATAATAAATTTTGTTAAAAAAAAAATGATTCCAATATCAACAACATTTAATTGTTGCTCGAGGAAATCAAGTAAGGATATATATATGAGGAAAATATCACTAGAGAGTTTTTACTCTGCCTCAGCTTGAGAACTTGTAATACATACATGTAAATTAAGTAAGTGGACAAGATAAGTGGGTTTGTTAAACAAAACCCCATGCATATTCTCCCAGAAAAGATAAAAAACATTTATGGTCTCCGGAAAGTTAGAATTTAAAACATAGGTGCATCAGCAGAATGATTGAGCAACAAATACAACGTTCAATAATCTCAATATGCTAATTATTAGCCTTACACAGACAGACGATGTTCCGGAACTATTCATGTAAGCATGTCATCTGATCAATAGAGGTCTGGAACGAGATTCTGTTACTTAATCTTTCACACATCAGAATGTCTAAGAGGAGCTTCACCTTGCTGAGAAGATTCGGTGTCGGATTCGGACTTGAAGAAGATCCCCCAAATCCAAATCCTACAAAGAGTACATGTTGATGATAGCTCAGAACAATCAGATCACGTGAGTAGTATTTGAGCAGTATTCCTACACCTGACCAACACTGTAACAAAACCACAGCCCAGTTGCAGGAATCTTCCTCTGTTCCTATAAATACTTAGATGTAGTTTAGTTCAAATAAGAGTTGTATGAAGAAAACATTCAGTTAAAGAAACAAAAATCACCTTCTTTAGAAATTTGACATGTAGTATCGGAGACCAGATGGTAAGATTAATGGCACAGTTGCCAGAATCTCCCAATTTCAGCCCACACTTTACATCTTAGAGCATGTCACATTTGCGTTTCCTTCTACCTTACCATCAGCAAGTATACGACTAAATCGATCGATTATAATCTTTGGAGATCTCGGTCTGTATTTGTTATTTACGATGCGGAGAATTATCTACTTGGCACTATCACCATAGGTCAAGTTCATGAGCGATCAATCCACGTCAATCAGGCATACTCACGGTAAGCCCGGCTAGATCAATTTCTCCCTCGGCTGGTTGTTATCTCAATCTACGAATCTATGCTAGGTCACGTTGTTAACTGCACTTCTTCCTTTGAAATCTGGACTACTTTGGGGCAATTGTTCTCCACTAAATCAAAAGCCAGACTCCTTCATCTTAGATTTCTTTTCCAAACTACGAAAAAAGGATCCTTATCCATTGAAGATTATTTTCTGAAAATGAAAACTATTGCTCAAAGATCTTTATTAGTAATTTTGGTCGAGTATTTCGATGATGAACTCGTTCTTTATATTAGGAGGTCTTGGATGAATTTGGTCGGAGTTTGTTGTTAATCTCACCTCAAAGGACTCTGTTACGCTTCCAGAAGCACAATTCTTACTGCAAACTCAGGAACTTCGGCTAGAAACTCTAAACACAAATCCAATTGTTGATGTATCTCATGCTGCTGCAAACACTGCCACCACTGCCTATAGACGTGGTAATTTTTCCTCACAACCTCACACTGGCAGAGGTACCCTACTCATCAAAGGTAGGTAGTAGGAAGATCTTCTTCGGGCTATACGTGGTTTCTCTGGTCGCCCTGGCTCTCTTGCCGAATGCGTGGAAAACGGGCCGCTCGGCACTAAAGTGCTTTATCATTGGTTTGACATTAGCTTTGGTGGAATTCTTCACCGCTCGATGGATCGGCCCGGTCTCAGTGGAAATCGGTTGACCCTCCGGCCCGCGATCGGACTTACCTAGCAACACCACAATTTGTCTCTAATGATGCACAGTACACAGACGGTGGCACTCACCACCACCACGACTTCCAACTCTGGCACTAGTTATCAGAAGTGAGATATAATGGATGCAGTAAATTGCTTGTTGGTAATGGATCGACTCTTCATATTTATCATATTGGACACATTCACATCTCTTTCATATTCCAAGCCACTCGTCTTGAATATCTTTGTTGGTTCCAGCTATTAAGAAAAAATTTAATCAGCATTTCACAATTCACTCTTCATAATAATGTGATTATTGTAGTTTGACCTCTCATTACTATGTTAAGGACGAGGTCAGAAGTCACTCTGTGGTTGAGTAGGCTCCATGATGGACTCTATCAGTGGATCTACCCATCTCATCCCTCACGGTTGCAATCTTCTGCGTCACCTCTGCTCATACGGTCACCGACGTTGCCGCGATAGTTCTCACTATGCTTGAGTTTCTCACAATCCTCCGTCTTTGGTTGCTTGCTACACACCCAATAAAGACACCTCAAGTACTCTCCTTACTTAGCACAGCCGTTTAGGCCATCCTCATCCACGAGTGCTCCGGCACAAGTGCTTTCGAAGCATTTAGTATATTGACATAATCATCCCTACTCCGCCCCATTTGTAGGCTTGTCAACAAGGCAAACTTCATCAGTTTCATTTTCCTACTACTTCTCAAAAGACCTCATGTCCATTACAACTCTAAATTGCTTGTTGGTAATGGATCAGCTCTTCCTATTTCTCATATTGGACATTCATCTCTTTCATATTCCAAGCCACTACATCTTGGAAGATATCTTTGTTGGTTTCTCATTTCATTCTGAAGAAAGGAATTTGATAAGCTGTTTCACCAAATTCGCTCTTGTAGCCGTAAGCGTTATTGAATTTGTGCCTCTCTCAGTCTAACTATGTTGAGGACTTGAGGTCGCGAAAGTCTACTCCTGTGGATTTGAGAAACGACTCATGATGGACTCTCATCCATTTGGATCTGCAAATGTCTCTCTCGCAGTTGCGAATCTTCTCTGTCCTCTGCTTTCATCTGGTCTGGGCATTTTTGATGATTTCTGCCTTGGTTTCTCTCATAGTCTCCATCCTTTAGTTCATGCTTACCTTGATAAAGACCTGAAGTATTTCTCCTTATTATTTGAGCCGTTGGAGCCGTCTCATCCATGAGTGCTCCGACAAGTGCCAAACATTTGGGTATCATTGTTATGTGCATCTGCTCCCTTGTAGTTTTGTGACTTTGTGACAGACAGCTTCGTGGATTTTCATTTTCTACTGGCCTATCGACCTCATGTCCATTACAGCTCATTCACTGATGTATGGGACGGCTCATACTCTTTAATGGATGGTTATCATTACTATATTTCCTTTGTAGATGACTTTACAAGATTTGTATGGATTTACCCATTGCATCTAATATCTGAGGTTACTTCAACTGTTTCTCATTTCATTACAATGGCAGAACGTAAATTCACTACTAAAAGTCAAGGAGTGTATCCAAGCGAGTTTGAGGGGGGGGGGGGGTGAATCTGCAAATTAAGCCCTCTTCTTCACTCCATGGCATTAACTTCCTATCTGTCCCTGTCCTCACACACATCGCGTGAGGAGAAGGCTGGCCCATGAAACATCGCCATATTGTAGATCTTGGTCTCACTCTTTTGGCTGACTTGTCATGCCACTTAAATTACGGTAGGATGCATTTGTCTCTGCGATATATCTCCTCGATAGGCTGCTACCACGAGTTCTTGACACAAATCACCCTTTGAATTTTTTGTTTCGTCAACATCGACTATCATTTTCTAAAAACTTTCGGATATTGCTTGTTATCCAAATCTTCGTCCCTACCCGCGATCAAAATTCCGATTTCGGACTTCTGGCGTGTGTATTTCTTGGTTCTGATACATTGCACAAAGGATATAGGTGTCGCCATGCTTCGGGACGTATCTATATTTGTTTCGTAGTGTCATGTGTTTGATGAAACGATTTTCCTTATCCTCGACTTTTCCTCCTCTTCATACGCTCCTTCTTCCCTGCAGCCTGCCAACCACCTCTGGCTTTTCTTTTCCTTTCTCTCTGCTTGGAAGTTCAGCTCTTGTGCCTTCTCCTACTCCTTGATCCATCCCAGACAAACACCTCCGGATGACTCCGTCTATCTTAGCACCGAGACTGCTCGACCACGGCCTGTGCGGTATTCCCTCTCATCCCTTCTTCATCTCCTAATAAGCCCTTGATTGCTCCACAGTGTTCAATTCATCCAATGCAAACTCGGGCTAAGTCTGGCATTTTTAAACCCAGAGCTCTTACTGGTGATCGTCGAGCTCCTCTCTCTCCTCACTATTTGAGGCTTTATCCAGCATGATAGCGGCATTTATCTGGTGAATTTTCGGCTCTTCTCCTGAACAATACTTGGGAACTTGTCTCTCCTCATCCGGATCAGAAAATTGTACACAGTAAATGGATTTTCAGAATCAAATACAAGGCTGATGGTACTCTTGACAAGTATAAAGCCCGTCTAGTGGCTAAGGGATTTCAACAAACACTTGGTGTGGATTATTTTGAGACATTTAGTCCTGTAGTCAAACATGCTACTATAAGACTCATCTTTACCTTGGCTGTCACTCATAACTGGGACATTCAACACATTGATGTCAATAATGCATTTCTCAATGGTGATCTTGAAGAAACAGTGTTTATGGCACAACCAGAAGGTTTTGTGGATCCTCAAAAACCTCATTTTGTTTGCAAATTGCACAAAGCCTTGTATGGCCTCAAACAAGCTCCTAGAGCCTGGTATGATCGACTCAAAAGGACTTTACTACAGTGGGGATTTCACAACTCCATTTCAGATCCTTCTACATTTCTATGCGCAAAAGCGTGCATCAACTCTTTGCTTTGGTATATGTTGATGATATTTTGATTCTGAGCAAATGCAGGATGTTAATCGATCATTTCTTGATCTGAATGGTGCTTCGCCCCTCGAAAACACTTGGTTTAGTACATTGCTTCCTTGGTTGAGGTCACGTTACTTCATTTGAACTTATGGTGGGAACTGACAACCTTGATATTATATGTGACGTGGATCTTCAGATTCATATAATTCTTATAAATGTATCATAGCAATCTCTCTTCTCTGTGATGGTCTTTGTTTTTGCGTATTATATCATGCAGGGCTTTATGGGGACGACGATATCTCACAAATACACGACCGATATAAATATCGCACATCAGCCAGCCGACCAATTTTCACAGCTCCAATAATGCACGTTAGATTTGCACCAAAGCGTATTCTGGTACATCAAGGCACGCGGTATGGCCTTTCTTTTCATCGACTTCCTGCTTTGCAATTAGAAGGTTTTTCCGACGCTGATTGGGGAACCAATCTTGATGATCGAAAATCTATCAACAGGCTCTGCATTTTCCTGGGTGGCAATTTGATTTCTTGGTGCTCTAAGAAGCAAACAGTTGTTGCTAGGTCCAGTACGGAGGCGGAATGTAGCTCTTGCTTCCACTTTACCAGGCGAGTAATATAAGATTCACCAAGCTAGCACATCTAAAATTGGTGTTACTTTGCACTTCCCTCGTGTTGTGGTGATAATATGAGTGCCTGAGCTCTGCATCCAACCACATTTTACCATGCTCGTACCAAACATTTCGAATTGGATCTTCATTTTCTTCGAGATCTAGTCACCTCTCGCAAGTTGGAGGTTCGCTATGTTTCCACAGATCATCGGCTGTGATGCTAGCAAACCCTTGTGAGGGTTCTCGTTTCTTAGTCTTTGTCACAGGTGCATCTGGGTTCGGCTGGCCTTCCCGGCGAGGCGTGTTGATGATGGCTCGGGAACAATCGGATCAACGTGAGGCGGTATTTGAGGCGGTATTCCTACACTTTGACCAACAACTTTGTAACAAAACCCTTAGTTACGGAATCTTCCTACATTTGCATAAATCTTTCCAGATGTAGTTTAGTTCAAATAAGAGTTGTATGAAGAAAACATTCAGTTAAAGAAACAGAAATACCTTGCTTTAAGAAATTTCAACAGTACATATAGCCCCTCTCATGGTCCAGACAAGTGCTTTGAAAACTAGTTGGATGATTGAAATGAGGGCATAGCAGAGTTGTACAACCACAACGAAAACCACCACGAGGAAGTCCAGAATAAAAATTTTGAACCATTCTAAGCAAGGTCCCAGCACTGCTGAACGTAAAGGTGAATACGATAGAAAGAAAATGGGGACAGGAAGGAATGCAACCACACTCCAAACAACATTTTGCGGACTATCTGTCATTATCAGAACGACTGCTGCTCCAAATGCTACCGCCATCATTGAGACGCAGAGTACCAAACATATAATTCCCTGTATCAGCTTCTTCAAAATATATACTAAAATCTCACGAGAAATGGATGTAAGGATGGAGAGAAATATACCCACTGAAAAGAAGTGTAAAGCTAGAATTGAGGAGATCCACATCAGCTAAAACGAAAACCTGAAAGAAGGGTTTAGAGTAAAGGATTGGAATACCGGTGTCTTGATTAATGATTAGGACCTCCTGGTACAGTGTAGACTGCTGCAAAGGCAACAGTGGCTATAAAAATAGAAAGAATTGTGCAATTCTCAGTCGTCCGCATTAGCCATTCCTTGGCATCTTAGTGGAGTTGTTCATTTGCAGCACCAAATAATTCTTCAGCAGTCTTGTTGTCCTTGTTGACAGGATTGGTGATTAGATTCTTAGAGGCTGACTTCACTTTCGGCACCCACATACATATATCACGAGTAGCATGCACCCTCGTTATTCTTGCAATGCACAAAAATATATTTTTTTCTTATATTAAAACACAAATAAATTACCTAAGCACCCTTGTTATTCTTGTATTATTACCTAGCTAATAATAACTTATTCCATTATTTCGTAGGCCACATGGTCTGACCCAGTGGATACCTATGAACAATATATATATATATGAGTGTATGTATGTGTGTGTGTGTGTTTATGGTTAATGGATAAATAGAAGTATACCTCAAACAAAAGCAGCTCATCTCGTAGTTGGGGGGCAGGACTTTGCATCTTTTCACTTGCTTGACTCTTTTCTTTTTTGGCTAACCATATGTAATACAGAGTTCCCTTCATCATTAGAGGCCGATAATAGTCTTCTTGAAAGCAATTCATGCTCTATCACCATATTAAAAATATAAATATGACAATAAACGATTGCCACATGTAATATGTTGATTCCTTCTTTATTAGTATGATTAAGTTCTTGAGGCCGGAAGTTGAGTACTTCTTTGACGATTTCTTGAATGTTTGACATGGTTGCCAAAAATAATGCACTTTCATCACTCTTCTTGTCCTTATTGATTGAACTTTCTTGGGAGTTTTGTCCTTTTTTTTGGGATAATTTAGAGGAACATTCTTCTATCTCAGGTTTCTTGTCACTCTCACCTAGGCTCATTGCTTGAGAAGTGATATTTACTTCCCATGAGATATCTTTTTCTACCAAAAGTATAACGAGCTCCCGGAGTACTGTGTCTCTGCTTTCATCAAAGTGAGACATTGAAAACTACCTTTATATAATAATGAAAACTATTTGTTGGAAAAAATGACTTTTCCATATGGATTATATTTCATAAGCCTAAAGTTCAATTACTAAAATGCTAAAACATATAAATATTAAATTTAAAGATAAATAACTTAATATTATTTCAAACAACCAAATAAACTAATATTAAATACTCAATTTTGTTGAAATATTGTGTTAAGAGCATGGGATTACATACATGGTTGTCAAAGATATTTTGGAGTAAATTAATTAGTATTGCAACTTATCTAATCAATAAGGAGCCCTCTCCCTCTATACTATTGAATTGCAAGATCCTACATAGTAGGTTTGGGGCAATAAAGAGGGATGCTTTTCACTCTTGAAAGTATATTTTGATAAACGTTGGTGTCTAGACCAGAAGTTAACGATCAAATAAATCTCCTCTAGACCTAAACGAACTCAAATTGGCGATCTTGGGAAGCAAACCCTAGGCTAGATCAACTGAGCTATCCCTCAGGGTTAACATTTCTTATCTTCTTATTGGCTCTATTGCTAAAAGTAAGATTGATCCAAAATTTGTGAAATGCTTTTTTATTGGGCATAATAATCACTTATTTGGTTATTTGTTTCTAGGATGAGCAATACTGCAAGATTACATGAAACATGGATGTTTTTTTTTTCAAAGAATAAACGGACAAGTTGACCATAAAAATTTTAAAGTGCATGCCTTGGAGTTAAAAAGTTAGAAATAATTTAGTTGAAAGATTTATTAATGAATTAATTACAAATAATAAAGTGAAGAAATCAAGAAAATGTAACTCCTAGGGTGAGTCATATGGTCCTGTAATTGAACTCAAGAGATTTTCTAGTAATATTAGTCAAATACAAAGGTATCACCATTGATCATATTATATTTTGTTGATAGATCAAAGGTGGTCAACTAGATTGTGGGTTCATAGAGATGAGATGGCCTCTTTATTATCTAATAAGACAAGACAATTAACTTAGCAACCAAAAGTTAAGAAAACATACACATAATAAACAAATTTACGAGTGAAAGAGAAGGACATAATAGGAGTAAGCAATAAAACACAAAGATTGAAAGATTAAAGGGATTTCACAATAAAGAAGACAGTAAATATATTGATTATTTTTAAAGTAAAGTTGACCATGATCAGAATAATACTTGGACGGGAGGCAAAAGAAAACTTTGGATAAAGATTATTGGTGATAATGGGTAAGACCTCCTAAATTTATCACAAGAACATATGAATAAATATCTTAGTAGATTCAATAGGGATGAGACAAAAAACTTGAACACTCGTTTGAATAATTCCTTTAAACTATTTAAAGTGCAATTATCCTTAATAGAGTAAGAATGAGCCTAATTAAATGGTCAAGACTCCTTATGCTTCTGCTAGTATATAATGCTATATATTGGATCTAATATAACATATACAATGATGGGGAATTATAAGTATATAAGAAATCTTGTATGATTATTTGAGCCCCAATTTTTCTCATTATATCAAGAATTACTAGGGTGACTTTAATTTTTCTCATTATATCAAGAATTACTAGGGTGACTTTAATTTTTCTCATTATATCAAGAATTACTAGGGTGACTTTCTAGGATAAGAGTGTGTGTAATTGACTTTGTGTGTGTGTGTGTGTGTTATTGCTCTCTCATAAATGAGTTTTCTCCTAACATAGTCAAGAGAATTATTTTATTTGTATGTTTGAAGAATCTATAATTTTTATATTCACGAGAAACAATTTGCAAGTTATTAATGATACTATTTCAGTCTCAAATCATATTGAAGCTTTTAAGTTTGTAATTTTCTCCCTTTGACTAATTATTCTTTAGATTTCTATCATATTTTATGTTTTAGCGTAAGAGACACTATAAAAACACTAGCTATTAAAATAAAGTGATATCAAAGTACTCTTATTATCATTTTTCCCCTTCAACGAAGTACTTCATCAATGATTGATCTGTATATAAACTTTTGTCACCTTATTGGGATACTTAGGCTATAACGTAAAGCCAAAAATAATAAGAAATCAAGGTATAATCGTTATTTGTATGTATACATAAAAAAATTTATTCAGATAGACTAACAAACAAAATTCATGAGATCATATCCATATTTTGTTAGATAGAGGAAAAGTGAGAGAAATTAAACAGTTACATCCTTATAAAAGCACAAATTTCACAACACAAATCTTTATGGACATTGAATGATAACACCAACTTGGTGAATTCAGTTATACTAACATTATTCAAATGACATCATGGAGTCATCTCTATTTGTGGAGAATAAACATTAATTTTATCTATAGACTTGAAATCTTAAATAATGTACATCATACATTGTTTTATATGTTTCTCTTCTCATATTTCATACTGATGAATACAAAGCTTGTGACTAGTAAAACATGTAAGATTTTCCTTTTATGTGGGCTTTATTAATTAAAACTAACTGGATTAAGTTTGGTCTAATTAAGTGATATTATTAGGATTCTTAATAAAACATATGGGGCTGGCAAGTGTGTGGTGATGCGTGACGTAATGAGGGACGTGGTGGGAGCTCGATATATAGGCTAGTCCTCGAAATACTGGGATGCGACAATCGTTCCTCACATCTGATTAAGAGAAATATTTTTCTCCTAACCGAGTGAGAGGAGCATTCTCCATTAGCGGTGTCATCAAAAATTTTCGGGAAAGATCTTGAGATCTTGAGATCGTTCTTCTTTCTGAGGTTTCATCGATTTAAGCATCGAAGACATTCATGGATTCAAAATCCAGTGCATAATATTGATTCTCTCCATTATAATTATGTTTTGTGTTTCTAACATGGTAATCTTAGGTGATTCAGCGTATCCTAGGTTGGTATCGGGCGACCATGGATTAGAATTCAAAACATAAGGAATGGAAATTTTTGGGTTTTATTCAAATCAGAGTGTCCCGAGTTTCGGAGATTTTCTAGAAATCGAAAATGAATATTTTACATGTTGGAATCTGCTCGGCCAGACGATCGGTCCGGTGGGTATGCGTCGTCGGAGGTGGCGGACATGCTCTCCTTGTTGCCGCCACGAAAGCACCGCGCATTGAGGGCGGCGGCGGCGTGGCGGACGCGCGCGGATCGATCCCGACGGCTGGCGGCGTCATGATGGCGTAAAGTCGACCCGGTCGATTGACGGCGGTCGAGAAGCCGGATCACGCTTTCGTCCGTTTTGACGGTCGATTCACCGGATCGCGGCGTGGATGATGACATCATGATGGCGATGGATGATGGCGCCATCTCGACGGGAGTTAAGCCAGGACCGGTTTTTTAACCCGACGTCCAGTGACGGATGTTTGACGGAGCTCGGATGTTGACCCAGGCAGGTCCAGCGGCCGGATGTTGACCGACCGATCCAGCGACCCCGAATGTTTGGCAGGCCGGTCAGCGACGCGATCAGCGCCCGACCGTTGACGAGCGGCGACTGTGACGCGCGGCGCCCGCAGCTTCCACCAGCGCCGAACGCCGGTGGCGCGTGAGGCGCGTGTGAGGTGACCCCTACAGGCAATCTTGATATCACGCAGCATTCGTATTGAGTTCTCTACAATGTGAGTATATTTACTTTTTGCATGTTTTTGAAGCATACATATATGAAAATGTGTATAGAACCCTATGCTAGAAATTAGGGTATTTTACGTATTTTTGTATTTCTCTATGGTTTCGAAATCGTATGGTATGGCACATGTATGTCCTTTGCATGGGGCGTGTAGAGTCTAAATTCATTGTCTATGAATAAATTGAGCGATTATAATTGGCGTACATATATATATTGAATGTGATACATAAAAAGTTTATATCCACACAGTATGAGAGATTTTCAAGGATTCAATTGGGTTGTGGCGCGAAGTGGCACCGCTTGATTGGAGTTTGCGAAATGTCAGTCTCATATTAATGGTGGGATGTCTCTGTTTTTGTGCGTGGTCGCACTCCCAGGGGGTGATCGCGTGTTAGTTCATGGAGGGATACATGTATGGCGTGACGCGAGAAATGGCCCGATCTTGGTGGACTGCCACACCCCGAAGGTGGTGATTTCACGAAAGATTAGAATATGTTCTCATGGCCGCTGTCATGTGGAATGTACAAATTGCATGTCATATTTTCTGCCCAAAGGTGATTATGTGATGATGTATGTAATTACTACGTAGTATTCGCGTAATCTTGGTGTATTGTTTTTGTTTTATTTTTAGGTCAATTTTTACGTGAGCAGCTTGATTCCATTTCAATTGAGGTCCTTACTGGATTGAATTTCAAGAAATGGAAAGAGGACTTTCTATTTGGAATGGAGCTGGCGGATGTTCACATGGCGCTTACAATGGATAAGCCGGCAGATATCACAACCACTAGTACTGAAGCTGAGAAAACGGACTATGCTACCTGGGAAAGGAGCAATAGGATTTGCTTATTGACAATGAAGAAATCCATACAAGAACACTTGAAAAGTGGTTTACCAGTTGACTGTACTGCTAAGGAAATGATGGCAACCATAGAGGCTAGAAATCGAGTTTCATCTAATGCGAGGTTGGAACACTTAAAAAGCTCTTTAACATGAAGTATGATGTAAGTGCAATTTGGGGGTTAGAGATTATGTCCTGAGGATGGTAGACCCTAAAAATGACTCAAGCTCTTAGTATTTACCATTCACGATGCTTGCATTGTGCATCAAGCCTAAACACCCTTAGCGACTTTAGGATTATAAAGACAAACTAAATTCCCAGATGAGACTTGGTGGGTTAATGACTTAATTGCAAGAAGTGAGTGGCGGGAAGAGAAAGAGAAAGCTTAAGAAGGAGAAGAGCGTATGGCCTTATATCTTTGCTAGTTCCCATAAAGGAAAAATAAAGTTCCAAGTCGAGACTCATAAAGGTGCTTTCAGCTAAGTCAATCGACAATATGGGTCGAAAGAGGGCATTCTTGAAAGGATGGTGATACATTGCTTCTTTTATGAAGAAAGGTCACATGAAGAAGAGTGTTGCAAAATTTAAAGCTTAGATGTCAAACGTGGAAACTACGGGTAATGATTCTTTAACACTTGTTTGTGAATCCAACCTATAAAAGCACCGTCGAGTTCTTGAGGTGACCGATGGTGGAGCGACTAATCATGTTGCATTTACCATCACAGGATTCATAAGCTGGAGGAAGCAAACAAGGATGGTCCCAGAGCTCCCTTTGTGGGAAACAACGAGAGGCTAATGTCATGTTCGTGGGAGATGTAAATCTTAATTTTAGATTTTAGTTTAAATTGATGTTGAAAGACATTTATGTACCTTCTCTTTTAGGCGAATTTGATTTTAGTATCGTGTTTGGATTCATATGATTACTCTTTTATGAAATTAAAAGCAATGTTATTTCAATATTTCTTAATTCAAATAGGGTTGGGTGTTTATCATATGTCCAACGGATTATACGAGTTAAGTTTATCTCTGATGACATATACGTCGCTTATAAAATTTGAAAGGTTGTTTCTAAGAGACCATTACCTAAGGAAGAGTCTTATGCATTATGACATAAACGACTTAGCCATATCTCTAAGGATTAGTGAAGGCGATAAAGACGCTAACAATCACGCCTGCTCTTAAAAATGACTTAGAGATATCGTGGGAAGCGATATGGGAGTAAAATAGCCCGAGATAAGAAGAAAGAAGCTGGAGTCCGTAGTTCGACTTGTTGGAGTCATTCACGGAATATAAGTGGACCTTATCTACGGCAACCTTGTGTAGAAATTTTATTTCATCACATTTATTGATGAATTCGATATAGTTATTTGTACTTGATTAAAGAAAAGTGAATCTCTTGACAAGTTCAAGATTTTGGCGAAATTCAGCTTGAGTTAGGAAAGTCATAAAGGTTGTTAGATCGGCCCAGGGTGGAGAGTATTATAGCAAGCATGGCGTCTTGTGGACGTCAAGGGGCCATTCGCCAAATACTTAAGGATGCAGGATGGTAGCCTGGAGTTTACTATGCACATGAGTCTGAGCAAAATGGGTATAGCGGCGCAATACGTACTCTTATGGAAATGGTAGGAGTATGATTAGTGGAGATAATTGATTTTCTATGGGGTGAAGCTTTAAAAGCGACTTTGTACATTTGAATCGTGTACCTACAAAGCGTTCCATTGACTCCCCCTTTGAGTTATGAATTTGAGGCGTAAGCTAGCTTAAACCATCTTAAGGTTTGGGGATGTCCTGCAGAAGTGAAGTTATATAATCCGACATTAGTAGTTGGACTCGGAACCACTCGATGTTACTTTGTATCTTCACAAGGGAACATTGAGAGGATATCGGTTCTATAATCCCAATGGAGGCCTGAGAATTGTGGAATCCGCAGACTGACTAAGTTTTTTGGAGTTTGATGTGGCCGAAGAGTAGGCGCTCTCACCACCCAGGACTATTGAGGGATGATGATACGATGGGTAAAGTGGTATCTGTATCTCTCAAAATCTACAGGATAATTGTAGGCTCATGTAGTGAGCCCCTTGTTGAGGCTCGGAATCATTGTCGTGGCGACTCCGATGAAGTTCATCAAGGCTCTGGGTACGAGGATGTGACTATTGATACTCCCGATGGAGATCACTAGGGAGGAGCGATCGTGATACCACCGGACTGGCCCCAGTCTATATGGGAGAGCAAGACTATGATGTCAGTTACGTAGTGTCCCGATAACTTATGAGAGAGTTTCTTGTCCTCGGTCGGGCGTGGTTGGATCACGATAGAGATCAGAATTCAATCTATGAGGCGTAATGGAGTTTGGGAACTTATTGAATTTACACGAAGGTCATAGGTAGTTGGGCTGCAATGGGTGTATAAGACTAAAAGGGACTACAAAGGGAAAGATTGAGAGGAAGTTTAAAAGTAGGTAGTAGCCAGGGGTTTCACTCGGAGAGAAGGGAGTAGACTATGAGAGCAGCCTTTTCTCCGGTCTCTTCTAAAGAAGATTCTTTCGAGTGATCATGGCATTAGTTGCTCATTTCGATATGGAGTTACACCGGATGGATGTGTTGCCTTTCTCAATGGAGACCTTAATGAAAGTCTATATGATGCAACCGAAGGTTTGTGACAGAGAGAAATGATTCAAGATGCGCTTGTATGTAATTGAAAAGTGATCACATTTATGGTCTCAAACAAGCTTCACAGACAGTAGTACTTAAAGTTTCATAGTGTTGTTGCTTCATATGGTTTTGTTGAGGAACAAAGTAGATCAATGTAGTAATATCACTATGGTCGGTGGGAGGAAATTCATTTCCTATTACTCTATGTGGATGATATCACCTTGCAGCGGTGACCTTGGTTTCTTGCATGAATAAATGATGTGGTCAAGAACTTTGGATACAAACCGTGCTCACGTCATCAAATAAATTTGGGGTGTAGGTGATGATACATGATGTAGGTTTATCCCTGAGTGACCATGTTGTTGATCAGAAAAATTGTGCGCAATATCGATGAGTGTATCTAATAAGTGATAAGTTGAGTCTGTCTGTCTCCTCATTGAGTCGTAGAGTGAAAGTGAATGCTGTATGCTATAGTGCACTTGGGAGTATTATGTATGCTGAGTATCTGTTTGGAGCCGGATATTGCCTTTACCGGCGGACTTCTAAGCGGAATGCTCCAGTCAAATCAGGGACACGATCATTGGGTTGCTGCAGAAAGGTTATGAGGTACTTAAAGAGGACCAGACTATATCTTGGTTACAAACATGTTGGGACTACGGCTAGTTGGGTATTCGATTCGGACTTTGTTGTTTGTCGGGATGAAAGAAGTCAACAAGCTTGGTTATATCTTCTAGAAGTTAACTGCGAGGAGGTGCGAGTATCATGGAAAGTTAGAAACAGAAATCGATTGCATCCTCTACCATGCAAGCGGGTTGTAGCATGCTTTTCGGCGAGAAGCCTTCTCGAGAGCTGATTTGGCTCTAAAGAGCCTTACTCATTAAAGAATTCTTGAGTGTTTGATTTTGTGGATAGGCCCATCTGATTGTATTGTGACCCAATAACTCTGCGGAGTGTTGTTTATTAGCAACAACGAGAGGTCTCAAGGGGGTAAGCACATGGAAGTCAGTACTTGACTATAAAGGAAAAAGTTCAAGCCGTGGCGGTGCGGAGTGGGCACATATCAGCGGATGATATGATTGCGAGATCCAGTAACTAAAGGCCTTCGCCCTTGTGTATTTGATCGACATGTCATCAACATGGGCTTAGGAATATCATGGGATATTTATGGAAATTGGTGTTGGGAGCTATTAAGTTTTATATTTGCTCTTATGAAGGTTAGAGATCAATTTTATTACATTTTGTAATAATTGAATTTATGTCGACTCTTTTACATTGATAAGGTATTTGTGAATGTAGGTTTATCGAGTTGAGTACATATAATTGTTGAAAATCTCGAGGCATTGTGTAAACCTTGAGTACAGGCTATGGGGCATTCTTGGCAGTGGCCTTAACAGCATGTTTTGTTACACATAAAGTAAAGTTACCTATTGAGTAACTCATATACGGTCGTTGGAACCATGATGGATATTCTCTAGTGACACACTAGGTTTTGTGACATAAGGAGAGAGAATTTGATTAACAAAATGGATAACGCCACGAAGTATGGCTCGTTATGGTATTGTCGAACAAACGCACTACCATATTGAATCCATGCTCCAGTAAGTTAGAAACGCTTGTGTGGCCCAGGAAGGCTTGCTGTGTAAGTACGTACAATTACAGCCATGATTCGTGTTCAAGACTTTATAGGATGGATTAAACTATTAAGAATAATCTCTAGACCAATATGAAGGTGCGCACACAGTTTTGTTTTAATTAATATATCGCCCCCGAGTGGGAGAATGTAAAGATTTTCCTTTTATGTAAGACATTAATTAAAACTAAGCTGAATTAAGTTTAGTCTAATTAAGTGAGGATTATTAGGATTCTTAATGAACATATGGGGTGGCAGAGTGTGTGGGGGAGTGCGGCCGGCCGTAATATGAGAGGGCCGTGGTCGAGACTCTCAATATATAGAAGGCTCGAGTCATCCCAGGCCACTGGGATCACGTCTGATCGTTCTCACTAATGCAGTTGAGAGAAATATTTTCCCTCTAACCGGTGAGAGGCATTCTCATTAAGCCCCGGTGTCATCAAGGGGCCCTTTCGGGGAGAAGATGCGAGATGCGAGTTGTTGCTTTACGAGGGTTTTCATCGATTCCGCATCAAGAAGACATTCATGAGATTCAAAATCGCGGTACATAACCCATTCCAGTTCTCTCCATTATAATTATGTTTTGTGTTCTAACATGGTAATCTTAGGCTGATTTAAACGTATCCTACAGAAACATAGTTTGGAACATTAACAAAAATTTACAAATTTCTTTCAAGTCAAAATCATATAAGTTAATTATATTGAGTTAAAAATTAACCTATAAACTTTTAAAAATATAATTAAACATAAAATGAACATAATCAAAGAGTGTTTAATATAAGCAGGAGATACAAGTAGACTATTGATGCAGTTTATGATGAGAAAATAATCTAAGGCAGAGCCGACAATGTTGATGAGTTTATAAAAATCAACGAGAGGAGCATAAGCACTAACTAGAGTGAGTAATTCCTCGAAAAAGTTGTATTTGATCTGAGTAAAAGAAAAAAGTTGCATTTTTTTTTAGTAAAAGATTATTTAATTTATATCACCTATTGCTTTTAGGTTTAATTTTATTTTATTTATCTCATTGAATCTTTGTTTAAGCTATTGATTCACCCCTCTTTTAAATAATATTCTGCAAAGTATTCATTTTAAATGTTCTTTTCAACAAGCAGTTTTAAACTAATTAAATTAATGCTTAGTGTATTTTATAATTGTACTTTCATATAGCTCATAAATCTAACATTCTTTAAAGAGAGACACACACACACATCTATATATATATATATATATATATATAGCATTCCAAAACTATAATAGCTATATTGCCAATCTCAACAAAATTTTGTCGTCTAAACAGAAATGCAAATTAATAAAAGTATTGAGTGAATAAATTAAGAATAGATGATGTTGAGGAAGGAGTTAAATACTATACATAATGAGCTGAAAAGCTTTGCAAGTCCGTTTTGCACTTCAAATTTTGATTTGTTAAGTAACTCTATAAATCCTCTTCTTATTTGTGTTTTTTCCTTTCAAAATGCAGTTGGATTGCATGCGAGACATTGAAGAGCCGTCATTGAGGATTGATCCCTTTATTCTGGCCTTGCCATTGAGGGATATGGGTAGCTTTGGGCAATAATCAAAGCCAAACCTGTTTCATAGTAATTTTGTAGAATAACTTAGTAATCTAACATGATAGTTAGGTTATATATATATATATATATATATATATATATATTAAAAAGTACCATATTTTATTTAACAAAATTTAATATATCAATATATTTATATATTTTAAATTTTAATAAAATATATATTATATACTTATTACATCACTTGTTCGACAAGTGAATCGATAGCTTTTTCGATTCATTAACTAGTCCGGTTTTAAAAATATCGGATAATAGATTTATTTATTATTATTTTTTGTTTTTGTATTTTTGGTTTTTGGTCATGAGATTTAGTTATATTTTTAAGAAGCCCTTTATACGAAAATAATAAATGACAAATGACAGTTTGATGTAAATTTTAGTCAAATAAGGCTTTGAAAGATTATTTGAAGAAAATGTTTTTCATGAAGAGTTAACAACATCATTTTTAGTCCTAGCTAAAAACTCAAATGGTCTTAGCTCCTGAAGGGTACAAGAAGGAGTCCTAGGTTCCATTTCTCAATAGGGGATAATTTTTATTACTTTTTAAATTTCAAATGTATTAAAAACATCACTTTTAGTAAATTAGTCTTGATCTTTTCTAAAAGGATCTTGTAGAAGCAGAACCTGATCACACAAGCTGGGATGATGAGATGGTGTGTTGTTAATTTTGTTTAAAAATTGGTTTTAGTATTGTTTTGGGATGTGAAAACATTTCCTGTGTGCACTTTAATGAATTAAAAGAAGAAAAACAAGATTTATGAGATTTTTGGTTGTGAACAAATTTATGGAAAAAGATGAAAATGTGAGGAAGAAAGTATGAAATTAAAAATTTAAATTCAAGTAAATTATTTTTATAGGTTCTTTAAACTCTATTTATTTATTTTAAAGATTAAATAATTTAAAAATATAGATACATTGAATTTTTGAATCATAGTTAATTTTAAATATTTTTAGTGCTATTTTATTTTTTTTTCCTTCCTTAACACTTCCAGAACTCAAACACATCCTAAATTTGAATAAAGATGAACTGTTATTTTATTTTAAAATGATCTGTTCAAAACTTTTCATGCTCTGCTTTATGATTCCTTGTTTTTCCTTCACCTCCTTTTCCTCACCCAATTATAATTTGGAAAATGGAAACAGATATGGAAAAGCAAAGTGCAGTGAAGGGAGGAGGGAATGAATGGCGACAAAATGAAAATCGGTGATGAATAAGTACAGAATATAAAAACAAACTTTACCAAAACATTTGTTGGCCATGGAAACATGAAGAACTACAGCTCAACGGCTCTCTTCTCCGTAAATGAGGTTTTATTTCTTCTGGACTTAGCTTCTCTAGTCCCATTTTAGTTAGCTGAAACATGAACATTTGATGATTGGCCAGCGAGTGGGGTTTGCACGTAAAATGGGGTTTCCACCTTGAGGCGCCGAAGTTGTAACTGGCATTCTTTTTCTAACATGTGTCCGTCGGCACTTCCTCGCCGGCATCGTCGGCAGGCCACTTCGTGGAGTATAGTGTTTCCGTCGGCATTTTTGATATTGAAAGCTGATGATTGTATCTTCAGGTATCATATTCAAAGTCGAGATAATCAGATAGTTTCGCTTGGAGCGAGCGAGCCACGTGAGCACCTGCAGTCGTCGGGAGATACTTCATTTATCTGTAACAGCTCTTCAACTTTCACGGCACAGTCGTCTCACTTCATTGTAGCCTTCATCATAGCTTTGCGCAACAAATCAGCATTATTATTGGGGCTTCTTTGCTCTTTTTCTAATTCCTCAACTGTTGTTGTCCGCTGCGAGAGTTCCTGGAGAGGAGGGGAGAGAGAAGTTAGCGTTGATCGGTCGTAGATCGGGTTTCATCGCAGCGTCGAATGGAAACTCGGGGTCTAAGTTTATAAATTTTTTCGGTTTATTGGCATATAAATGTCAATTTTAAGATTAATGTCTTTGTTCTCATTCGTTAATTCATCCACGATGTCGGAAAATCATTTATTAAGTCAACCGGGGCGTTGTTAAAATCAACATTGTGGATCTCTTCCTCTTGTTGGCATACTAATATCCACTTTAGGCCTGTATGTATCTGATTTCCGTTTTTTGGCCTGATGAAATCAGCTTATTCTTCCCATTCCTAATTGATGTGGGAATTTGGGTGCACACCCAATAATCATCCCCTCGAACAAAGTTCGATCAAGCCTCATCTGAAATAAGGATTTCTGTCTTTCATTGTATTCATGAACACGTTTTAAGTAAAGCAACACCTGTTAAGGGCTCAAAACACTATTTTATTTGGTATCCATCCACACGATTAAATATGAACTGAGCTTGCAACACCTGTTAAGGGCTCAAAACACTATTTTATTTGGTATCCATCCACACGATTAAATATGAACCTGTGAGCTTACAGTCACTTATAGGAAACTTATGACCCTTCCCATTCCTCAAATCGAATTGCATGATAGTGTTTTATCAGACAGACCTATTATGTCGACGCAGAGAATATCCTGTCTTTATCCATTATTCTTCCACCCACATGTGCTCAATATGCATACAAACCACGTCAAAGTTTGAAAGTGGAGCCTTTGATTGAAACAAATTATTTTGAAAGATAAATTTTGAAATTTAAGGTCATGTGTATTTACACTTTAAATATATTTTACCCAGCGTACCGTTAGCAAAAATGATTTAGCAAAATTCCAGAAGACATTTGCGTCTTTTTTAAAAAAAAAAAAAAACCCAAAGAACACAAAATATACTAAATTCAAAAAACAAGAATAGTTTTCATAAAACATAAAATGGTGTTTCTTGCGTTTTAAAAATAAGAACTAAACAAGTGTCAACTCCTTTTTAAAGAAATTTTTTGACCCTCATTTTAACAAAATAATCTCATTATTTTCTTGTAAAAATAACAATTTCTTTTTAAGGATATATATATATATATATATACACACACATGAAATGGTTAACGGTATTTTTGTCTACAATAAGTCATATGAAGTCTTTCAACCGAACATTTCCTTTATTTATGATTAGCTTAACTCGACGAGTCGACAACTAAGTCAATTGTGATATCAACAAAATCAACGGTCAATATTGCTCCCAAGAAAGTGAAGGCTAAGGATTTATGACGTCTTTGGGTAGAAAAAGTAGATCTCATTCCCATGCAAAGAATCCAACACTATCCACATGTTGATCTATTGACAACCTTATAATGCTCACGTAGGGTCACATGAATGTCCTATAATTGCTGTACATCACATGAGAATGTGTTCGGCCAATGAATGAGTTGGATCTTTTCTATATGCACATAGTCGCTCCAGAGTGCTAAACATTCTATTCCTCATTACATGTGAGAATAAAATGTAATTAACATTAAACATATAAGACTTAAAAGTATATTCTTATTTTTTTAAAATATCAAATGATCACAAACTCATATGATAATATGCTCATCAAATAGGAAATTTTTTAAACGAACGTTTTTTTAAAAAAAATCATCGAAAAGGAGTCTAGACGAGGTCAAATGGACCGGTCAAAGTTTAATCAACATAAGTCAATGCTGCCAATCAACGGCCACATCAGTAGCCGGCGGCCAGCACTATTGTCGGTCACCGGTCGGAAAAACCAAGAAATACCATATTTTTTTAGTAAACTTTGAAAAATCATAGAAAAACAACCATAACTCAAACAATTACAAAAAAAAAAGAAAAAAAAAACTCGTTGGAAAGCTCTCGACGAGATCTTTCCATCCACACCAAATTTTAACCAAAACATAGTCATCAAAGGATCCGAAAAAAACATTGAAGGTTCGATTTTTTTTAAAAAACGAGACACCCGAAGCTCAAAGAGCACCTTATTGGCCTCTAATAACAACGTAGAATAATCTTCGTAAAGCAGAAATAGAAGAGAGTATTTAATTGTTGAAGTTCAGAATGTGATGGCTTCAATGCTTCAGGCAAGAATCAAATCACTGTAATGGAATATGTCCAAAGTTTTCACAGTACGAACACCCTCTCTTTTTATTTAGGATGATTTACAAGCCATGAGAGACTTTTCTCAGAGGTAGAATCACGCTTCATATTTCTCAATAAGGTGTCTCAGGTTTCTATATTTACAGGTCGGGTCAAGCCCACTTGGTCGGCCCATGCCCATAATCCAACATATTGGAGCAACATGAAAAGGCAAGTATATTTACCTCATTGAAGCTCATCATCTGCAGATTATGTAAACAAAATTCAAGGGGCTATTTTGGTTTATTATAATGTGTTTTTCGTACTACCTACATTGTAATTTCATTACTTTTCTTCCAAAGTTAGATTTTCGTGTAATAGAATTATCATTATCATAAATTTAGTACTGTATTGCCTATGCAATTAATTTGGTCAAATATGTGAATATGAGACACTAATTAGTGAATAAGGTTTGTAAAAACCATGAAAGACAATCATCTTGAAAGTATGTAAACGAGTCAACCTATTCATGAGCTACTTGAGTTTGATTAGTAGAATACTCGAATTCGATTTAGATTTAATCGAGTCAAGCTCAAGCTCGAGTAGGTTGTCGAGTCGAGTTCAAATATCACAATGTCCCACTTGTGCTACTCGCGAGCTTAATCAAGTTTTACTATTTTATTATTTATTAAATTACATGTATGCCCGCAATATATAAATAACCCTAAAAGCCCTAGATCTTTTATTAAGCTTAAATTTATTTGATTTTAATCGAATCGATTTTGAGTTTGAGCATAATTATTTATTAATTTTTTAATTGATTCGAACTTTGTCGTAGCTCGTAGTCTAAGTAGTTCTAATTATTTTCGAGTCACGAGCATTTGAAAAAAAAAAAAAAAACTCGATCAAGTTCAAACAGCTGGAACTGAAGTTTTTTAATCGAGTCAGTTCTCATTTTTGGTCAGATTGACTTTAATCAGAACTGATTGAATAATGGGTACTAATACTGTTTTTGGGCACAACAATGAGTTAACACACCAATTCACGACTTAAAGGATAAGAACTTTAAGCAAATTTTAAAGAAAGAACCTCAATCAAGCTCACCACTCAAAGGAATCAACCTTAGTGATAAGAACTTTCAAGAAAATATGAAAAATAGAGGTTTTCTCAATCACAATCTGCTAAGTCTCTTCTTATTCCAAATTTTTTTATATCTTTTCTGAATAATCAAGAATAGGATTAAAAAGCAACACAATAACTAAAGACCAAAATCAAGAAGATGAAAAGTCATAACAATATATAAAGACCAAAATACAGAACATCAAAAGTCACAAAATAACTAAAGTAGACCAAATCTCATTGTCTACTTAATGAGACTGATGATTGAATAACTAAACCAGATCTTTCAAACATGAAATTTTGGCCTTCAATTATTTCAATATTAATCAAATTGGGCCGTCTCTTCTAGCAGACAAACTAATTATATTAGTCTGTTGTATCTTCAAATGAGCTGATGTCGGGCTGCTTGCATGCATCATGCATCCTTTGCTACTTCAAGTGCGCTGGGCTATTTGCATGCATCAAATACCAATGTAGTAGTCCTTACAGCCACTGACATCAGGCCATTGTTGACCGCAAGAATCCCAGTAGAGAAATTGAGACGATTCGCAACATCATCAAGCACATGGAGACTTTTGTATGCAACAGTACAACAGCAGCTACACCATGAGATTGTTGTGTTAGTGCAGAGAAAAACGGAGAAGAAATATGTATTACATCGATTTACGTTGTTCAATATGTGTCATCCCAATCTGTCTAAACTTTCACCATCACCAAATAAGCATAGGAGGGTATTTATATTAACTCGAAGATGATAAATTACTAAAAATACTTCTATATCCCCAGACACACTCGCTGTAGTATTTGCATGCCTTTTACTCTAATATGAGCCACATGCTACAACCGTTGATTTGTAACCGACTTAGTTTTTGGACTTATGTCCAATCCAAGGCTTCACATGCAATTTTTGTGAAAGAAAAGTTTAAAAAAAGTGTGGATCCTACAGAAGGTATGACAACTGATCCCCAAGGAGGTGTACAAGCTCCTACGCATGAACCTTCGCCGTAATTTCACATATAAGCATTAGGTTAATTCTCTATTCCACTATACTCTGTAATTATTCTCATATTCATAGTGAAGCCTTCTCCTCTACCCGTGGTTTTTTCCCACAAGCATTTCCACATAAATTTTTGTGTTTTTCTTTGTTTTCGTATTTTATTATTATGCCATTGATTTCAATATGCCATAAGAAGATCATTGCCTAAAACAATATAATCCATGAAAAGTGTTAGATTATTATATTGTTAGATTTATTTTGTATTTTCCTAGGATTGTAATTTGAATTTTCCTAGGGTTGTATAGCCTAGCCTATATAAGGCCTCCTCTTGTACTTGTAATCACAAAGATATAATATATAAAGATTCAAGTCTTCTTCATGGTATCAAAGGTGTTCTCGATTTTTTTCCGTCGTCACGGTCTAGGCATTACAACCACCGTATAGCTTCTTTTTCCGACGAACACCACCGTTTGACACCGCATAACTTGTTTTTTTTCCGGCGAAAACCACAGTTGATCCTTGTTTCCTCCCTTCGCAAGCCTAAAACTTAAGTTGCAAGCCACTCGGAGGTAGAACTTGTTAAGACGACACACCAAGGTGCGTAAGAGTCACCGAAAAGCCATCACGCACCGCCGGTCCGCCAGATCGTCTCCACGTGCCACCACGCCACGCCGCACTCGCAGCGCATCGATCCACGCGCACGCGGCACTTCACGCCCCGCATCAGCGTACGCAGACGCGACCACGTCACTCTAATTTGACCCTCGCCTGCTGACTGCGCCACGTCAACCGTTGACTTTACCACGTCATCCTCTTTGACTTTTCCATGTCAACCATTAACTGTTGACCGAAAATTTGACCAGGTGCATTCTGGCTTATTTTTGCATCCTGATTCCATTTTTGCTATCTGTTTTTCGATCTAAATTTCGATATGCCAGGTGATGAGATTTCTCATCCGATTCATGTTATTTTTAATGGAGATAATTTTGCCCAATGGTCTCAAGTCATGCGTAGTCATCTCAAAGGCCACAAGTTATGGCTTATGTCTCTGGTGATCGTCCTATTCCAGAACAAGTGGACAAAGAAACTGATTCTACCTATGCCATTCGGATTGAGGATTGGGAAAGAGCTAATCATCATATCATCACTGTTTCATAATACATCTATTCCATCTATTGTTGATGAGTTTGGCAACATTGATATTGCTAGAGAAGTTTGGGACTTAATTACTTGTTACTCGGTATGCTGGACGAGTGGTGCTCCCAACTTTAAGCTCACACGCGAACTTTATTAGATTCGTCAGGAACCAGGTAAGCGGATCACTATATATCACAGTTGGCTAAAATCTATTTGGGATCAATTAATTGCATCCAACCGCTTCTTCCACTCGTTGGACACCAAATTGGTTTATGTTCACCGTGAACAAGGACTCCACTTATTTCAGATTTAATGGGGCTTCGTGGATGAGTTTGAACCGCCTAGAAGTCATATTCTCCATCGTGATCCTTATCAAATAGTCTCACGTTATCCATACGTTAGTCGATAATGAGACCCATCTTCGGGACCGAACCCATTTCTATCCAAAACATGGTTCTTGCTACTCCGGTACCGTTGTTCCTGTGACCGGCACCTGCTTTTCCCGTCGCCTTTACTCTACCTATGTTTCCAAAGGCAAAGGGAATAATGTCAGATGACATAACAATAAGAAGTCTCTTCTTATATGAAGTTTATGTAAGAGCAAAGGTCATTCTATTGAAACTTGTTACACTCAAGCCACCGTATTCGCAGTGATCGCTACTTCGACCTAACCAATTATCGGGCTATGGACTCCCATTCCAAGTCCGGGTCCTCGCTCATCTCTATAGTAGATCTACATGATATGGTTAACTCAAGTGTTCATCTTCCATCTTCTAATGCATCCAACACTCACTCTTTCTACCGATATCTGCAATTCTCCTACGTGGCTCTTGATCATTTCGTCAACTCATATGAATTCTTCTCCCCGATGTTGTACCTTCACACATTTCTACTTCTCTCCTACCATATACACTGCAGAAATGGTTCTCCTATGCATGTCTCTATCTTGTAATGTCTCACACCACTTTGTCTATTTCAATGTTTACCGATTCTAAACTCACTCATATAATCTTCTTTTGTTGGGCAACTCACACTGAATCCTGGTTTTTCTCTAACCTTTCCTCATCGGGTGTGGCTGTGCAGATTCCTCGATAGGATGATCGTTGGGATCGCCTGCAAGGTCGAAAGGTCAAGCTGAGCTCATCTTTCTTCATTTACCATCCTCTCGTCTCTCTGCTTCTACCGTCTTAAGATAGAGCACTTCTTCTCTTGCTTTATGGCATTCTCACCTTAATCATGCATCTATCTCTAGGGTTAAACAACTAGTTTCTAGGGCTTTGTTAGGTTCGGTTTCAAATAAGAGTTTTGATTGTATGCATTGTCAATTGCAAACAAATCGTTTACCATTTAACAACAAAGGTTTCTCATGCTCTTTTCTTCTTTCGATCTTTATTCATTCTAATGTATAAAATTCCTCCCATTTCTACTCCTAGTGGGTCACGTTACTTTGTTATTTTTATGGATGATTTTTCCCGATATACTTGGTTTTATCTCTAGAAAAATCATTTTGAACTTTATCAAATATATCATGACTTTACCAAAATGATTGAAACACAGTTTTCTAAGCCTATCAAAGTTTTCAGACCTGATAATGCCTAAGAATATAAAGCCTATGAATTTACCTCTATTCTGCATCAATTTGGTACTGTTCCTCATTCCTATGCGTACACTCTCGCAAACGGTGTGGTTGCGCCAACTACATATTCTGATGTTGCTCAGGCTAATTATTATTGGGTGCCTCTACCCTTCTCGCTTTGGGGGAAGCCGCTCTATGCCGCTTACACCATCAATCGTTGTCCTTCTCCCTGTTCGTAATCAAACTCCTTATGATCTGTTGTTTGGTTCTTCTCCCTCCTATGACTTACTTAGAGTCTTTGGATGTGTATGTGTAAGACCCAAGAAAATTCCAATTTTCTCAAAAAGGGCAAAATTGTAATTTCGGTAAAAATCCGGAATTTTTCTAGATCTCGGATGACAAAACGGACATCCCATCAACTCAGATCATAAATTTAGCTACCACGTCGAATTTACTGGATTCCGAGCGGCCGAGGATTACATTTTTCGAAAAGGTGGTATGAATGACACACGGCAAGGTCAGGATGCCACATGGCATCATAAGAGAGTGACACTTGGCAAGGCCATGTATTCACTTCAATGAATGGCCATAATTAGCCATGTGTGGAAGAAATTCTACGGCTCATATTAAAGCACAAGTACACGACATAATAAGAAATTAAGAAATTAAAAGAAAAGAAAGGAATTATGATAGCCATACACTTGGTTGATATGAGGGAGGAAATTCCTCCTTTTGACCGGGATGATTTATTGTCTAAAGAGGGAGAGAAATGACCAAATAAAAGAAAGTGAGGAAATGAGAAGAGAAACGGTAGTTAATGCATGCCAGTGCGAGTTAAAAGAAAGGAAAAGAGGAACAAAGGAGGGAAACGGTTCGTAGAGAGAAAAGGGAGGAAAAGGAGAAAGAAAGGAAGATTTTCCTCCCTGCTTTCGAGCGTCGACGCTCGACGCTCAAGTACTAAAGTTGGGCGACGCAAAGGGGGGATCTAATGCGGTGGACACCAAAAAGTCGAGTTTCGACAAACTCCAAGAGGTAGGATATTTTCCTACTTGGTTTACTTTTAGCCTAAAGGCTTTATAATGGTAGGGGTTGCTTGTGGGAGGCCATGAGAGGCCATGTAAATTAGTTCCGAGTCTTGGGACTAAGGGGTATTGGATTCATGATGTGTCAGACTGACCGTGGGAGTTAAGGTTCAATTGTCGAAAGTTTCTAGGTGTCGCGGGTTTGTTGTTGTGAAAATAATAAAATTGAACTAGATTGGTTCATGTTGGTGAAGGGACGGTGAAGTGCCCCCGTTGAATGTCCAAATTGAGACCTAGTTATGTGTTATGGCTTGTCAATAACATGCGCAAAGGTGTGGAAACGTGATGTCGATGCATGCGATTCATGTATTAACATGATTTGTACGGAGGTAGATTATATGTATAAATTATACCTTGTTTGTAAATGTTTTTAAGTGAAGTCACCATGCATGTAACATGAGGAAAAATGTATCGGGCATCATGCATTTCATATGCACGGGGTCACATCAGCTCGTGCCCAGCGTGGTGCGTGGTAAGGTTATTCATCGCAGCAGGAATGGGTCGTGGAACTCGGAAAATGGGACAAAGTCCAAGGTAGAGGATTCACGAAAGCCACAGAATGATCAAACGATAAATTATATACTTGGGCGGCAGTCGTATCCCCAGGTGAAAGTCCCAAATGTTATTCACTTCGTTAGACATGAATCCCGACGACGTAGTTCGGTAACGCTGGTGCGCGCGCAAAGACTCGCAAGGTAGAACCCGTAAATCCGCGCCCATAAAAGAAAGGAAAAAGAATTTGATAAATAAAATTGGAGGGTTTATAATGGTTTAGTCATGGTGTGTGACTAGTTTTATTTCACATTTGCATTCCAAAAATGAGGGAGCCTACGTGACTCAAAGAAAGCATGAGGGTCGTGATCTCATGCATGATATGTATATTTCATATAGAAAATAATTGTATAGAATGTGATTGATTGTTTATAAATATGCCATTGCATATGCATTTTAGGTGGGAAGTAACCCTTGTAGGAAAATTTTCACTGCTTTGCTCACCCCTGTCGCGAGACTCCCTTCTCAGGATGACAATGTAGACTATCCAGGAGACTAAGACTAAGAGGAGGTAGTTCGAGAAGAAAGCCGAAATGTGGCTTTGAGTAAATATTTTGTAAATGTATAACTCTTTGTAGACAATGAAACTATGGGAGAATATAGTTGATTATTTTGGTCTTATGAGTATGGATGTATGGCCCTATGTGGCTATTTTATCAGTATGCCTCGTGATACGAGATGTATAGAATTTCCGCAGTTGGATTTGGTAAATAAACTTAAAACCCCTTGGCTCATGCCACAAGATGTTTTGTTCTTCTTCAGATCATGAAAGAAAGAAACTTCGCCTCATTCTCGTTATGTTGTTTTGGTATGGAATTGATTAAAAGGTTATATGTGTGTTATGATCCCATTAGCAAATGTCTTCGTGTTTCGCATGTGGTCTGGGAACACAAATGTTTTTACCAACTACTAGCCTCGTTTCCTTTATTCTATCGATCCTCTCCCCGACCTTTTTCCCCGAGAGGAGTCTCCTAACATTTGAGTCTCCCCTTTCTATTACCAATGTTCCTTCATGCATCCGATGAGCTTCCCAAGACCGATCATCTGGCGGCTCCACCGATCCCGCCCCAACTATGGATCCCGCTAGTCCTTCGACTCTCATGCACTTCACTGCTCCCATCGGTAACTACTCTTCCTCTCACCTTCGTGACTTTCATTGCTTCTTTTTTTTTTCGTCTTGCCCTCTCAGATTTCGACTTTTCTACGGTGCTTCCTCTAACCCTTTTATAAGCAAAGTTATGAAAGAAGAGTTGGATGCATCAGACAAGACTAAAACATGGATCCGCCGATCTCCCATCCGAAAATCGCTTATCGGGCTATAAATGGGCGTTTATAAGATCAAGACTGACCGATGGCACTGTTGATCGCTTACAAGGCTCGCCTTGTTACTAGTGGCTCATCAAGAGTACTGGATTGATTATGAGGAGACTTTGCCCCGGCGTGGCTCGACTTCTCTTCTTTCATTTCTGGACCTTATTTCCATTTCTACGGCTCACAAATTGCCATTCTTTTAGATGTATGTCAAAAATGCTTTTCTTAATGGTGAACTCTCAGAGGAAGTCAATATGAAGCTTCCTCCTGGTTACCTCACTGGGGTTCCTCACGCAGTATTTTCAACTACGCTGGCACTTTGGTGGTCTTAAACAATTTCTCGAGCATGGTTTTGCAAAGTTTAGCTCCTATCATCTCTCAAAGATGGTTTTTTCAAGCAGCTCTCTTTGATACAACTCTTTTCTAAGACGGTTCGGTCATGGTATTACTATTCTCCTCTTGTATGTCGCATGATAAGGATTATTAAGGTGAGATATGCAAGGTATTCGTGGATCTAAAGACTTCGGGTCGTTAATTTGAAATGAAAGATCTCACTCTCTACTACTCGGGTCTAGGTTTCTTCTGCGCATAGATATTATCTTACTCAGCCAAGTATACTGATCCGATGAAACAAGATCATTGATAGCAAGATAGTCGACACACCTATTGAGCATAACTGTCGCCTCAATTCTCATGATTGGCGAATCACCATCTCGACGCTACTCCCATGGGGACCCGCCTGTTTGCACACCTATCTCACCGTTACCCGCCCCTACTATTTCCTGTATGCAGCCTATGTAGCCGGGCCGCTATAGCCGCTCTAGATCTCCTCATTATGTTGCTATTCTCAGGGTTCTTCGATATCTGAAAGGCACCATATTTGATGGTCTTCATTTTTCTTCCCATTCTTCATTAACTCTTCAAGCATATTCAGATGCAGCATTGAAGTGTGTGATCCCACCGATCATCGATCTACTACAGATATCGCTTTCTCCTCGGGTGATTCTCTTATCTCTTGGAGAAGCAAGAAATAAACAGTCGTTGTTCGCTCCAAAGACCGCTAGTAATATAGGAGCAACTGGACAAATTACTACAAACAACTTATTCGGGTCAGCGTTGGTTACTACGTGATCTTGGTGTCGGGACCGCTCCACTGCAACTAAACTTCAATGTGATAATCGAAGTGTTATTCAAATTGCTCATAATGATGTATTCCATGAACGTACTAAACATATTGAGATTGATTGTCACTTCATTCATCATCATCCGTTTCAGGGTACACTCATACTTCGTGTTTCTCTCGTGATCAAGTAGAATATATCTTTACCAAACCACTTCTAGGAACTTTTCGAAGCTTTTAATTTTTCCAAACTCATAATGGTTTCTCTTAAACCACCATGAGTTTGAGGGGGATGTTATGATTATTATATTGTTAGATTTATTCTTTGTATTTTCCTAGATTGTAATTCTGTATTTTCCTACTTAAAGAGTATAAAATTTCAAATTCTATATAAGGCCTCCTCTTGTACTTATAATTCACAGTATATAATATACAAAGGCTCAAGTCTTTCTTCAAAAAGCATTAGTTATATGAACTTATATTTATTGTCAAGACGATTTTGATATGCATGTCTCATTTAAAATGGATTCATCAGAAGCATAAAAAGCTCATATATCGAGTTTTTTTTAAGTTCTCTTTACTTCTTCTAGTGATAATAGATCAGTAAATCAACGCTTTATCCATTGTAATGGAAATATTTTACTCCAAAAAGGAATATAGAGAATTTAAATATGATTCAAACAAAGGACTTAAATTTAAATAGAATAATTATATCAACCTAATAATATTAACCTAATGGTTACCTCTTTGGTAGGGCTTGACAATGCAGATTCATTAATTTAATCAAAACAAAAATAGTACGAATAGGGTGGAAAAAGTCTGCTTGGCCAGCTCCTTCTCTGCAACAAGATCCATCTATAGCTAATCTCTTCATGCTGATCTTGTTGGTGTCTCCCATTCTCTATCTACCTTTTTGGTATGAAAGAAAATGATGTGTGAAATAAATGAAATTCAGGATATTAAGCATCATAGTACAATATATTAACTAAAACTAGGCCTAGTTAGATCTGCTTATTTGTCTTTTTCTTGTGGAATTTGCATTATCCAGTAAAGTGCATAAACAACATGAGCAGAGTCCATGACATTTTCCATCAGGATCTCATACTTAAATGACACCGACTTAGTTTACTCAGAAGAATTTAAGACAAGTTTGTTCAAGAAGTACAGGGATGTTTGGCTAGATTAATACTGAGTCAAATATGTTTTTTTAAAGATTCTTTCATATTTTATGATTTCTGCATGTATTAGAAGGATTTCTACACCCACAACTCTTCTCTAGCTCCCCTTTCTGATAGAAGTTGTAAACTAAATATTCCGACTTTCAGCACAAAGCAAGCCTTGTCCTAGCCTTCATAATCTTCCGCTCCTACAGGAAACATAATCTACGTATAATTAAGCTCTTAAATCTGTGAGGGTCTTCTAGGCCCAAAGTTAATAATATCTACATGAGCTCTTAAATTTGTGAGGATCTTTTGAGCCCAAAGCCAATAATATTTATATGATTGGGTGCGGGATTTAAAGCCGGGAACCGCCCAAAGAAAACGCTATTTCCAAACAAAAAAGTGTGAAGAGGATACTAGTTATATATATGATTTTCTGGATTCTGCTTTGCTCTCAACTTCTTAACCAACAAAAAGGCATCAGACTCCATTTATTTACCGTGTTACCTAGGCAGGAAATAACAGTACAAACAGAAAGGAGTTACCTCAACATGGAGATCATATAAATCAGAATCTAGAATAAAGTTTTGCGTCATGAAATATCCATTGTGGAACAATACAATCAATCCACAATCCAAAGTTTCTCAGAAAAGCCTATATGAATCTGCTATTTCCTGGGCGTACTCGAACACAGATAAGAATCAGAAGTGCTCTTCCTGGAGACACACGAGACAATGATTCCTGAACCAAGCAAATTAAAAATTAATATGATTCAAACAAAGGGCAATTCAAGAAAGACAGCACAATTGTTAGCTAACTATTAAGATGAATCAAATGCACTTTAGGCCTAATTCAAGTGGTAAAAGGGCAGGAGAGGCATGCAGGATAATCATGATTGCATCTAGAACAGAGTACTACAATATAACATGCAAGTGAATAGATGTCCAAAAAAAGGCATGCTACCTCTCGAAGTTGAATGAAAAATAAATTTACAAAAGAAAATTTTTAGTAGACATGAAATAATTATTTAGAATAGTTTTAAAGGAATAGGCTTTCTTTGATAATGTTATGAAAAACATTTTTTTTTTAAAAATGTTATTGATCTTCGTAAAAAAAATCTTTTTTAAAACTTAAATATTTTAATTTGTTTTCTAAGTTTTTAGATATGTTTTAAGAAAAAACCTTCCACAATGTTTTATTTTCAATTATTTTTCATATTTATATAATTATTTTTAAGATAGTAAAAATAATAAAAAGATAAAAAAATTAATCCAGGATTTAAATGCAAAAGTCAAGAAAGTCTGTGATTTAAATACAAAAGTTTCATGAAAGCTAGCATTTTCTTAGTAATTTTCCAAGTTTTGTTAACTATCGTACTATACACATGTTGACGCCTACACTCATTAGAAGGCCAAGGTTTGGATTTAGGTTCGAGTTGTTTGAGGCTACATATTCAATTAAAACCAAAGTTCAAATATTTAAAAAATAATTTTTTTAGTTCAGGATTTAAATGCAAAAATCAGGAAAGTTCAAGGTTTTTTATGCTATTTTTTCTAATAAATAGGCTAGAAGAAGCTAAAAAATTTAAATAAATAGGCTAGAACAATCATAGCGGTACTTTATCCACGTGCCTAACTTAGTTGGTAGAGCGTTCAAAGTTTACAAAGGAAGGACAACTAGGGAGGAGAGGAGTCCTAAGTTCAAGTCCTAAATAAAAAAACATTAAGTCTATTTGGTTCATGTTTTTTTTAAACTATTCTTGAGAATAGTTTTTGAAAACACGAAGAGCACCAATGTGTTCTTCATGTTTTTCAGATAAAAAAAAAATTGAAACAAGAACTAAATATGTTATCCATATTTTCCTTATTCTCCTTGTTTTTTTAAATAAAATATAGTTTTTAAAACTGTAACCAAGCAACCCATTGTTACTATTTTAAACCGTACTTTTAGTTATTAGCATTGTTAATTTTAGGTAAAAATAATATTACTATATTCAGTAACATATTTGATATAGAGGTGTTGTGATTTTGTGATTTTCATTCTAATATACAAGATAAAAGCATACAGTTGCGGACGTATTAGGAAATTAAAGTGTTTTCAAACCGAGACTACGCCGAAAATCAAACTTCTTGATTAGATAAAGCGAGATCCATGGTTCCGTTCAAATGTAAGTAGATAATGCTTAAAAATGTAAAAATTGCAGGAATAAAAGCTGGAGAAAGTGTTAAACTACACTAGGAGTGAATGGAACAAACACTACTGAGGAATTGAAAGAAACTTGACTAGAACTTGAAAATAGATTGTTGAAATATGCTAAAGAATTGAAAGAAACTTGACTAGAGCTTGAAAATGAATCGATGAGTTTCTAATTGAAAGCCTAAGAACCCACAAGTAGATTGTCATTGCTAGTTATTGATTTGATTGATTGATTGCTGTCGGGCCGGGATTGGTTCGGGTCCCTTCCTGGGGAGATGCCCAAGTCCTTCATTTTCCACTTCCAACTCTCTTAGTAATCGCCACGTGATGAGAATCAAAGCACAATGGGATCCGTCTAAATGGCGATTGCACAATCACAAAGAAAGAAGGCCAAAAAGATTCAAGATAAAGAAGGCTTTAGAAAGAGTTTATTTGGGCCAACCACCTTTAAAAAGAGCCTAAGTCAAATCAAGTCTCAAGGAATTCCGAGCCAACAAGGAAGTTCAAAAGTCAATAAATATCATCATGGCTATTGATAGAAATAATCCACATGATTTTGACAATTAAAAGGACAAGAAAATCAAGAAAATTCATGCTTTATATTGTGTCCATAATCCATGCATAGTCAAAGACCTATTTTGGATAGTTTCAGCATTACAAGTTGTATGATCATACTTGCCAATTCTTGTGCAAGTCATTAGCTTTCCAATTAGTTTATTATGATCAAAATATCAAGGTTAGGTGTCTAATAAGGAAAAGAATAAATTATCTTCATGTTGCTATTTCTTTTAGAAAGCTTTGCTTTTAAGAGTTGCTTTATTTAAATTAGAAAATTTTGTTTTCCAAGTCAAAGTAGGAGTTGCTTTATTTGATTTAAAAAGTTTGGGGCCTATATACCCCCTTTATTGTAGTCTTTGAGAGACAATTGATGAATAAAAATTCTTTTGTGAGGTTTTCTTCACTTTATGGTTCTTGTGAGAACTTTCGAGCCTATCAAGGTTAATTCCTTATAGTGTTCAAACTTACGGCTCTTGATTATTTTATAATCAAGGAGACGGGGTTACTTTCCTTTGTTCTTACGGCTTTTGGTTCCATATAACCAAGGGGACGGAGACACAACATCTTTGTTTACAGCTCTTGATTCAATATAGTCAAAGGGATGCAGCCACTATTCTAGATCATGTGTTTGAAGATCCTTGGAGTAATCCTCAACAATTAGTGGATCTTGAAGTAACAAGTAGCGGGGTGCACATCATTATTTTGGTATCAGAGCTTCGACTTTCAAACATCGATTCGATATCTATCTTAATTTTTGTTTTTTGAAATTTCATTGAGAGCAAAACAAAAAAACAAAAACAAAACAAAACAAAAAAGAAGGAAAATCATAAATAAAAAAATAATAAAAAGAACAAGATAGTGTATTCCGGCCCTTAGTTTTTTTATCCGGCCCCTTGTAATATTTTGTTCCTATTTGGTCGATTCGATCTAGCTTTGTTAGTTCAAATAAGAACAAAAAAAGTGAAGTTCAAGAGTGGGAAAAGGCAAAGAGTGATTTTCATTAATGTGCCAAAATACTGGGAAAGTGAAAAAAGTGAGTGAAACACGTGAGGGAGTGTTGTGAGGTTTTTTTTTTCTTCTAATTTTTCCCTTTAATTTGATCATGTCTTCAAGTAATGATCTTGCAAATAGGAAGGTAGGGCAGGATCAATCCTTCATACTACAAGCAATGCAACAACACTTTGCAAGATTGGAGGTTCGGGTGAATAACATACAAGATCGGATTGAACAAAATAAAGAGGTGTTGAGACAAGTACTTCCTCAAACTCAAAGACAAGAAAGGCATGTTCCAGCAACCTTGAATTATGAAAAGCTTGGGGATGAACTTGGAGAAGAAGAAGAAGATCTAGTTGAGGAAGTGGGCAGATTTGCACCACAAAGGAGAAGACAAGGTCAAGGAATACAACGGGATCCAATAAGGCACAAAGAAGTTGATCAACATCTTGGAAACATCAAGATGAATTTTTCATCTTTCCAAGGGATGAATGATCTAAAGGCTTATTTGGAATGAGAAAATAAGGAAGAGATGGTGTTTGATTGTCACCATTATTCCGAAGAAAAGAAAGTCAAACTAGCAGTGATTGATCTCACTAATTGTGCCATTATATGGTGGGACTAGCTTGTGACGATTCGAAGGCAAAACCAAGAACACCCTTTCATGACATGGAATGAAATGAAGGTTGTGATGAGGAAAAAGATTTTGGTCCCCTAACCATTATTAATAAGGATTGCATAATAAATTGCAAGGTCTCATTCAAGGATCAAAGAGAGTAAATGAATACTACAAGGGAGATAGAGATTGCAATGATCCGGGCGAATGTTGAGGAGGATCGTGAAGCCAACATGGCAAGATTTATGAATGTCTTAAATCATGACATCGCCAACATTGTAGAGTTGCAACATTATGTAGAGATGGAGGACTTGTTGCACATGGCGATCAATGTGGAAAGTCAATTGTGAAAGAAGGGTAGCCAATCAAATACCAACTTTGGGCAAAGTTCATCCCCATGGAAGTCAAATTGGAGAAAGGATGACATGGGCACTTCTAAACGAAGGTTGAAACAACAAAGAAGAAAGAGGATGTTGATGTAGTTAACAAAGGTAGACCTGAGACTCAACAACGTAATCAAGATATTAAATGTTTTAAGTGTCATGGCCTAGGTCATATTTCTACCCATTGCCCAAACAAGAGAACCATGGTGATGCATGGAGGAGAAATCATGACTGATAGTGAAGATGAGGAGTTGATGCCACCACTTGATGATACAAGAGTGGAAGGAGAGGCGTTGGTGACAAGGCGTGTTTTGAGTGCCCAAGTGAAGGAGGATGGCATTGAGCAACAACGTGAAAATATTTTCCATACTCGCTACCATGTTAATAATAAGGTTTGTAGTTTGATTATTGATGGTGGAAGTTGTACTAATGTTACTAGCACTTTGTTAATTAAGAAACTACAATTACAAACACTTAAAAACCCTAGACCATATAAGTTGCAGTGGTTGAATGATAGTGGGGAAGTGAGGGTGCAAAAGCAAGTGCTTGTGTTATTTTCAATTGGGAAGTATCATGATGGGGTTCTTTGTGATGTTGTCCCTATGTATGCTTCTCACATCCTATTAGGTAGGCCTTGACAAATTGATAGAAGGGCCAACCATGATGGTCTCAAGAATCGTTTCAGTTTCATGAAGGACAAGAAGCTTGTAACTCTTGTACCATTGACACCAAAATAGGTGTATGAAGATCAAGTGAGGTTAAAACAAGAGTGTGATTAAAAAAAGATTGAGAAAGAAAAAGAAAGAAAAGAAAAAGAGGAAGCAAAACTAGAGGGAAATATAATTGAGAGAAGGCTAGAGAGTGAGAAAAGAAAAGAGAGTCAAACAAAAAATTATTGGAAAGTAAACAAAAAAAAAAGACAAAAAGAAATGAAAGCTTTTATGAAAAAAAAAGTGAAATCAAGAGTGCTTTTTATACTAAAAAGCCTATGTTTGTACTTTTGTACAAAGTAGCACTTTTAAACATTAACGAACTTGATTCTACTTTGCCTATTGTCTTTTTTTCTTTGTTACAGGAGTTCAAGTGTGTAATCCCTGAGGATGATCCTAGTGGTTTGCCACTTGAGGAGACAAAAGAGCTTCAATGCCAAGTGATGAGTATACATTATACTCATTTTATCCCTATGTTTTACTTATATTTTTAGTACTTTTATCATATAAATAAGTGATATAATGCTCTAAATGTTCGATTTGTGATTAGGTCAACCATGAGCCAATATGGAGCAAAAACAAAGAGATAAAGCCCAAAAATCAGCAAACTACACATGCAGCAACAACTACTGTGATTTGATGTTTTCAGCTACACGATGATCTCAAATGGCTACAATATTTATATGGATGGATAGGATACTTCTCAGGCTTTCCAAAAATACCTTATTCACACCATTTGGACTTCAAATGATTAAGTAATGACTCTTGGTAGTTGAAGGAAGAAGAGAAGAGAGCTCAAAAGTGACCAATTGGAGAATTTTGTACATTAAGTCTTTATAATAATTTCTAAAGTGTTTTTACTGGCCATATCTAGATTCTACACTTCAAGATATTTCCAACGGTACCAAGAACACCCAAATTGAAGTTTGGATGACAAAGTATGGCCCCTGCGGTTGGTCCAAAAACAGAAAGCCGCACACCGCCACGATCGCTGTCGAGCTATATAGAAACCCAAAGATCCTCGATGCCATATGTCATAAACGACGCAGAACGTTTCGGGGGTTGGTTTTGGGTGGATTTTTAGCCCATTTTGAGCCCATAATTGGGGGTTTTAAAGCTCAAACCCAAAGGAGACAAAAAGGAGGCGACTAGGGCTCGAAGAACAGGACTTTGTCCACACTTTGGGACCAAGGATGAGGTTATGAGCTATTTTTGATGATTTGGGAGAAGATCATGAGATTTGTGGAAGAAAATCTGAGAATCACCATCATTTTTATCATTAGAATTTCTTCTTTCTTTTCATGTTTTGGTCCAAGTTTATGACGTGATCAAACCTTTACGATTGCTCTAACTTTGTAGTCTAGGGTTTTGCTGATTCGACATGAATCTTATATTTATTCGCATTTTCCTTTTTCTATTGTTTCTCTATGATTGTTTATCTATTGATTCATGCTTGGTTCTATTTACATATTGATTTCTAGCTAATCTCAATATGGTGAGTGGTTCTTTGCGAGATTTGAGAAGGGAGTAAAGAACTAGACAGATGAATCAACCTAATTAGCTTGGTAGTGTAGAAATTACCGGTAATTGGGAGGCATGTGAGATTCTTGGATCTTAAAGCATCTCTAATGCTTGGGGTTGAGCTGAGAAGCAAAACACCTAGTGTTAGTTGGTAGGTTATCCGACCTCAAGAGAGACTTATAATTAAATTAGGCAAGAGTCTCCTTGGAAGCCTTTTCAAGAGACAATAGAATGGAATTTTGACCTAAACAAAGGAGGATTGTTCACATGCACCAAATACCCTAGAACTTTATTATCTCTTGGTATCCTTAGTTGCACAGCTTGTTAGCTTGATTAAGTTTTCATTAGTTTAGTTTAATTTTCATTTCAATCCACCGATTTGAATGTTTGGACATTAGAGAAGCATTCTAATTTTGGTAATTAGCATTCCCCATTTTCCCTGTGGATCGATATCAGTACTTAGGTACACTTATTACTTGACAAGTGTATACTTGCGCGGTTAGGCATTCTTTTCACACTTTATTACACATATTTTAAACACAATCACGCAAAACGCCTATCAAGTTTTTGGGGCCTTTGCCGGGGAAAATCGGTGTTTTATGCTAATATCAATACTAAGTGCTTCTTTAATACTTCAAACATTTTTTTATGTATATATTTGTGTGTTTTTGAGTTTTTGATACTTTTTGTTTTCTTTTTGCAGAAATTTTCAGGTTAAAATCATAATGGAGCCCATCAGCGAGTTGACAAATGCATTGGCTCACCTTTTGAGCAAAGAACTAAGAATGAGGCACTGGTCGATGAGCATCTAGAAAGAGAAACAATTCAGCGAGGGACAAGTGTGGCAAACTATACGTGACACGGATTATGCCTCAATACGGAGGTACCCCATACTTGAGTTAATCATAATTTTGATGGAGATACCACCCAAACACCTCATGGAATACAAGTTATACCTAATTTCAATCTCCACAAGTCCAAAAGACTGCTTCCAGAAGAAGCTATGATGAATTAAGAGCTCACAATTCACCATGGCACAACCTCGAATTTTCAAGATCAATGGTCAAACGGACTAATTCCTGCCAGGGTTGCCAAGGTTTCTTGATCCAAATGAGAAAAGTCAATCTCCACAGGAGAGAATGACAAAGTTAGAGAAAGCCATGGCTGAATTGAGTTCATGTTGAATGTGCAACATCTCAAGTTCAATTCATGGAATTGACAAGGGTTGATGTTCAAATTCAACCTACGCCATTCAATAGCTTGAAAGAAGATATAGCTCCGATGGCCACTTCTAGTACTTAACTTACATTTGAGAAAGAACAACCTAAAGAAGAAGAGAGTATGAGAATAGAAGAACTAGTGGAAAAATATATAAAAGAACAAGAGAATATGGCTACAATGTTCTTTGAAGGACAACATGAGAGTTCGCCATCTACCCTTGGAGTGAATACAAAAGAAGAAAACTGGAGCTACAATGAGGAAATCACTTCAAGAGGTAATGAAGAACTAGAGAAGCTTCAGAGAGTGGAGAATGATGCAGAAACTTCGAAAGACTTGGTTGCAAAGGAGGAAAAAGAGTCAACTTCTCCGAAATCATATGAAAAGGTAAAAGATGAAGTTGTAAAGACTATGCCGGAGATGACTCTATGGGGTGAGATGCACGAGGGATTGAAAAATGAGAAGATGACCCCAACTTTTGAGGTGGATGAGTACATTATTCAATCGAACAACAAAATGAAAGGAACCTCGTGGAAGAAAAAATAAAAAAATAGAAAATATAAAAAATATAAAGATTGTGTACTATGCTAAGTTGCTAATTGAGCACACCTATTGGTTCTTAGGAATGAATGGAGGAGGGCATCATCATTGTTTCCGTAGTTCTATGAGTCAAGCTGGACTTTAGAAAAACGGAGCGGCTTCTTGGGAGGAAACCCGAGGTTAATCAGTTTCCTTTTCCCTTTTCATTTTTTCTTAGCCACTTCTGAGTTTTTTTTTTTTTTTTTGAATAAATTTTCTTACTTGATCTTGTGTTTCTTAGTGTTGTTTTTCAGGTTTTTTGGAGTTCAAAGATGGCTATGAAGATGAGAATCTTGCTGGGAAGTTTATAGTCCATACATTCTTCCTATTTTCAAGCATGTCCCCTCCTTTAGAACTAAAGTCCAATCCCCCTTAACACTTTTGCCTCCAAAGCGAACCATATTCATTGGAGCAACTTCTAGAGACTTAATCAACCTTAGGGGAGTACTCATTATCCATTCTTTCTTTTGTTTCACATTGAGGACAATGCTTAATTAAAGTTTGGGGGGTGAATTCAAGAATTCAAATTTTTTTTTTCAAAAATCTAACTTTTGTATCTCCTTACTTGTTTAGTTATTTCTTTTTAGTTGTTTGGTTGTCATTTTCATGAGCTTTTCTTTCTTTCTTTTGTTTGTTTTGTGTCTCACATGAGTTAGGTTGGTGCTTAGTAATGGTTTTGAGAATGCATTGGTTTTGTGCTTAAATTGTTTCTTAGTCAAATTCCGATACCTCGCATTTGTTCGATGACTTGAGAAATCTTCCGGTTGTGGGAGACTTAGCTTGAATAGCCCCATTGTTTCTCAAGAAATCATTTCTTAAGGAAACTCCTACACACACACTAGGTCTCATTTATACACTTTGGCTCCAACCTCTTTTTCTCGAATTGAACTTACATTGAGAGACCTTAACTTCTATAGTGATGGGACAGCTCAATAAAGAGGATTGTCTTTGTGCCCCCATTGAAAAGAAAGAAAAAAAAAAGAAGAAGAGAAAACGAGAAAAAAAAAAGAAGCAAAAAGAGAAAAAGAAAGAAAATTAACAAATAAGTGAATTTACTCACAAGTAGGTGCTTTGGTTTTTAGTTGAGTGTTCGAGGTGAAGTTCAAGGGGAACTAAATGTCTGATGCCCTTAACCAACTGGTGGGGAGTCACTAATGGATCCCCACTACATGGACACTTTTCTAAAACTCCTTAGCATTGCTTCCTACTTTTTAGTTATAGTTGTTGAATAAAAGGTACGTTCTTACCCTGTTTTGGTTAATTTTCTTTCAAATAGAGTGAGTTGAGTTTGATTGAAGAGTTTTTTGGAACTCAGGTCTATTTGAGACCTAAAAATATTATTTACACTGAGTTCATTTAGGAAAGATCTATTGAGGGCTTGAGGCAAACTTCAGCCTTGATCAACATACCATTTGAACGCTTCATCTTTTAGAGATGATAAATGTTTTGGAATCCCATTTTGGCTAACATGTTTTCTTAGAACATTTCCAAGCTCTCTCTTAACTTGCACTAGCACCATACTCATACTCATATCTATCTTAGTGTTTTTGTTTTATGTTTGTGTTTCCTTTAATTGCTTGGGGACAAACAAAGATTTAAGTTGGGGGGTGTGATGAATATACTTTATACTCATTTTATCCCTATGTTTTACTTATATTTTTAGTAGTTTTATCATATAAATAAGTGATCTAATGCTCTAAATGTTCAATTGGTGATTAGGTCAACCATGAGCCATTATGGAGCAAAACCAAAGAGATAAATCCCAAAAATCAGCAAACTACACATGCAAAGAAGAATCATCATGGATTTGATGTTTTCTAGCCATAAGATGATCTCAAATGGCTACAATATTTATATGGATGGATAGGATACTTCTCAGGATTTCCAAAGATACCTTATTCACTCCATTTTGACTTCAAATGATCAAGTTAGGACTCTTGGTAGTTGAAGGAAGAAGAGAAGAGAGTTCAAAAGTGACCAGTTGGATAATTTTTTACATTCCGTCTTTATAATAATTTATAAAGTGTTTTTCCTAGATATATCCAGATTCTACATTTCAATAGCTTTCCAACGGTACCAAGATTACCCAAATCGAAGTTCGGATGATAAAGTTATGGCCTTACGAAGTTTGTCCAAAAACAAGAGTCGCAAAGAACGTCGTGATTTAGAACATCGCTGATGTCAAGAGCTACAGAACGCAAAGATCCGACGTTGCATGTTCGGGGTTGGTTTTGGGTGGATTTTTAGCCCATTTTGAGCTCATAATTGGGGGTTTTAAAGCTCAAATCTGAAGGAGACAAAAAGGAGGCGGCTAGGGCTCGAAGAACGGGACTTTGTCCACACTTTGGGACCAAGGATGAGGTTATGAGCTATTTGATGATTTCAGAGAAGACACGGTGATTCGTAAGAAAATGAGAATCACCCATCATTTTTATCATTAGAGTTTCTTCTTCTCTTTTCTCATGTTTTGTCCTAAGTTTATGATGTATCAAACCTCTATGATGTTCTTAACTTTGTAGTCTAGGGTTTTGCTGATTTTAAATATGAATCTTATATTTATTCGCTAATTTTCCTTTTTCTATTGTTTCATGATTGTTTATCTATTGATTCATGCTTGGTTCCCATTTACATATTGATTTCTAGCTAATCTCAATATGGTGAGTGGTTCTTAAGTAGATTTGAGAAGGGAGCAAAGAACTAGACATGAATCAACCTAATTAGCTTGGTAGTGTAGAAATTACCGGTAATTGGGAGGCATGTGAGATTCTTGGATCTTAAAGCATCTCTAATGCTTGGGGTTGAGCTGAGAAGCAAAACAACTAGTGTTAGTTGGTAGGTTATCCGACCTCAAGAAAGACTTATAATTAAATTAGCAAGAGTCTCCTTGAAGCCTCTTCTAAGAGACAATAGAATGGAATTTTGACCTAAACAGCTGAGGATACATGCACCAATTACCCTAGAACTTTATTATCTCTTGGTATCCCTTAGTTGCACAGCTTGTTAGCTTGATTAAGTTTTCATTAGTTTAGTTTAATTTTCATTTCAATCCATCGATTTGACTATTTGGACATTAGAGAAGCTTTCTAATTTTGGTAATTAGCATTCCCCATTTTCCCTGTAGATCGACATCCGTACTCAGTATACCTTTATTACTCGGTGCTGATACTTGTGCTGTTAGGGCATTCTTTGCACACTTTATCGCACATATTTTAAACACAATCACGCAAAACGCCTATCACCAAGTGGAGAAATTGACTATTCCATGTGTTGTACATGTACGTCTTGCATCCAAAAGGGATGGTGCGTGGAGGATGTGTATTTATTTTTGTGCCATCAACAATATTATGGTTAAGATTCGAGGACGAAACTTTTCGAGGAATGGGTGAATGCTGAGAATCAAAGCACAATGGATCCGCTTCAAAGGCCAATTAGGCTAATCACAAGAGAAAGGACCAAAAAGCTTCAAGAAGCATTAAATGGGCTTGTGAAGGAGTTTATTTGGGCAAACCAAGCCTTTAAAGAAGAGCCGAAGTCAAATCAAGCCTTTGAAGGAATTGGAGCCAACAAGGAAGTTCAAAAGTCCATAAATATCACCATGGCTATTGATGGAAATAATCCACATGATTTATCAATTAAAAGGACAAGAAAATCCATGTTGTATATTGTGTCCATAATTCATGCACAGTCAAAGACCTATTTTGGAAATTTCAACATTGCAAGTCAGATAGATTAGACTCGCTAATTCTTGTGCAAGCTGGCTAGTTGTCCAATTAGTTTATTATCGTCAAAATATCAAGGTTAGGTGTCCAATAAGGAAAAGAATAAATTATCTTCATGTTTCTCTTTCTTTTAGAAAGATTTTCTTTTAGAAGTTGCTTTATTTAAATTAGAATTTTTTTCTTAAGTCAAAGTAGCAGTTACTTTATTTGATTTAGAAAGTTCGAGACCTATATATACCCCCTTATTGTAGTCTTTGAGAGACAATTAATTAAAAATTATTTTGTAAGGTTTTCTTCACTTTATGGTTCTTGTGAGAACTTTTGAACCTATCAAGGTTAATTCCTTATAATGTTCAAACTTACGGCTCTTGATTCTTCTACAATAAAGGGGACGGGGTTACTTTCCTTTGTTCTTACGACTTTTGGTTCCATATAACCAAGGGGATGGAAATGCAATATCTTTGCTTACGGCTCTTGATTCAGTATAGTCAAGGGGATGGGGTCACTGCTCTAGATCGTGTTTGAAGATCCTTGGAGTAATCCACAAAAATTAGTGGATCTTGAAGCAACAAGCAATGAAGTTCACATCATTTTGGAACCCATAAAGTGAGCCATAAGCAAAGAACCATAAAATGAAGAAAACCTCACAAAAGGAATTAACCTTTTGTGAAGAAAACCTCACAAAGGGATTCTTGATTATGGAAGAATCAAGAGACGTAAGTTTAAACACTATCAGGAATTAACCTTGATAGGCTCGAAAGTTCTCACAAGAACCATAAAGTGAAGAAAACCTCACAAAATAATTTTTATTCATCAATTGTCTTTCAAAGACTACAATAAGGGGCTATATATAGGCCTCAAACTTTCTAAATCAAATAAAGTAACTCCTACTTTGACTTGGAAAACAAAACTTTCTAATTTAAATAAAGTAACTCCTAAAAGCAAATCTAACCTTGATAATTTTTTATTTCCTTATTGGACACCTAACCTTGATATTTTGACCATAATAAACTAATTGGACAACTAATGACTTGCACGAGAATTGGTAAGTTTGATCATACAACTTGCAATGTTGAAACTTTCCAAAATAGGTCTTTGACTGCGATAGCCATGATTATATTTATGGACTTTTGAACTTCCTTGTTGGCTCAAATTCCTTCAAAGGGTTGATTTGATTTGGGCTCTTCTTTAAAAGCTAGATTGGCCCAAATAAACTCCTTCACAAGCCCATTTAATGCCACTTTAAGCTTTTTGGTCCTTGCTCTTGTGATTAGCCCAATCGGCATTTGAAGCAGATCCATTGTGCTTTGATTCTCATCACCACATCTCCATTAAGGAGGCTTATTGCTCAAGTAATTGCCCAAGTCTCCATTAGGGAGGTTTGTCCCTCAAGTAATTTCCACCACCTCAAATAATTGCCCACATTCTTTTGCCACTTCTAATATTTGAGACAAAGTCTAATTTGACTTCGGAAAATTTCAAATTTTTTTGAAATACCCCTGGACTTTTATAAGGGCTTAATCAAATGGATTTAGGCCCATATCACTAGGATTTTTAATCATGGACTTGGGCACAGGCCTAAACACACTTTGTGGATCATGCTAAATTTAATTTTTGTGCAAACAATTACCCCCACTATCATTAAGGCCTGAGGGTTGCATTGTATGTATAAAAGTCGCGCAAATATTTTTCTTAGGCCTATCTCCAACATGAGACCCAAAGTCCAAGTTCTCGGCTACCTCGAACTCCAAGTCTTGCCTACGATTGACAGCATAACTTTTTTGTCTACTTTGAGTTGTCTTTAATCTTTCCTTAATCAAAGTTGTCTTCTCAGTTGTCAACTGCACGAGGTCAGACCCCAAAAGCTTCCTTTCTCCTACATCATCCCAACAAACAGGAGACCGACATCTCCTACCATACAACCCCTTAAAAGGTGTCATCCCAATACTAGCCTAAAAATTTTTATTATAGGCAAACTCCACAAGAGGCAAATGATCATCCCAATTACCATTTTAGGTCCAAAACACGAGTTCTCAACAAATCTTCCAAAATCTGAATCACCCTTTCTGATTGGTCGTCAGTCCAAGGATGAAAAGCAGTGCTAAAAGTCAACTTAGTACCCAAAGCTTTCTATAGACTACACCAAAATCTAGAAGTGAAATGAGGGTCTCTGTTAGACATAATGGAAACCGGTACCCCATGCATCCTCATAATCTCCTTGACATACAAATAAGCTAATTGCTCCAAGGAAAAGTTAATCTTCATAGGTAAGAAATGAGCAAACTTAGTTAGTCTATCTACAATCACTCAAATAGCATTATTACCTCCTAAGGACCTTGGTAACCCAATAACAAAATCCATAGCAATGTGCTCCCACTTCCATTCCGAAATAGCAAGCAGTTGTAAGGACCCTATTAGATGTTGGTGCTCAGCTTTAACCTGTTGACACACCAAACATTGAGCCACAAATTAAACAATATCTCTCTTCATACCTGACCACCAATAGTTTTGTTTTAAGTCCTTATGTGACACCCCGTTTCTAGTCCGACCCGATTAGCGAGTCCAAACCGAATCCGGGATGCCACTTTATTGTGATGCCCCTAGTTGGGGCTCTAATACCTCTAAATTGTGACCTTTAAGCTTGTTTAGCCATATCATGTTAAACATTTAACTTTTACTATATTCTATAGCAGCGGATTACCCAAATATACATATGTACTTCATATATAGAAGTGTTCCACATTTACATTATTTACATTGTTTGCAAAAGAAACAAAAATACATATACATTAGACCAAATGGTCTTCAAAGGCACCCAGTGATGTCGACTTTGATCATCGATGTGGATTGTCCGTCCCCATCTTTCCTCTTCTCGTACCTACACTCTGATGAATAACACTGTATGCTTATACTTCACTGAATTAATGACATATGGACGAATTCTATAATAAGGTCATCACCCTTCACATGCATAATCTTATAACAAATATTACCTTTAGTTATACGTATCCATTTTTTCATATTTACTTCATAATATGTTTCTCTTTCTTAACGATTTCATATACTTTAATATCTATACTCAGATTTTTTGTCTCAGAACTATATAATTATCATCGCATAGCAAAGCAGTTGTATGTTCATATCATATCATATACTTTATACATTTCCTTTACGTATACTTTCATTTTCTTTATGTTCATGCCTCGCAAATACTACATAAGTGTGGATACGGAGAGAATCAGATGTACCGGGTTGGTACTAGTACCGTTTCTATCTCAGATAAAAATTAAAGCAGTATTATCAATCGTGCACGAGACAAAGGATCTCTATCCTGTATGTACCTGAAAAGTACTATCACTGTAATGAGACAGCGGATCTCTTTATCTCGATAAAATTCAAAAAGTACCATCGATGAGACAAGACCTCTATCCGTATAAAATTGTAGTTACCATCACCCACAGATGCGATCTCTGATGACCAACGTTTCATAGTGGATCCAAACGTGGATCATGGTCATCAACCCAACCTGGGCTCGAGATATCTATAATCGTATGCTACAAAGAGTCAGGTCCCTATATGGCATGGCTATTTATCCAACTACCCGCCATAGGCGCGTGCAATCGCTTTATTATGTTTTCTTATAAATCTTTATATCTCATATACATGAATAACTATAGATATCATGTATACTTATGAGATATTCATTCTCACATAATTTTTTATAAACATTTAACTATACTTTCTCATGTAACAAAATCATGCATATATTCTCTTTAGCTTTCATATATTAAACTTATACATATACTTGTACTTATTCAAATTCTAGGGCATTAAGTTTGCCCACATCAAACTCGCCGAGGCAGCGAGGTACGATGCGTTTTTCACTCTTATTTGAACGCCCGTTAATCATTTAGTAAGGTTCTTATACTATCGGTGTTTGAATCTGGGCTTAATAATGTCAAAATATAAGAAATCAAGGTTGTAGGGGGTAGTGATACTGGTACCACTTGGACCGGTACCGTACCAACTCGCTCCGTGAGCGGTATCGGTACCCATTTAGTCTCAGATCGCTGGTACTGATAACAACTCGCTCGTACCGTACCATCATTAAACCGCACGTAAATGGCAAATTTTCCCTCTTTCACTCACTTTTCTTCCATACTCTTCCTCTATTCCATCTTTCTTCAAAATCTAATCATGAATTCCTCCCAAAACAACTCTAGAATGGGTCATAACCCATACATAAACCAAACATAAAGATTAGTTAGGGTTTGTTCTAAACCCAAACTCGATTACTTGCAATTAAACCATAAATCTATACTCAAAGGGAGGATTCCATACTCTTCCTGTACAAATTAGGGTTTTATCACCCCTACTTTCAAGAAATATAGGGTTAGGATGAAATCCTAACAAAAACCCTAGGTTTGGACCAAACTCTCCATACTAAAATCATAGTATTCCATACCCAAAACCATACTAATGATTCCATAACTTTTTGGCCTTATTCTTCTTTTCTTCTCTTCTTCTTCTCTTCTCTTCTCTTCTTCTTTCTCTTCCTTCCTCTTCACGTTTTTGCTCTCCCTTTCTCCTTCACATTTTTGTTCTCTCAAAAATGAGAGAGCAAACTTGATCTTATCTCTTTTTATTGATTTTACTTTCCTTTATTTACTCATTGGTTCCTCATCTTCATTTATTTGCAATTCAACTTATGCTATACTCTCCTTGACATACAATCTTATGAGATTATGACTCCTTAGGTCATAAATTAAATGACCAATTTACCCCTTGTCTTTGTATAAATTCTCCGAGTTTTACTTATTTTATTTTATTCTTTATTCGAAAATATACTTTACTTTTATTATACCCGAAACATGTTATAAAACTGTTATGGTATATTTTGGGGTGTTACACCTTATACTTCTTGGTCCCTCTTGGATGGATGACAAGCCTAGAACAATGAGCTTCCTCCAAAAGCTCCCTTCTTAAGTCCTCATCACTTGGGACACAAATACGAGTCCCAAACCTCAAAATCCCATCATCGGATAAAACAAGGTCGGACTTGCCACCTTTCTAAACCTTATCCTTGCACTAATTGCAAATCATCTTTTTGTAGACTCATAATTCTCCCAACCAATTTCGGTTGTACTCTAAAATTAGCCACAAGTGCTCCTGAGTCATGTACACTAATGTGGACTCATAGACTCATCAAGTCATCTAGTAACTATCTTTGACAATCTTTAATTGCTGCTAAAAAGCCAACTGGCTTCCTACTCAAAGCATCAGCTACTACATTTGCCTTCCCTGGATGGTATTGAATAATACAATCATAATCCTTCTGCAACTCTCTAACCCATCGGTCTCTACCTCATACCAATTCATTTTCAGAAAAATTACTTTAAACTTTTTATGATCTATGTATATCTAGCAATTTTCACCAAATAGGAAGGGTCTCCAAATCTTAAGGGTAAAAATTACCGCAACTAACTCCAAATTATGAGTCGGATAATTTCGCTCATAAGGCTTCAACTATCTAGAAGCATAAGCCACAACCTAACCATCCTACATAAGGACACAACTGAAACCCTGATGGGATGCATCACTATACACCACAAATCTACCTAAACCTAAAGGAATGGTCAAAATAGAGTGTTTACCAACTCACCTTCAACTCTTAAAGTTGTGTTCACACCCATCGTAATTTCACCTCTAAATTTAACTCATTTCTGTGTCAACCTAGTCAACGGTAGGTTAATCTTAGAGAAACCCTCAATAAAACGTCTGTAATAACTAGCAAGTCCCAAGAAGCTCCTAATCTCAATCACATCGTAGGTCTTCTCCAATTTGCTACAACATCTACTTTCCTAGGGTCAACTGAGATACCATCCTTAGTCACCACATGTCCAAGAAAATAGACTCTATCTAGCCAAAATTCACACTTACTCAACTTAGCATACAACTATTTACCCCTTAAGGTTTGCAACACAATACTCAAATGGTATCCATGCTTCTCTCTACTCCTTCGGTACACCTAAATATCATCTATAAAAACTACTACAAACTGATCCAAATACTGTTTGAATACACTGTTCATTAAGTCCATAAAAGCGATAGGTGCATTAGTAAAACCAAAGGGAATAATCAAAAACTCATAATGCCCATATCTAGTTCGAAAGGCAATCTTCGGTACATCCTCACTCTTCACCCTCAATTGGTGATACCCAGAGCGAAGTTCAATCTTAGAGAACACACATGCACCCCGTAACTAATCAAACAAATCATCGATTCGAAGGAGGGGATAATGGTTCCCATCACACCTTATTCAACTCTCTAGTCAATACCTAATCTCACACTCCATCCTTCTTCTTCACAAATAACACTGGTGCTCCCCAAGGTGAAACACTAGGTCTGATAAAACCCTTATCTAACAATTCTTGAAGCTAAACCTTCAACTCCTTCAGTTCTATGGGTGCCATCCTATATGGCGCTTTAGAGATAGGAGTTGTTCCTAGCACCAAGTCAATGGTGAACTCCACCTCCCTATCTGGTGTTAATCCTAGTAAATCATTTAGAAAGACATATGAAAAGTCCCCGACAATGGGTATATCTTCCGATCTCACCTCATTCTCATTACATACCACATAGGCTAAAAATCCTTAACAACCCTTCTTGAGTAAGGAATTAGCTCGTCTAGTCGAAATAACATACAATGGCTTATCCACATGTTCCCCTCAAGATGAACCTGCTTCGACTTTGAATACTAAAGGTCACCTGCTTTCCCAAAAAATAGTCACAACAAAAGCATGATAAGAAGCTAACCAATCAATTCCCAAAATCACATCAAGGTCTTAGAGGTCTAGAATAACTAAGTCATCTAACATCTCCTAACAACCAATCATTACAGGACAATTTTTCAGCATTTTACTAGCCACAACAAAATCTCCCATAAGAGTAGCAACTATCAAATCAAAATACATAGTAGTGGCATGCATATCCAACAAACCAGCAAAAGATACTGAAAGAAAAGAGTGTGTTGAACCAAGATCAATCAAAACTCTAGCAAATAAAGTGTGAATTCTAAGGGTACCTATCACCACATCAGAAGTAGCCTGGGGATCTCTATGAGTCATAGCAAACACTTCCCACACTCTAGGTCAGATATCCCCACATTATCATCATCTTTAGATCCCTAAACTATAAGCTTCTTATTTTCTAGACAATCCCGAATCATATGCCCTGCTTCCTACACTAAAGCAAGCTCCCTCGTCTCTCTATAACATGGCCTGCTCCCATGCCTCACAACAAGTAGACAAACAATATCCGAGTTCTGGGTTGCCTTCCCTTTGCTCGATTTCTATTTAGAGCGTGACTTTTCCGTATTATGATTACCATGGGCATTACCACCATATTCTCTTTGTCGCTTCTCTATACTAATAAAGCTCTTTCAAAATCCCTTCTCGCAATAAGAGATCTATCCACGACTCTTTCCGAATACACGCCCAACTCGTATCGGATATCTTATTCTTCAAGTAGCGCCTAACCCATCCGGAAACTTCATTGCCTTGTCCACCTCTATAGCAATCAAATGTGGGGTAAAACGAGAGGACCCGTAATTGCCTCATACTCGTACCACAAATATATATTCCCTTTCCGCATCGAATGAACTCTCTCATCTACGCCCTCACACTATTAGGGAAATACTTCATATAGAAAGCATCATTGAATCTTCTCCAAGTAATCCAACTAGACAAACTTGAAACTTAACTAATGTGTCACTCATCTATTCCCAAATGTAAACTAAACAAATTCCCATCAAGATCATAACCTAGTGCTCTGATACCATTCAGAATCGACCGGGACCCAACCATGTACTATTGTCTAAGCCGGGCCAAAGGCACATCATAGCTTTAAAACGAATCTACTAGGTTGAGAAGAGCCCATACTTATATCATGCCAGGAAATTTCTCCCATATCCGATGTGGGACGTGACAAACACCCGCGGCGCCTCCCGCACACAACGCCCTCATCGCGGTCCCATGGATCGAGGCCAAACGAAAAAACACCGCCGATGGGGCTAAACGGACTGCACTTCACATCGTGATTACCTGAGTCGGTGGATCGCCCGATTCCACTCTGTCACGCCCCAAAACCTAGCCATATGACATGATCGTCATTTCGCACCTTAAGTCTAAAGACTCAAAGCACAAAACGACACAAAACTTCATTCCTATATTGTGACTGAATTGATTCTACTTATCGAAAACCTATTCACAGCAAAAGCGCAACATTCTACTATCTCCAAATCTCAAATCCATACTAACAAAAATTTTCCAAATCAACATCCAAGTACGAACTAACATAAGAGTTCAAAATAAAATCAATGTTCTTCCAAAATAAACACATAAACTAAATAGTTTAAATAAAATAAAATTCATCCATTAAACAAGTCCAAAGCTAACTCAAAGTCAAATCCTAAAATACGGTCCTCGACCTGCTCGTCACTCCTTGCCAAAACTAGGAGTCCCTGAAATGATGGTCAACAAAGAGGGTGAGCTTGAAGCTCAATAAGGTAAGTTAATGCAATTATGGATCAAACATTTTCAAATCACTAAAAAAATATTTTCAATTTTTCAATATTATCATAAGTCATTTTCAATTTTTTTTTGTCAATGCATTCAAATATTTAAACAAAATCCTTCATTTTGATCTGCAAACGATTTCATATCAAATTCATCTCAAATAGTCAAATTGTAACTTTACCCGGGTCACAAATATCGACACACTGCTTCACGACTCTTCAAACCACACAATTTCAAATTGTTCCTTTTAAGGTGGACGGAACCAAACACTACTACTATTAGCAGAATCTCTAACCGAAACCCCTGTGGCGCTGGGGCTCGAATCAATTACATTCCCTACTTCATGAACGTGAACGTCAACTATTATTCCCATCGATTAAATCTACACAAGACAAGATTAATCCTGCTGGACACGGCCAAACTACTCGCAGTAAAAACATAGTTTCAATAATTTATCTACAAACATATTCCATAATTTATATCACAACAAAACATAAAATCCAACATAATTTTCATGCAAAATATATTTGATTCATAATTAAAGCAAAAACGGAACCAACATTTTCAAATCGTACATATAAAAATACATTTAAAAAATTTGCATTAATTTTCCTTACCTCGTAGTTAAAATTCAGATTCCAACGCTAACCCCCGGAAATCAATTAAACTACATATATTCACCTAAAACAAATAATTAAATAATTTATTAACTAATGTCATTTTTTCTTAAGATTATTTTATTTATTAATTATTTTCTAAGGAACTTATCTCTCAAATAATTATTTTACTTTCTATTTTTTTAAATATCTAAAATTATTTTTATTTATCAAAATTTTCACTAATACCTAGAGTTTCTATACATACCATATTTTAGGTTTTCAAGACCTATTTTATGCAGGTTTTTAGACTTGTAAATATTCTTTCTTTTTTTTCTACTACATACACCTATCACAAAAGACAAACTGCGGTTTGGTGTTTTTTTTTTTTCTTTTCCATTCTCTTTCTAAGTATAGTGGTCCCCACCCTCCTTCACTTTTTTTATATATATTTTATTCTAATTAAGGTACAGTGGTCCCCCACTTTCCCTTTCTTCTTTTATTTTTTTTCCTTTTTGATTTTCAATTTCAAATCACGGGGTTACTATTCTTTTTTTTTTTTAAAGAAAAATCATCTAGATCTAATCAAACCCTAACAAATATTCATCATCTATAATAAAAAGAAATCTAAAATTTTCTGGGTGAAGACGCTTACCTTCGAATCATCTTAGCTCCTAGATCTCGACGTCGATGCCTTCCTCGAAATATTCTACGAACTGTAGTTAACTCAAAACCTGCTCGAAAAGAACGAAACCATCTATAATTGATTACTAACTCAATATCATTTTATTCCAAATAAATTCGGGAAGAAAATACTTACTTTTGATGACCTTTTTCAACCCTAAGGTGTGGAGATTCTATGGTCCGACAATTCTACGAAACTAAAATAAGGGTTTTATTATTATTATTTTCTAACTTTACAAAATTAATTACTAATTTACCCTTCGTTAGAAAATATAAAGATTTAATTTTTTTTTTTTACCGCATTGACTTGGTAAATGAGGGTCATCCACCCGTGATATAAGGGAGTGATTTTTCTTCATAGCACTTAGATAAACAGATGACGCTGACGCGAACTCGCAGAACTTGTCAAGAACTATATCCCAATTAATGGTTTACAAATAAAAAGAAAAAGCAAAAGAAAAGAAAATGCACCATCAAACACATTCAAGCTCATAGATCCGGTTCCTCGATGTATGTCATGTAAGAATTTTTAAACGCGCTTATATTAATCAAATTAATCGAATTAGTTCTATTCATCAGCGAGATATATGTGATTCTTAATCGCCTATCACGGAGTTATTAGTGTGGGTCGAGTACGGCCCGACCAGAATGAGAGGGCCCCGCGGGTCGAAGACTCCTATAAATAGTGCTCAAGTCCCTCCCCTAACCCTAATGATACACATTGACTCACATCCGTATCTGTAAAACTCTCCTTTTCTGTGATGGCAACTTCATTAGGCCTGCAAGATTTTAACGGGCGGGATAGGAGAAGATCTTGAGTTCGTGTTCGCTGATCGTCATTTAATTCCGCTGCAAAGATGATTTGGTTCAAATCAGTATCGCGACCGACAATCCTCCGTTATTGTGTTTTGTTTCTAACTACGCGATCCCTGCATGCCATGTTCGTGGGCCTACATATGGTATCGTGAGCCTACCATAGTTTAGAATCGAAACATGCATTAGGGTTTTGTTCGAGAGGTTTTTGTCCAAGCCAAATTTTTAACAGATGAAAGTTAAATTTGCCACATATTTAATCTACTGGCCGGCACGAATATTGATGGGTGGCATGTCGCCGGAGGAGGCCGGACGAACCTACACGCGCCCTAGGCGCGACGGCGAGTAACGGTCACGCCACACTGCTCACAACCTGGGCCTCCTCGACGGGTATCCGCTTGATGACGCCACAGCCGACGCTATCGAGGTCTCGGATCCGCCGACCCGATTTTGACCCTGGCCCTCATTATTATTTCTATAACGTTTTTTCATTAAGGTAATTAATTAATTACTATTTGAATTACCATTATTATTTTCATAATCGCTCTTTTCATTAAGGTAATTACTCACTACTTTTCAATCGGTTTACAACGAATTGAACAAAGATAATTAGCATGACATGTAATGTGTTACATACTGCTTTTCCGTCTGCACATATATATAGTAACGTGATACATAAAAGCTTTTATATCCCCGTATTAGAGATTTTCAAGGCGATTCAATCGGTCAGACCACCAGCGGCACACTCGACTGGCCTGGAAACACGCCCCATTGTGGTGGATGTCTCCCGTTTTATCAAGGCGGATCATACTCCCAAAGGAGGTGATCTTCAGGTTAGTTCATGGAGGGGTACATGTACAAAGATGTGTTGGAGTAAATGACTGATCTTAAGGGTTCATCACCCAAAGGTGGTGATTTCACGAAGATTAGAATATGTTCTCATGGCTACTGCCATGTGGAGAGCGTATAACCGCATGTCATATTTTCGCCCAAAGTGCGATTGGTGTGATGATGGGCGTAATTGTATAAGTATTCATGATGCTGACAGATTGCTGTTGTTTTCCAAATCACTTTTTCAGAACGGTATAAATTCCATTTCAATTGGAGGCCCCACTCTGACAACTTTAAGAAACTGGAAGAGTGATTTCTATTTGAATTGAGTCAAGTGATGTTCATCGCCTTACAAGATAAGCCCCTAGATAATACTACCACCGCATTAGTCGAGAAAACCTGACCATACGTCGAGTGTTATTTTCAATGGATTCGCTTATCGACAACGAAGAATCCATTCAAGAACACTTAAAAGTGGTTTGCACAAATGACCAGATCAAGTAAGGAATGACTTGAAATTCTTTAGAGGCTAGAAACCGTATTTCATCTAATGTCGAGGATTGGCACACTCTTCAAAAGCCTTTCAATATAAAGTATGACAGATCACGTGCTGGTAGACATGCCCTGTGATTTAGGATCTAAAAGACGGTTTTCCGCCTCTTAATGTTTCCATTCCGATGCTTGTATCAGGTATCAAGCCCTAAACACCCTTCCACCGATTGGGATTATAAAGACAAATTACAATTCCTGAAGCATTTAGACCTTGGGTCAATTAACGACTGATAAAGAAGGCTTGTGGCGTATGAAGAGTAAACTTAAGAAGGAAAAGGGCATATGGTCTTATATGTTTCTAGTCTCTACAAAAGGAAAAATAAAGTAGTTCGTAAATCGCACTATAAAGGTACTCATGACACTACCTACAATCCGACAATACGGGTCCAAAAAAAAACATCTTTCAAAGGGATGCAGGACCGCCGTCTCTTTGTGCTAAGAAAAGGTCGAAGGGGTTAAGGATTGTGCAAAAGCTTAAAGTTTTTGGCTTGTCCAAACACAGCCTACGTGGATTCATAAACCGGAGGAAGCCAAATCAAGATGAATCAAGACTCACTGTGGGAAACAACGAGAAAGCTGATGTTGTGTTTGTGGGAGATGTAATCTTGATTCTAGACTATGGTTTTAGATTAATGTTGAAAGACACTTTTTATGTACCTTCATTTAGACGGAACTTAGTTCGTATCGTGGTTCGGGACAAGTATGACTACTTCTTTGAAATCAAGAGCAATGTTATTTCTTTGTTTTGATCCGAATAAGGTCAGTCAAGTATATGTCCAACTGATCAGATGGGATTGTGTTTATCTCCTAATGACATATACGTCGCTTATTACTGGGCCTGAAAAGGTTGTTTCTAAGAGACCACACCATGTCGCCTTATGAATCGTGGCATAACGGTTTCGCCACACCCTAAGGATGCAGTAGAAGGGCTGATAAAGCACTTTCAACATCCCGCCTCGCTTCTTAAAAAAAATGACTTAGAGACATGGGTAGACCGTCAGAGGTAAAATGACCAAGATAAGAAAGAAAAACCGGCAAATCAAGTCTCCACTTGTTTGAGGTCATTCACACCCCATATAAGTGGGACCTTATAATGCAACCTCAGAAATTTTTATTTCATCACATTTATCGATGACTATTCTCGATATGGTTATCCTGTGACTTGATTAAGGAAAAGGTCGAGTCTCTTGACAAGTTCAAGATTTTTCTGACCAAGCTCGAAACAAATGGGAAAGTGTCATAAAGGTTGTTAGATCTGACCGAGGGGCGGAGAGTATTATGGTAAGCATGGCTACGTCGGATGCCTTAAGGGGCCTATTCGCCAAATACTTAGAGGATTCTGGATAGTGGCTCACACTTTACTATGCCCGAGTCCCTGAAAGCAAATGGTGTAGCCGAAAGGCGTAATCGTGACTATGGAAATGATAAGATGAGTATGATTAGACAAATTTATTTGGTTTTCTCGTGTGAAGCTTCTTGAAAATGTACTTTGTACACTTAAATCGTGTACCTACAAAAGTCAGTTCACGAATTCTTGAAAGTTACTGACCGGTGTAAGCCTACGAACCATCTTAAGGTTCGGGGATGTCCCGTATGAAGTCAGATAATCCAACATTAAGTAAGTTGGACTCAAGAACCACCTCGGTGTTACTTTACATCTTACCCTAACACTTCGAAGGGATACTCTGGCTCTATAATCCCAATGGAGGTACAAGAATTGTGGAATCACGCATGCCCAAGTTTTGAGCTGATGTGGTCAAGAAAGTAGTCAAGCCACGTACTATTGGAGGATAATAGTACTACGGGTGATATTAAGATCTTTATCTACTCCCATACGAGCACGCGAGACTCCCACACACCATATTGAACCCGTCGAGGCCCGGGGATCCCGCTGGTTTGAGATGCCCGAACTAAGCTCTCATCAAGGGCTCTCAAAAAGTGTGATGGCTATCAAGCACCCAGCAGTGAGATCCATTAGTGGCACGATCACCTATACCAACGACCATTTAGTCTATATGCGAGAGCCAGCACTACAATATCGGTTCCCAAGGGCCGATCCAACGACTTACGCGAAAAGTCGATCTCATTCCTCAATTAGGAATTGTGGTCGATGCAATGAGAGACGAAATCAATCTACGAGGCATAACGCGAGCTCGAACTTGTCAATTACCCGGCGTCATAGACCCATCGGGTCGCAAATGGGTGTGTATAAGACTAAAAGGACCCAAAGCGAGATCGGTGTTTCTAAAGTTCGCACTCCAGAAATTGAAAGCGTTCTCACTCGTAGTTATGAGTAGACTATGAAGCAACCTTTTCTCCTGGCCTCTCTTAAAAAGATTCTTTCAGAGTGATCATGGTATTAGCTGCTCATTTCGAGTACGGAGTTACACCCGTATGGATGTTAAACCCGCCTTCAAATTCGGAGCACCTTAACGGAAGCGTTTCATACGATGCAACCCGGTTTTGAGGCAAAATGATTCAGTACGCTTGTATATGTAGACCGAAAAAGTCTATTTATGGTCTCAAGCAAGTTTCTAGACAATGGTACTTAAAATTTCATAGTGTTGTTACTCATATGGTTTTGTTTGTAGCAATGTTAGATCAATGTATATACCTAAGGTCAAGTGGAGGAAATTCATTTTCCTTATACTCTACGCGTGATGATATCCTTGGGTCATAGTTAAATGACCTTGGTTTAACGCATGAGACAAAGCGATGTCACAAAGAACTTGGAGTACGGCCGACCATGAGGCCTTTGTCCCGAATCGAGATTCATAGGAATCGCTTCTCACGTGACTATTTGGGTTTATCTCGTAGGGCATATGTTGATCGATTTAGAAAGATTCAACATAACAATGCAAGCCGTGAATCGCTTCCCGCTTGTAGCCGATAAGTCGAGTCATTACAATGCCCTCATTCGCATTTTCGAAAGCCCAAATGAAGAATGTACCTATGCTAGTGCACTGGAGTATTATGTACGCTAAGTACGCATTTCAGTCTGATATCGTTTCAGAACAGGACTTCTAGGCAGATAGCATCGGGCCAAATCCAGACACGATCATCGGTTGCCGCTAAGAAGGTTATGAGGTACTTAAAGAGGACAAAAGACTATAAGGCCGACATAAACATGTTCGACCTACGCCTAATGATTCTGATTCGTGACTACTTACCGTCGCGACGAAGTTAAGTCAACAATAGGTTGGCATCTTTAAGTTAGCAAGTGAGCGTATCATGGAAAAGCCGAGAAATAGAAATCAATAGCATCCTCTCTACCATGCAAAGTGAGTTAGCAAAGATTTTCAAATTCCGCTAATTGCCACCTACTCAAACTTCATTACGAGTCAGACCGTATTTGATTTTGGTGGATAGGCCCCATACAAATTAGATTGTGACAACTCAGCAAGGTCGTTTTGTTAACAACAACAGAGGTCTCAAGGGGTCTAAGCATATGGAGGTCAAGTACCTGACTATAAATGAAAAAGTTCCAGACTATGGATATCATAGGAGCACATTTCAATGTATTTACATGACAGTGCATCCGTTTAATCCAAAGGCCTTCGCCCTTGTGAGCATTTGATTGATATGTCATTAACATTTAGCCAGAGATTCATGATAATCATTCAATTGTTGAGTTGTTTAGTTTTACGTCAAGCTTTTACGGTAAGCTAGATTCGATTTCACACATTACATTTTTGTAATATTTGAATATGTATCAACTTTTCAGATTCCATTTATGATTTTTTGAACGATTTATCAAGTTGAGTACATAATTGCTGAAAGTCTCGAGGCATCGTGTAAACCTCGAGTATAGGCTATGGGGTACTTCTGTGACAATTTTTAACACATGCCTTGCTACACATAAAGTACGCGAAACTATCAAGGTAAGACATATCCGTGTCTGGCTGGAACTACTTACTTCGATATTCTCCAGAATACACCAGTTTTGTGGACACTGTATGAGAGAGAATTCGACTAACAAAATGGATAACACATGAAGTATCACCCACATGGCAGACATCCATTTAACACACTCGCTACCATATCGAATCCATATCGCAAAGCCTGAAAGCCTCGTGACCAATGGAAGGCCTCGAAAGTGAAAGACATGCGCTACTCTACGATTCTGTCGAGACTTTATAGACGGGATTGACTATTAAGAATAACTTAGACCAATACGAGGCGCGCACATAGCTCTGCTTCAATTAATATCGCCTGCTCTGAGAACGTAAGAATTTCTTAATGTTGAAGCAGCCGACCAAATTAACTCACTAATGGCTCTAATAAAGCAGATATAATGATTCTTAATCGCCTACTGTATCAAGAAGTGTGGGTTTAAAGACGTCTACCAGAATGAGGGTCTGGTCGAAGACTTCTATAAATAGCGATCAAGTCCTCCCTAGTCCCTAACGTATACACATTTTCACCACACCAGATTCGTGCAAAACTCTCCTTTCTACGAAATGCAAGTAATCCCATTAGCAAGATTTTAAACGGCGATAGAGAAGATCTCAGCCGGTTTCACCTGACGTCGCAATTCCACAGAAAAGCATTTAATTTCGACCTTAAATCGCAGACGAACCCATTGCCCTTCCTCAAGTATCATAAGATATTAGCTTAACTACAAGATCCCGCACGCTACGCTCGCATTTCTTGCCATGTCATAATTATAACTATTGCAGGGGCGAAATTTATTTTTAGCGGAAGACCATCATCTGGGGGGTGCCTGCGGAATGAATTTGCAGTCGCCGGAGTCATTAAAACACCATCCATGGTAGACAGTAGACACACTGGTTTATCCTCCCTTCACACAATGGAGCCAATCTATGAGGATAGGCATCATCAAACACTTTCCGTTCACTTTCTTTTCTATCCCACCAAACAACAATATCAAGACCCATCACTGTGAAAACCAGTCAAACTTCTCTTCTCCATTGTCAGATGGTCTAGCTGAAGATCTGGCCTTGCAAGGCTTTGATTTTGAGAAGTTTCCACAAATTGATGGAAAAGAAGAATTGGGTAATGGATTTTTAAAGGGAAGATGCTACAAGGGATTGTCTGGTTGGGAGTACTGACAAATGAGATGAAGCAAAAGAGGAAGCTCTAAGAAATTCCATGGCCAACTGCTTTACCTTTGTTTCTGAAAATGTTTTCTTCTAAAAATTTTCATCAAAAAAAAAAAAAAATTGTTTTAGTGATTATAGAAATATTCAATTTTATTTATAAAACTAAAGTTTTGATGTTTATAATCACATTTCTAACGTTTTTGAATTGAACATGACACATTCATCAGTGTAAATGGGGTCTTAGAATTAAAAATTTTCTTTTTTCAAAAAAAAAATAATTAAAAATTTTCTAATTGGTTGAAGTCTTTGTGGATGAAGCATGGGCATAGACGTTGTCACGTGAACATGTTCTCCTTTCTTGTCTGCATGTATACGAATATGCCAAAAGATGGCAAGCACAACCTTTACACTTGATGGCTTCTTTTGGAATCTTGACACAAAGTGATGGAGTTATTAAAAAAAAAGGTCTATTTTTTATGATGTTAGAAAATATTTTTATATTTACTATACTAGTACATTTTTTTTTTATCATGTTAAAAGAAGGTTTAAAAAAAAACATTTTTCATAATTTTCATATAAAAACTAAATTTGTACTAAGGATGTATTTGATCCCCAAAAGTACTGTACTAAGGATTGAAAAAAAATGTTTTGAAAATGATTTTCTTATATATGTTCCCATGTTTAATAAAAATTTTCAACGAAAATCAAGTGCAAATATATTATTTAGAAACTTACATATTTTAAAATTTATGTTGATCATTAAAATAAGTAAAATGAGTTTGAAGTATTAAATAAAAGTTTATATACTGGATTTAAATCTATTTTTCTATTGTTTCATTTGTTCTTTTATATATTTTTTTCCTTACATTTTCCCCGAAATTTTCCAGGAATAAAACACAGCATACGGGTGTCTCTTAAAGCTACATATTCTTTTTTTATTGAAATAAAAGATACATAAAAATGTTTCTTCTAAAAATTTTCTCATCAAAAACATTTATTTTAATTCTGTTTTAATGATAATAGAAAGATTTAATTTTATTTATAAAACTAAAATTTTGATGTTTCTATTCAAGAAAAAAAACTAAAATTTTGATGTTTATAATCACATTTCTAACGTTTAGATTGGTGGGTTTTTGAACAACAGAAGGCACATTCATCAGTGTAAATGGGGGCTTAGAATTAGAAATTTCTAGCCAGTTGAAGTCTTTGTGGATGAAGCATGGGCTTAGACGTTGTCATCATAAAATTTATTATTATATTTAATTTAATTGTTCCTTTTGTTATATATTCTCTCCAACATAATTATTTCTAACAATGGATATTGAAATGAGACTTCATGATATTAGCTAATCAAACTTTAATAAATGATTAGGACAAATTCATGTCATTTAAATTTGGGGATGATTGCACAATTCTTTTTTATTTTACATATTATTATATTGTGATAAATTTGCTGCCCTTTTGATGTAAATGGCTACGAATAATAATAAAATTAAAAAAGAAATGAATAAAATAAACTGAATTAAATTCCCAAGTTTTCACACAATCGTTTCTATTAAAACAATAAATATACAGTGTTATTTATAGCACCAAAGAAAATCCTAATCTGACGAATCCTAAAATCGTAGTCGTATAAATCCTAAAAAGTATCGGGACATTAAATAAATAACTAATAATAATAAAATTAATAATCAATCCTCGCTCTATCTCGTCTGTGCCTGTATACTTCGCCTACTCCATGCCCCATCATTCTCTCCCGTTGAAGAATCCCCACCAAGAGTGATATGAAAATTTCTAAATCTTGTCGGGACTCCTTAAATTTAATTGTCATTCTTTGCTTACCCCGAATATCCCATGGTTGATTTTTTTTCTTTCCAAAGTCTTGAATTTTAAGTATTAACGCTGAATGTTCTTTCACTCAGAGTCACACTACTGGCAGTTTGATCGTATCGCGACCTGATCTAAGGATCTCGGCTGTCAAGCTCTCTCTGCGACAAACTTAGTGCTCGTTTCGGATGAGTTGATTCCGGGATTGTTGGAGGAGATCGAACCTTGGAACAATAGCAGCAGTATTGTCAATGAATGTTGTAGCACCGGAGTTCAGCGATTGGGGAGATCAAAAGGAGTGATGGCTATCACGAATTACGGCGAAGTAATGTTGGATATAGTGAATGAAATGGATGACATTCACTGGATAATTCTTTGTTCTTAAAATTTTGGATTTCAGTTATAAGGAATTAATGACACTTAATGAATAAGATTAATGACATTAATTAACAATTACTTCGAATTCTATATTTGGGAAGCCAAAAGGTCTCGTGATTCCAAAAGCGTCAAGTCTCCTTTATATGTTATCGGCTGCAGATTTGTCTTAAGTGAGGTCATCGAGGGCGCCTCAAAAGATCATCGAGTCTTGAGTTTTCCTTCCTTTCGTCTCCATTTCGCGATAAAGAAACACATCATCAGCCAATGGAAGGCAAGAAAGCTATCGACCATTCGACACCTGCTTTATCCCTGGCATGCACGCCTCGAATCTCAAAGCACCAACGAGGGCGCGAATTTGTCTTGGCAAATCGCTAATTTCACAAGACCCTGTTTCTCCAACTTGTTATATTCCCCCATTTCTTATCGATTTAATTTATTTTGGTTTTTCTTTGAATAACCATTATTTTGCAAAGATTATGTGTATGTTGCTCTGAATGTCCAAACAATTGGTTTATGCGTTCCTGGGTTTCTACAACAAGGAGACAATTTCTTCTAACAATCTTAAGACAAATTCGACTCCACAAAGAAGTTGTTGATTGGTTTGGTTATGGACATGGAAAAAAAAAAAGGAAACTCCTTGGTCGTGCAAACAAACGATTTGGTTTTGTTATGGGGGAAAACAAAAAAAAATGTATAAGCTGCCTGAGTGGCAAGTCCTTCTTAACCGGATCCCGTAAGGCCAAGGTTCAATCACTCGTAGTGGAATTGAGAGAGTGCAAAGAGGATTATATGCACCGAATAGTGATGACCGGGTCTCATCACCGCCTATCCGATTTTTCTGACGACAATGAACTGCTTCAAGTAAAACAAACGATTTGGTTTTGTTACTTGTGTGAAAAAAAAAAACTAGAACCGTTTTCAAAGTTGTGCCAACAAACATAATGGTTATTGTTTAAGGAAAAAACCCACTTTTTCTTGTGTGAATCTCCAAAAGGAAAATATCAAGTTTTGCTTGGATGGATATAAGGAAAAAAAAAAAATTTCCTTTGTAGACAAACAAACAATTTGGTTTGTTGTCTTTTTAAAAAAAAAAAAAAAAATTTGATTGACGTTTTTTTAAAAATGAGTTTATTCTCTCTAGAGGAAGGTATATATATTTTTTCCTTTTTTAGGAAAATGAAAAGATTATTCGAGAGAAAAATCTTTTCCAAGGAAAATAATGGAAAAAGGTTGTTGGAAAAAAAAAGTACACATGTTTTCCTTTTAGTTTTCTTTTTTTTTTAAAAAAAAAAAAAAAAGAAAAGTGTCTGGAAAAACATAACATTTTGAAAAATAATGTTTGGAACAAGGATTCAAAAAAGTTTTTTGAGGTTTTTTTTTTTTAAGAAAAAAAAAATCTCATTTAATTGAAAACTAAACATTTTTACAACTAAACAAACAAGTGGTTTGTTGGTTTGAAAAATCCTTGTTGGTACATACAAGGAGTCAGCTGATTTGGAAAATCTTTGTTGGAAGTACAAGGAGTTAGCTGATTTGGAAAATCCTCAGGGCACAAAGATAAGGACAAGTATCGAACTTGAGACCTTGGTAAAATATACTAATTGTCTATCGAACCTAAACCTCAGGTTGTATCAGGATTGTGTTGAATTATTAGGAATTGACATTTTCTCATTTATTTCAAAATGATCTTTGAATCCAATCACGAGATTGTGACTGAATTTACCCAAGTAGTTATGTGTCACATTGAATCGCAATGCCTCATGACAATTCTTAAAACAAATGGTTATTGCTAAATTCACAGTGGAATTTGAGTTTATAACATTAGAAAACTGTGGGGAAAAGGCTGAACGGTTACACCAATTCTTAAATGACATTTCCAAGTGGTCAAAGCCTATGCCTCCAATACGCATACACTGTGATAGTCAATCTGCTATTGGTAGAGCACAAAATAGTATGTACAATGGTAAGTCTAGACACATTCGTCGTAGACACAATACCATTGTGACAACTACTTTCAATCGAGTTATCTCTATAGATTTTGTAAAATCTAAGGATAACATCGCTTGATTCGCTAACCAAAGCGGTTAAATGGAGATTAAATTAGTGCTCATTAAAGCCGAATTTATCAAAGTTCCCATAAAAAGAATAAGTCGATATGGTGGATACCTAACCTAGTCAGACCGGGAGATCCCAAAATCTAGGTTCAAAAGTGACAACTAAACTATAAAGATTGTTATATCACTGTGGGATCTTCCCTCGTCTATCTCCTATGATGAAACAAAGGATGCTCATACGGCAGGTTAAGCTATGCTTTTAATGATCTCTATGCATTGGAAAGAAAGTAACATGAGCTACTCTTAATTTACAAGAGAGATCACCCACATGTAAGAGTGAAGTGGGCCGTCAGAGGGGAATTGAATAAGGTACACCTATTGTTCCTCGCACCAGCGCATGTCCATGGCCAAAATGGACATAAAAGTGAGAACTCGAATCGTGTTCGAAGATTCCGTGAGATATACATCGCCTACACAAATGGCGCATTAGTTCAAGGACATCGTGGTTCACTGCTTAGCTAGTGTAGTAAACATATTTTCACAAGGGAAGGTTCAAAGGGTAATACCTACCTCTCCTATGCAAGTTTCAACCGTTGTTTTGTATCACCATGTCCGTCTCGCTTTAGTCAATAATTTCGCTCATGCTGTGGAATTGTCGGATATAGCGAATGAAATGGATGACATTCATCGATACCCTTTGTTCTTAAAATTTTGGATTTCAGTTATAAGAAATTAATGACACTCAATGAATGAGATTAATGACATTAATTAACAATTAATTTCGGAATTCTAAGGGTTTGGGAAGCCAAAAGGTTTGGCATTCCAAAAGGTCAAGTCTCTCCTTTATATAAAGGTCAAGCCGGGTATTTGTCTTAAGGAGGTTATCGAGGGTGCCTCAAAAGATCATCGAGTCTCAGCTTTCCTTCATTTCGCCCTTTGTCTGATAGAGCAAACACATCATCGGGTCACGTGAGGGTGGCAGGCGTTGTCGACCATTCGACACCCGTTTTATCCTCGGGGAGACACACCTCGGGAATCTCAAAGCACCAATAGAGAAGGCTTAACCTGAGCTCTATCACCAAGGTTTCAGCCCTCGCTTTTTCCTCCGACACCATTCATGGGGATTTTTTTGGATTTTAAACGCTAGTAACGTTTTTTTTGTGAATAAATTGTAATAAATGTTTAAATTAGTAACGTTTTTTGTGTGAAATTAGTAACTTTTTTTTTTTAGTGTGAATAAATATGTTTTAAATTATGTTTTGGAAACTATTGTATTCTCGTACGTAGAGCTTATTTATCGTCTCTAGGTGGTTTTTGAAAACACACGTTGTGCTACTTGGGTGATAGAGTGAAGGCTTTCTTAGGTTCGTTATATAGAATTGGGTGCAATTTCCAGAAATTTCTACACTGCTAGTGGTATCCCGGGAGACCTAACACCCAATCGACACAAAGACCGTATGCGGAGCGACCCGCTTTAAGGAAACTGTGTTTACAAGCCTCGAATCATACCGTATTCATATTCGGTTTGTTGAACAAAGTGTTTATTAATCTTAATTTCCTTTTATTTATTGATTTGTAATTTAGAATTTGCTATCTTACATGGTGTGTTATATTTATGTAATTTATATAATCTCTGTTTACTGTGTGTAATTGACCAACAAGTAATAATCGCAAAGATCAAAACTTACTGTAGCAACTTCAAGAGTGGCGGTTTCGATCCTTGGAGTATAAAATACTTCGATCCTGTAGAAGCAGCACTACGATCGAAGAGTAGTGGTGTCGAGCTTCCGCGAGCTGGCGATAGGATTGTCTACTACAGTCCGAGGAGGGTCACTGCGTAGAGAATAATGAAAGAGATCAAAGGTAGTTGGGCTAGTGAATTTTGTGACACAGAGGACTGTACCAAACCGAACAAACAAGAAGATATGATCTCGGATCAAGAACTTGAAACAAATAGAAATAACTTAATCTCAGATCGAAGTTAGGCTCTGATACCAAATTGATGCAGAACAAGAATAATAACTTGATCCCTGATCGGGGTTATACTGATAATAAATTGATGTAGCTCGGCTACGAAGAATAATAAAATTAAGAAGAAAGCAAGCAAATAAATAAAACGAAATTCTCGAGTTTTTCAATATTATATCAAATCTATTAAAAACAATAACATAAGGTGCTATTTATAGGCACCAAAAGAAAATCCTAATAGATAAATCCTAAAAATCCTAACAAATAAATCCTAAAAAACTCAAACAGATAAATCATAAAAACTCTAATAGATAAATCCTAAAAACACTAACAGATAAATCCTAAAAAGTACGATTAAATAAATAACTAATAATAATAAAAATAATAATTGAACTTGGGCTTCCTTCCCGTCTAAGCCAAGATATGGGCCTACTTCATGCCCCGTCACTTTTCTAATAAATTTAAATGTTTTTTTTATAATAATTTTTAGTGAATTTTTTGTTTACTTTATTGTCTTGACAGTGCCACACCAATTTTTTTATTTTTTATTTCTACTTTCATTTATGGGTGGTGTGGCCTTTGTAAAGTATGATGATTGGAATAATATTCTCTTTGTAGACTAGATAATATTGCAATGAGAACTGCAGCCTCAAAGAATATTTGTTATAGGCACATGATTTTTGCAAGATATATTTGTTATACTGTTGTCCTAATTCATGAAAAGTCTGCATTTTTCTTTTTTTAAAGAAATGATTGCATTTAGATATATGATTATCTTTATTTCATGTAACACATGTGTTTGAATAGAATCTTTACTTTGACTTCAATGTCTTATTCTCATGTCATATTTGTCAATGGCATAAGGATTGGAAAGCTCACATTCCATCTTGTCATTTTGGCTTGATACTATAAAGACAATCATATAAACATAAAATGCACTTCTATTTACTACTTCAAACATACATACTATACATATATAAACCATTATTTATTTATTTTTTGTCAGATCATGAGTTGTCCTGAGCAAGCCTGTGCACACATGGAAGACACCTTTAAACCATATCACAGCCAAACAAATCCCCATAGGAGCCAGGAGAGACCACAAATGCAGTAAAGCTCTATTACATAACACAATTGTATTCTCATGGGTCAAACTCAAAATTACTGGTTAAGTTTGCAGAGATCTCAACCATCTCACTGACATGTTCAGGTACATATACAAACTATATATAGAAACTTGAAACTTAACTAATGCATCACTCATTTATTCCCAAATGTAAACTAAACAAATTCCCATCAAGATCATAACCTAAATGTTTTATACTATTTGTAACGAATTCAACCCAAACTGTAGATATTGTCTCGCTATGAGCCATGGGGGCCCCTGCTACTAAATCCTTTAAAATGAGTCTACTAGTTGAGAAGAGCTCATACTTATATAAATGGGCCGCGGCTTTCTCCCTATCCAAAGGTGTGGATGTAACACTCCCCTATCCGGTGTGGGATGTAACACTCCCCTATCCGGTGTGGGATGTGACAAACAGCCCGCCCGCCCCCCCCATCTCCGCTTTAGACAACGTCTCACCCCAATCTCCCGCTTAGACAACGCTTCACATGCCTCACGGGATTGAGGCCAAACGAACAAACACCCCTACGTGCCCAATGGACAGCACTCACATCGGGATCGGGCCGGGATCGCTCTTATACCACTGCCATGCCCCAAAGCCGGTCCTGTGATTACGACCGTCATTTCGAACCTAAGCTCCAGCAGACTCACACAAACAACACAAAACTTCATTCTTATATTGTGACTGAATTGATTCTACTTATCGAAAACTTGTTCAGAGTAAAAGTGCAACATTCTACTATCTCCAAATCTCAAATCCATACTAACAAAAAATTTCCAAATCAACATCCAAGTACGAACTAACATAAGAGTCCAAAATAAAATCAATGTTCTTCCAAAATAAACACATAAACTAAATAGTTTAAATTAAATTAAATTCATCCATTAAACAAGTCAAAAGCTAACTCAAAGTTAAATCCTAAAATACGGTCCTCAACCTGTCCGTCACTCCTTGCCAAAATTAGGAGTCCCTGAAAAGATGGTCAACAACAAGGGTGAGCTTGAAGCTCAATAAGGTAAGTTAATGCAATTATGAATCAAACATTTTCAAATCACTGGCAAAAATAAAGCATTATCTCTGGCTATTTTCAATTTTTGTCAATGCATTCAAATATTTAAACAAAATCCTTTCATTTTGGATTTAAACGCTTTCATATCAAATTCATTCAAATAGTCAAATTAAAACTTTTACTCTGGTCACAAATATCGAATGGTGACCAGCTATGTGAGACTTTCAAATTGGTGGTTAGCCTCAAATTGTTCTTTTGGCTGGATAACCTAACACTACTAAGCATTTCAAGAACTCCTAAACAGTAAAACCCTGTGAGGCCGTGCTCAAATCAATATATTCTCCATCGTTAACGAATGCCAACTATTATTCTCATCGACAACGACCGAATAGCTGCGATTAATCCCGCTGATACGGCCGAATCCATCGTGAGTCAAAAACATAGTTTCAATAATTTGTCTACAAACATATATCTCCGTAATTTATATCACAACAAACATAAAGTCCAACATACTTTTCTACGAAAATATATTTGATTCAGGTTTAAAGAAAAACTAATCAACATTTTCGAATCGTACGTATAAAAATACATTTAAAAAAAACTGTATTAATTTTTCCTTACCTCAAAGAAAATTCGAGATCCTGAATGCTAACCCCGAAAATCAATTAACCACCTATTCACCTAAAACAAACAATTAAATAATTCATTAACAAACAAGCCATTTTTTTTTCTTAAGATTATTTTATTTATTAATTATTTTCTAAGAACTTATCTCTCAAATAATTTTACTTTCTTTTTTTTTTAAATATCTAAAATTATTTCTTTATTTATCCAAATTTTCTCTAATACATAGAGTGTTTATACATATCATACTTTAGATTTTCAAGACCTATTTTATGTAGATTTTTAGACTTGTAAATATTCTTCTTTTTTTTTACTACATACGTTTTTTCCTTTTCCATTCTCTCTTTAAGTATAGTGGTCCCCCACCCTCCTTCACTTTTTTTTATATATATTTTATTCTTATTAAGGTACAGTGGTCCCCCACTTTCCTATCTTATTTTTGTTATTTTCACTCTTTCACGAGGGCATTATTCTTTCTTTCTTTCTATTTTTAAAGAAAATCATCTAAATCTAATCAAACTTAAACAAATATTCATCATCTATAATAAGAAATCTAGAATTTCTAGAAATGGACGCTCATCTTTCGAATCGCTTCATACCCCGCATTCGACGTAGCATGTCTTCCGGGAATATTCTAGCTTAACCCGAGTTAACTCAAAACCGCTCAAGTTAACGAAACCATCTATAATTGATTACTAACTCAATATCATTTTATTCCAAATAAATTCGGGAAGAAAATACTCACTTTTGATGACCTTCTTCAACCCTAAGGTGTGGAGACAATTCTACGAAACTAAAATAAGGGTTTTATTATTATTATTTTCTATTTATATTATGACTTCACAAAATAAATTACACTGATGATGCCTTTTTTTTCAACCGAATCACGGAGCGTATGGGGTCGGCCGGGCCGACCCGGATTGTTTGCGGGTATGGGATGCAAGGCCGGGATCGCTTTGCAGCCGAGGCGTGATCAAGGCACACCGCTGATCCGCGTGCTCGGTGGCACCCCGCAAAACCAGAAAAAGGGGTCATGCTGGCCAGCCCGCGGCCGCTCCGACGCCGTCACTTTCTTCCGAGAGAAAAAAGAGGTCGCTAGCTATGCAACTAAGAGTGCGCGAGCGGCGTCAAGGCAGACCTTTCACCGGGCTGCGGCTGGCCCCTTTGTATTTATAGTGTATGCTCAACCGGGCTGATTAATGATAGCGAAATTCTTCCTATCGGATGTGATATTTCTTATTATAGTCGAGCATTCTGATTCGGGTACGTGATATAGAAAGAGTAGTTTATAATAGCCTTCTTCCTTATCGGGGATGTCCAATCATATGATCCATTATTCTTTCTTTCCTTTTAACGGGACTTGGTCGATGAGCACATATCGCTTGCGAATATTCTATTTTCCTCGTATTGAAAATATGGGTTGATTGATCGTGGAGATTGCGACCTTCCAACTCGTCTGTGGTCAGTGCTTTGGGCTTACCAAGCCTGGGCCTCGCTGGTCGATAATGGTACTGGTTTTACCCGAGCCCACATTCCTCGGCTTGGCGAAAGGGATATTCGCCCATTTCTTTACTCCCATCGCCGTCTGCACCAGGTACGGATTGCGTGGGCAAGGGCTGTAATTCTTCCTGCAACGGTTGTCATTTCCACGTGTACGCTTGGGAACGGGTTAGCTAGGGCTTAGTCGCCGTCATACGTCTTGTGATAATGATGACTCTTTGGTTTTCACGCCGCTTCCTACTCTTCTCGTTTTCTCGCTTTTGTGGATATCTTTCGCCTGCTTCGCTTCGCTTCTCCCGACCCTTTTCTTTCTTAGCCTTCGCTCTCGTGGCTTACAGTTTTCTCCGTTGTATCATCTTTCGTCCGTTACGCCCGTATCATTTCGGCTTCTTTTTCGATCAAGTAATGACGAAACGCCGGGGTTCAACCGATCGCTTTTATTTCTTGTCGTCATCCCGTCACGGGCCCAAAGTCAGCTTCTTCTTCTTCATGGATCGTGAGCATCTTCTGTCACGCATTGGGCTGACCGAGCTGCAGACCACCGGCCTACCGTGGTCGAACTCCGAGATGCTTCCCGGGCGCCTCCTTCCCCAGGTAAGGGAAAGGGGAGGGTGAGCCTGATTGACTATCCCAAGGGATCTGATTATCTCGACCTCGCCGTTCAGCACGCTATAACCGTAGGGCCCAGCAAGGTCGGTCCTTCCTATGGGGCCACTTTCGCCGAACGCTTCCGACCTCCTTTTGGTGTTCGGGTGTGGTCCCCTGATGTTTTGACTTTCTACGTAGTTCCTGTACCAAAAATGGTGTGCTTCTTCTCGGTCGCCTCGAGAACGGTCTGCCTTCGCACCCCTTTATAAAAGGGTTTTATAACATTTCAATGCGACCGCCCATCCCAACCTCGCACCCAACGGTCAGTATTCGTCAGCCTATCGGTCTTCTTTAGGGATGCGTGACTCCTTGTTCCCAAAGGTAGTCATTTTTATCTTTTTACTCCGAAGGATACTTCCACCGAGGGCTTCCTTTATTTTTCTACGAGTCCTGGATCTCCTTTGGTAATTTCCGATCTCCCTTCTTCTCATAGGTCATGGAAGGTCAGCATTTTGTTAGGCGGTCGAGGCCTGGAGTACGAATCTTCTTAACAAAGATGACACACCGGCACTCCGTGGCTCGACCACCCCCGAGAATCTCCGTAAGTGTTTGTGTCGTTGCGCATGACTCAGCGAGGTTGTCGAATATTTCGACTACATGTCCTTCTCGCTTTCCCCAGTGCTCGACGGGATCTCGCGTCGGACGACAAGAGGGGCCGAGATCGGGTCGAACGTTCTGCTCGCCCCTACGCTGAGCTTTTTACCTTAAATGGGACATTGCCGCCCGAATCAAGCCCGCCGCCCGTCGCAGGCCCTCGGGCCTTCCAAGAAAATTTCTCCCGCTGGCTCTTCCGCAGCCACTCCACCCGGGAGATTGCCCACCGGGCGACCGGGTCCCGAAGCCCCGGAGTGTGAAGTCGAAGAAATCGAGCTATTTACAAAGATAGCCGACTGGGCCAGTTCCAAGATCGGGAGATCCGCCCTCTCTGGCCCCGTTTCGCCAAGACTCCGAGAGGTGTTGCCCGCGGCAGGGCTCCTATAGTTTTGAGCTGCAGCCCTTCCACGCCCGTCGTAAAGTCAAAACCTCTTGCGCATCTGTCAACAGCCTCGCGGTTGCACCCATCACCGTCTGGGGTCCGCCAACGGAGAGCGTCAGGTCGCCCCCTCGCCGGGCGGAAGGGTTGAAGAAAAGGGCCCCGGAATCGAAAACCAGTGAGGACGGGGACTCCTTGCTTCTTAATGTCGAGCTCGCGGGCAAAAGCCGCATCGCCCATCTCTGAGGATTCTGACCTCGGAGGTCGAAGTTATTATTCGTCGAACAGGTTCCTGGCCTCGCCCTTCAAGGTCGCTTCTGCAAGTTTCTCAGGTCTCGCTATGCGCCTGGCCCCGGTTGGATCTCGCGTAGATGTCACCCTATGTTTGATGTGCGTAGCCAATTATTTGAAGGGTTTAGCCAGAAGGCCAACCAATTAAAACATGTGAAAATTGCTCGATTTATAAGGCGAGGCGCTTACTCCGAAAGCGCGCATCGAGCTACATGAACGAGCGCAGCGTGTTACTGAAGAGGTAGAGAGGCTCAAGTCTGACTTAAAGCACACCATGTCGGCTCGTGCCCCAGGCGGAAAGAGGAGAGGGCGGTTCTGGAATAGCCCGATAGCTGCCGAGGGCGAAGCCGGAGGTTCGCATGAAAGCCATGGTCATAAGATCGACTTTGGCCGAGACCCGGATGGGCCGCACCTACCAAAAGATGAGCCTAAACCCAGAAGGGGGAAGAACGATCTCATCCCGCAGAGTCATGAGTCTCAGGAGGAGCCGCGTGCGCCAATGGCGAACCTGGTGAAAAAGCTTGCACAGCTTAGATGCGGTCAAGCCGTGCCGCGAGGCCAAGGTGTCGGCAGAGGTAGCTCATCGGGGAGGCCTCCCGAGGTCAGAAGCTTGGCTGAGCGGCTGAAGGAGGAGGCCACGGATTGTATGGGGATCTACACGCAGATTTCTTTGGGTTGCCTCGAGGATCGTTATCGGAAGATCGAGACCTGCCGCCACCGGCTTCTCCCGGGTGGCTCGCCTTCGCCAAGGCAATTAATGCTTACGCAGACTTCAGACTTCAACTCGATCTTCCAGTTGACGAGGAGGTAGAGGAATCTTTTCTCGCAAATTATTCTCAAGATCCGGTACTCGCAGGCCGACTTCCCTCTTCTCCGTCCCTGTCTCCTCCTGACGCCTAAATTCTCAGACTGCATTCGATTCGACTTTCACTTTCCTTCTCATGTATACTTGTTCTGCCTTGTCTGGGGCTCGGAGCTCGAGACATATACGGCTCTATCAATAAATATTCTCTTTCATCATTTTTTTTTTTTTTTTTTTGTGTTTCGCCGGCATTCCACGCCTTCCTTTTTGAACGATCTGAATTGAGAGTTTGGGTTGAGCAAACAAGCTCGTCCAACTGGGCTGCTGCGTGGGCTATTCTGTCGAGCCGAGACGAGCACTTATGCAGCGTGGCGTGTGTAGAATGGTGAGGCCGTCAAAATGAGCGTGTAGGGCTTCGTCTGCTGATTTGCCTGAGTGGCGATGACTCCTGGGGCTACGTGACTTGCTTTTGGTAGAGCTCGTCGATTTGAGCTGCTGACCTTCATGGGCTGAATACACATGAGTTGACTTGATTCCTTAGGTTGCGTGTTCCGTCTTGGGGTAGAGGTCGCCGGCGGAATGAGCCGGGCAGAGCTCGTCCCTCGTGAACCGAGAGGAAGAGCTCATTACCGGGATTAAAGGAGGAGCTCGTCCGAGTGAGCTGAGAGGAAGAGCTCGTCAGGGCGAATAGTTGAGTAGAGCTCGTCCGAGTGAGCTGAGAGGAAGAGCTCGTCGATTTGAATTGCTGAGTAGAGCTCGTCCGAGTGAGCTGAGGGAAAGAGCTCGTCATGGTGAGTAGAGCTCGTCAGGGTGAGTAGAGCTCGTCCGAGTGAACTGAGAGGAAGAGCTCGACAATATGAACTGAAAGGTAGCCTGGCTGTGAGTGAACCGAGAGGAAGAGCTCACAAATGTGAATGCCGAGTGTAGCCTGGTCCGAAAGTGAGCGAGAGGAAGAGCTCTGGCTGCATGAATAGTTGAGTAGAGCTCGTCCGAGTGAGCTAAGAAGAGGAGCTCGTCGATTTGAATTGCTGAGTAGAGCTCGTCTGGTGAGCCGAGGGAAGAGCTTCATCGTGGCGACACAGTAGAGCTCGTCCGAGTGAGCTGAGAGGAAGAGCTCGTCAATGTGATTTGCTGAGCAGAGCTCGTCCGAGTGAGCTGAGAGGAAGAGCTCGTCAATATGAATTGCTGAGTAGAGCTCGTCCGAGTGACCTGAGAGGAAGAGCTCGTCAATGTGAATTGCTAAGTAGAGCTCGTCCAAGTGAGCTGAGGGGAAGAGCTCGTCAGGGCGAACAATTGAGTAGAGCTCGTCCGAGTGAGCTGAGAGGAAGAGCTTGTCAATGTGATTTGCTGAGCAGAGCTCGTCCGAGTGAGTTGAGAGGAAGAGCTCGTCAATATGAATAGGCTGGAGCAGAGCCTGGCCCGAGGAACTGAGATAAGAGCTCGTCAGGCGACACTGAAAGGTAGCCTGCCCGAGTGAGCCGAGAGAAGAGCTTCGTCGATGTGATTGATGAGCGAGCTCGTTGGTGGTACAGGAGAAAGGGGCTCGTCGATATGAATAGTTGAGTGGGGAGCTCGTCCAGTGGGCGGGAGGAAGGCTCGTCCCGATGTGAATTCTTCGAGTGGGGCTCGTCAGTGAAATTTGAGGAGAAGAGAGCTCGTCGAAGCGAATAGTTGGAGTGGGAGCTCGCCAGAGGTGGTTGGGAGGAAGGCTCGATCAGTGTGTTTGAGCGAGCTCGTCAGGGAGTGAAGAGTGAGGAGGAAGAGCTGGAGTCAATATGGTCTTTGAGCGAGGCTCGATCCGGGTGGTACGGGGAGGGAAGGAGTTCGGTCGATCGTCCAGGGTGAGGAGGCGGGAGGGAAGAGAAAGCTCGTCAATGTGGTGCCGGGGTGGGGCTCGTCAGGAGTGGTGAGAGGAAGAGAAGCTCCGTCAATGTGATTTCTTTGACGAGCTCGTCAGAAATTAAATTTGAGGAGGAAGAGCTAGTCAATATGAATAGTTAGTGGGGCTCGTCCGGGTGAGCGGGAGGAAGAGCTCGTCGATGTGAATTCTTTGAGTGGGGCTCGATCAGGGGTGAGGGCGCTAAGGGGAGAGCTCGTCAATGTGGGTGCGGCGAGATCGTTCGAGTGTGAGCGAGAGGGAAGAGCTCATCAATATGAATTGTTAGTAGAGCTACGTCCCAGGAGTGAAGCGAGAGGAAGAGCTCGTCAATGTAATTGCTGAAATTGAGCTTCGTCAGTGGTGAGAGGAAGAGCTCGTCAAATTTGAATTGTTTGAGTGAGGCTCGTCCAGGTGGCGGGAAGAGCTCGTCGGGAATAATGGTGAGTAGAGTCGTCAGGGGTGGGCGGGGGAAGAGCTAGATCAATACTGGTGGCTGAGTGGGGCTCGTGCGGGGTGGGCGAGGAGGAAGAGCTCGTCAATGTGGTTGCTCACGTGGGGCTCGTCAGGAGTGAGGGCGAGGAGGAAGAGCTCGTCGATGGTGGCGTTCGGCCAGGCGTGATGGCCGTGGCAATGTAACTGGTAGGTGCGACTCACGGCGGCGTGGCACGTGCGAATGGGTGAGCTCGTTGGCGGGTGGCGTTCCAACCGAGTGGCGTGTAGCTGGTGGCAATGTAACTGGTGGTGCGACTCGGGGCGGCATGGCACGTGCGGTGGTGAGCTCGTCGATGAGTGGCGTTCAGTAGGTGGCGATGTGGCAGTGGCAATGTAGCTGGTGGTCGACTCACGAGCTGCGTGGCTTTGTCGCGGGGAAGTAGACGGGCTCGTCAAATTGAGCAAACGCGATGGCTCGGCCACACGTAGCCTTGGTGGCGGTGTAACTGGTTGGTCCGACTCTAAGGGCTGCGTGGCACGGCATCACGGGTAAACCCGAGCTCGTCAAATTGGCGGCATGGCTCGGCGGCGTGGCCTTGGTAGCGATGTAACTGGTACGGTCCACGAGGCGGCGTGGCACGTCGCGGAGTAGATGGAAATTTAGTCAAATTGACGTGGCTCGGGGGGCGTGGCCTTGGTGGCGATGCTTTGGTGGTCGACTCCACGAGGGCGGCGTGGCTGTGTGGAGTAGACGGGCTCGTAAAATTGAGCAGCGTGGCTCCGGGCACTGTGGCCTTGGTGGCAATGTAGCTTGAGCGGATATGACTCGTTTAGAGCCGGCGTAACTGTCTTGAGTGGATCTCTCTTCAATGTGAGTTCTTGTGTGGCGAGTTCGTCGCTGAAGCGGTTGGGTAGAGCTCGTCAATGTAAACTGCTAGGATGAGCTCGTTAATATGAACTGTTGGGTAGAGCTCGTCCTTGTGAGTTATTGGGCTTATTTGGTAGGTTATGCGAGCCCCGAGATGGCTCCTTAGGTAAGCGTGACAGTTTGGATTGGGCCCATTGAATCTTTGCGGTCGACGATTCTCTTGGAAAGGTGCGAACGTCTTTAATGTTGATCGATGGAGAATTTGGAACGTTCAGGTGACTTTTCGGGTGCCTAGGCCTTCTTATAAATAGCGGCCTTGTTCTTTGTGAGCATTCTTTGTATCTTTGCTTTCCTACGATGCCAAATGCGCTGAGATGAAGAGTCGAAGTTTGATTGTCTTCACCGAAGATTCATCTGAAGATTTGGGGTCAGCGCTACTGTTCTTCTGCATGTGGGAGTTGTGTTTTTCCTTAGTCTCCCCTTTATGGGAGTCATGTTATTCCCTAGCTTCGTGCTAGGGAATGCGTCCGGAGAGGGTGGCACATCTCTTGCGCTGCTCTCTCTGTTTTTATTCTTCTTCTTCTTCCTTTTCTTTTCTTCCCCTCTTCTTCCTTTTCATTCTGTCTTTCTCCTTTGTCCCTCTTTTCTTTTCTCCCTATCACCCTCCTTTTCTTCTTTTCCTTTCTGGTCTTTTTCTACTTATTTCCATCTCGTTTTTTTTTTTTTTTTTTTTTTTTTGAGGGAACTGCTTGTACTAGATACTTCTCAAGATGTAATCAAGGATATCGCTGAATGTAATTCAATTGAAATAAAGAGAAAATTTTCCCTTTTATGTCTATATATCTTTTTTTGTATCTCATATATATAAACTATTTGAGATGTCTCACCAAATAATCAATGAACGCTCCACTCGACCCATAAGATCTGATAAGGCGTTATTTAACTAGCGGTGCTTCTTGGTAAAAGCGTTTAGGTGTTCGCGTGCATGTATAGCGCCAAGATTTTCCCTCTTACGTTTTTCGGTTCATAATTACTGGTCACGACGACTCGGGAATATGATGTAAGGACCTTCCCGAGTTAGGGCTAGTTTATCTTATTTGGATTCTTCCTCCATTTGGCGAGACTTCTTTAAGACTAAGTCGCCGACATGTAGCTCCACAGGGTTGACTTTTGATTATAGTACCTCATTTATTTTCCTTTGATATTCCTCAGTGCGCTTTTGAACACCTTTCGCTTTTTCGTCCCAGAGTTAAGTTTAGGCGTAGGGCCTCGTCATTATGCTCCTCGATCTTGGCTGATCTGGGGGCTTGATTGAGCCTCCCGGGGCTGCGCCGGTGCCAAAGGCTGAAATGACGGGGTTTCACGGAGATTCTTGGCTTACGTGTGTTGTCTGTGGGCGTAGTACCTGAGAGATATTCTACGAGTTTCCTTTAAGGTCTTCCAGCTTAGTCTTCAAAGCGCTTTAGGGTTACGATCGTGACCGGCTGTCCATTTGATTGCGGGTGTGTTGGGGACGAGTAATAATTTTTAATTCTGAGCTCGGCACAAAATCTACGAATTTAGCATTGTCGATTGCTTCAGTTGTTTTGATACGGGAGCTTTGGGGATGCCAAACCTGCATATGATGGCTCGCCATACGAAATTGCTTATCTTTTGCTCTGTAATTGTGGCTAGAAGCGACTTCTACCACTTTGTGAAGTAATCCCGCTGCTGACGATTATGAATTTGCCTTTATCCTTTACCCGATGGGCGGGGGTCCCGATATATCGAGCCCCATTGTTGGAAGGTCGGGGACTTGTGATTGATGTTAAGGGTTCCGGCCCGGGAGCGTGAGATCTTGGCGTGCTCTGGCGGATCTGCATTTCGACCAATTCCGGTTGCATCCTTGAGTATGGTTGGCCGGTAGTATCCTGCCTAAGACTTACTCTGCTAATGCGGGACTCCGATATGATTCCCGCATATACCCTCGTGCACCTCTCTCAGCAAGTACTTGGTGTCCTCTCCCGCAATGCATTTAAGAAAGGGTGTGAAAAATCCTCGCTTATAAAGGCTTCCTTTATGATTAGTGAACCTGGCTGACCTCGCCCTTATTTTGGTACGCTTCTTTCGGGGTCGTGCGGTGAGCTTAGGTCACATTATATAATTGAATGGGGTCCCGTCCATTTTCGAGGCGCGGACTCTGGGCGGCCGTCATCTTTATAAGGATCGATGGGGGTTCGGTAAGTATTCAACGAGGCGTCGACTGCTTCGAGGTCTGTGGGAAGAGTGGCTAACCCGTAGGCGTCTGCTCGAGATTCTGCGCTGCGGGGACGTGCGACAAGACCAACCTGAATTTCTTTAATGAATCGCGGACCTTTTGGAGTATGAGATCATCGTTTCGCTTTTGGCCTCGTAGGTATCTTCTATTTGTCGACCACAATTTGGGAATCCTTTGTATACTTCTAGGCCCGGTGGGCTTCTAATGAATGGGCGAGGTTGAGGCACGCTGTACGGCCTCATGCTCGGCTTCGTTGTTAGATGTATGGAATCCAAATCTGAGTGCGTATTCAATGTCTATCCCTTAGGTGAGGTTAAATTAGACATAGCTTCCTTGCATTTGAGGCTGCATCGATGTCGAACTCGCAGCTCTATGGCCCTTCATCGACCTTAGGAGACTTGGTTTGTGTAACACTTGCTTCATTGGGTACTCTGTTGGGACTTCTATGGTATGAGCCTGGAAATAGGGACGGAGTTTCCGAGCTGTTGTCACCAGTGCCAGTATTAATTTCTCCATCCTCGGGTACCTCTCCTCCTCTCCTCTCTCGGAGCTCGCTCCTGATAGTAGCGGGGTGTTGTACTCGTTCCTTGTCTCCCGACCGAGTACTACGGCGGATTGAGAAGTCGGAATGCGGCTAAGTATAGAGTGAGGAGTTCCTTCGGCCAGGACGACACTGATGGGTGGAGAGAACTCGGGTAAGTTTTAATGTTGTAAGTAGCAGCACCACATTTCGTCCCTTCGAAAGGCCTTCTTCAGGACTTTGAAGAAGGGATGGCACTTGTCACTCGCCCTGGATACAAACCGGCTTGAAGCTGCGATCCTTCCTGTCAGTCGTTGGACCTCCTTTATTCTTGATGGTGATGGCATATCGAGTACTGCCTTTATTTTGTCTGGATTTGCCTCAATTCCCCTATGGTTGACTATGAAGCCTAGAAATTTCCAGATTTGCGACAAGCCCGAAGGCACGACCCCAGGTACGGGTTACGACTCATGTTGTAATTCCTTAGGATTTGGAACGCCTCTGAGAGATGAGTGATGTGGAGATTGGCTGTGGTGGATTTTACCAGCATGTCATCTACGTATACCTCTATAGTTGCGCCTATGCAGCTACGGAACGGTCGGTTTACTAACCTCGGTAGGTCGGCTCCCTACGTTCTTGAGTCGAATGGCATCACCACGATGCGATAAGTTCCACGGCGAGTAATGAAATAGGTTTTTCTTGGTCGTGCGGGTCCATCTTTGATATCACGATTGTAGCGGAAGCGCATCCATAAGCGAGGGTAGTGGCCGCGGTGGCGTCCACAATGAGGTCAATCCTTGGCAGTGGGAAGCTGTCCTTCGGGCACGCTCGGTTTATGTCAGTGAAACCCGTCTGGTCGCCACTTGCCCGTTTGCTTTTGGCCAGTCTGACATTAGCCAACCACTCGGGATATTCTACCTCTCTAATCGCTCCTACTTGGAGAAGCTTGTCGATCTCCTCGTTGATGAGAAACTACGCGCTTTACGGGCGAGCTCTGCGCTTTGTTTGGCTTGGTTTTGAAGGACGGATTGGTGTTCAATCTATGAGTGATTATTGTAGGGTCGATTCCTCCCATGTTTGCTTGCTTCCATGCGAAAACGTCTCTATTCTGTCTTAAAAACTGAGTGAGGAGACTTTTGAGGTCTTCCGTCAGTTTTGAGCCGATGTAGGCGAGATGTTCCGAGTCGTCATCCAGTGACACCGGTTCTAGTTCCTCAGGGCTCGGGTCGGAGTGAGCACCTCGTCGCTGCATCAAGCTCGTCTACACTCCGTTGTCATTTGCTCTTTGTTTCATGGAGGGTATGGCATTCCACGGCCACCGGCGATCTCCTCTCGGACCATCCCACTCCATGTAAGGTTGAGATTTGATTATCATGTGATATGCTGGGGGATGGCTTTTATTGCACATTGAGAGAGAGGGTGCGCCTAGCAACATGTTATAGGGCGACGGCGTGCGATAAGGAACCTTGTTGTGGTCGTCGCCTGGCAAGGGGGCTCGCCCAGGGTGAGCACCAGTTGAATCGAGCCCAACGGTAATACTTTTTCTCCCGAAAACCCCCGCAGATGCGTGTTTACGGGTTCTAGCTTTTCTCTCCCAATGCCCATTTTGTCAAAGGCTGTCGCGAAGATGATGTCGGTAGAACTCCATTATCAATTAAAACTAGATGAGCGGATTGTGTTGGCCCTGATCGCTTGAACTATAGCGGGTTGTCGTAGAAGTCTTCGGCATCCCTTCGGGTATGAGTCGAGGAGAATGTGATGGTAGTGTCGAGTCGCGGCTGTTTAGTTACTGCTTGTATTTCCTCCGTTCCTGGCGATACGATGCTACACGGGTGGAGCCTTTGGCTGAACTAAGATTCTCCTCCTCCTGTGAATCCCCACAGATCCCATAGTTTCTCCCAAGGGAGTTCTTGGTGTTAGTCGGTCGTTTGCAGGGGCGGTGTTGTTGAGTTGGAGCTGATTCGATTAAGGCAGTTCCTGGAGATATGAAACGCGTTATCAGCGTTGTATTAATCATGTTGTCTCTTTAATTGTATCTGATTGTCGGTCTACGATGCCCGTAGTCCTATGGAACTCCTTGATATTTGGGTGTTGTCTCTTGTGGCGGGATCGATTTCATGCGGAGTTGGCCATCTCGAGCCGCTCGTTTCGTACCTCGTCTCGGGACCGACAACGGCGGATTAGGGAGTGTGGCCCGAGGCGAGTGCGTCGTCTTCTTTCAGATTGTGGTGGGCCCAGAACGGTCTCTGAGATTCCCTCTCCTTTTGGGGGATCGTTCTCGATCTCTTCGTGGGGATTTGTCCGGGTCGTCTTGTCTTTTAGGGCTTCGTCCTCGCCGTTTATTTGTCGTACTTCTCTCTTTACGGGTGGAAGAGCTCTCCTTCTTGGATATAGGGCTTCCTCGTAGTTTTATATATTTCTCTGCTTTGGCGAGTTACCTCGACCGTGCTTGTGGGGGTTTTCGAAATGGAAAACATCGGATCTTTGTTGTACTCCTAACCACGCAGTAAATCTTTGTGATGGCAAAATTTTCATCAGTAAATTATCTTCAGGACTCGGCGATTGAATCGTCTTTGCGATATGACTTTAAGCTTCTGCGAGCCACAGCGTGATGACGGATGGTAACTTCGGCTTCACATGCGTCCACAGCTCGATGGAAGTGGAGGCGAGTAAATAGATAGTTCTCGAATGAAGAGATAGATGAAGGGAATTCTATTAAGCCGAGGCTAAAGAACGGGCCTTTCGGTGTAGTGGCGAAAGCCTGCGCGTCTGAGTATCTTGATACCCATGCAACTCCATTTGATTCTGGTAAGTATTGAGATGGTCGACGGGATCTTTGGCTCCATTGAAAGTTTCCACTTGTGGCATTCTGAATTTTGCTGGGAGCGGATAACGTAATACCTCGACGGTGAAGGGTGATTGATTTGTTGTGCAAAGGGTATCAGCTAGTGTCGGGCGCGTCCGCAACCATAAGCTTTGCGGCCGAGGCTCTGGTGAAGACTCCACGAACCTCTGCTCCCATGGCGCTCTCCACCGCTCTGGGTGAGGTGATGTAGCAGCCGTTATGACACGCCCCCGAGTATTTAGCCGTTTTCCTCCTCCCACGAGGGACGGTGGGAGTCCGTGTCCCTGGTCAATTTGGACTCTACCTACGTTCCCCGATGCCTCGGGAATGTCGCGACCGAGTTGCTCCTCGCGGGGAGGAAGGTCATGGCCTTCCGGTGCATCGTATCTCCGTGGATGTTATGGCTATGCAGTAGAATTGCTCCGATTCTTCTATCGGGCGTTGATTGGCGAGGCAAGTGCTTCCGCCGTTTGTATTGGTTGCATTGCTTCCACTTGTCCCGGGAGTGCGCTATACGCATTGCACGGTGGATCCTGCATCCTCGGCGGATTGGCGTTACTCCTGCTTGTGTTCCTTGTTGATACCATCGATGGCGAAATCGGTCCTGTTATAAAGAGCTGTCTCGTTCCAGCGGTGTGTATGCGGCCCGGTGATCTTTTCGGCCGGAATTGGGATTTGCGGAGCGTGTGGGGAGTCGGTAGGGGCTGGACCGGATTTTTGTGAAATTTGGGATGCGAGCGTCTGGATCGTCTAGGGTGAGCGGGATCGAGCACGGATTGATCTGCCGGGGCTCGGGTGTGGCAACTCCTCTGCAAAACCCGGGAAAAAGGGGTCGGCGGGGTGTGCGTGGCCGATTTCAGATGCTAAGTCGGTTCTTCTGAGGAGAAAAAAGAAATTTTGCTTTGGGGGCTATGCAACTAAGAGTGCGTTTATGCTTGCGTACCTTTCAGATTGTGTGGTGGTCTTGTATTTATAGTAGATGTTATTAGGTTGGATGGTGATAAGGAGTCGCTAAGACTGGATGGGATATTTAACTATTATAATTACATATCGGATTTGGTACAGGATATAGAAAAAGTAGTTTACTTGCAATAGTCTTCTTTCCTTATTGGGGATGTCAAGCGCGATGATCCGTTGTTCTTTTTTTCCTTTTAATGAGGAGCAGTTTGGATGAAGTAATATATCGTTTAGGGAATATTACATTTTACGTATTGGAAAAATATGGGTTGATTAATTTGGGTATGGACATGCGACTTGTCAGGGGTTGTCTTTTGAGCTATGGCCAGGGCCCTCTGCTTTGGGGGCGTCTGAAGGAGACTGGGTTTTGCACGGAGCCAAACATTTCCCTTGGGCTTGGCGAGTGGGATATTTGGCCATTTCTTTACCCCCATCACTAATTTACTCATCGTTAGAAAATATAAAGATTTAATTTTTTTTTTACCGCATTGACGTGGTAAATGAGGGTCATCCAATTCGGGGATATAAGGAGGATTTTTCTTCATAGCACTTAGATAAACAGATGCAGATGCTTTCTTGGACGTGTGAACCTGCCGAACTTGTCAAGAACTATATCCCACTAATGGTTTACAAATAAAAAGAAAAAGAAAAGAAAAGAAAATGCAATTCATCAAACACATTCAAGCTCATAGATCTGGTTCTGGATGTATGTCATAATTATAACTATTGCAGGGGCGAAATTTATTTTTACCGGAAGACCATCATCTGGGGGGTGCCTGAGGAATGAATTTGCAGTCGCTGGAGCCAATAAAACACCACCCATGGTAGACACACTGATTTATCCTCCCTTCAGACAATGGAGCCAATCTATGATGATAGGCACCATCAAACACTTTCCGTTCACTTTCTTTTCTATCCCACCAAACACTTTCCGTTCACTTTCTTTTCTATCCCACCAAACAACAATTATCAAGACCCATCACTGTGAAAACCAGTCAAACTTCTCTTCTCCGTTGTCAGATGGTCTAGCGGAAGATCTAGCCTTGCAAGGCTTTGATTTTGAGAAGTTTCCACGAATTGATGGAAAAGAAGACTTCAGGTAATGGATTTTTTAAAGGGAGGAAGATGCTACAAGGGATTGTCTGGTTATACTGACAAATGAGATGAGGCAAAGAGGAAGCTCTAAGAGATTCCATGGCCAACTGCTTTACCTTTGTTTCTGCAAATGTTTTCTTCTAAAATTTTCATCAAAAAAAAAAAAATTTGTTTTAGTGATTATAGAAATATTCAATTTTATTTATAAAACTAAAGTTCAGATGTTTATAATCACATTTCTAACGTTTTTGAATTGAACATGACATTCATCAGTGTAAATGGGGTCTTAGAATTAAAATTTTCTTTTTCAGAAAACAAAAAAAGAAATAAAAATTTTCTGGCCAGTTGAAGTCTTTGTGGATGAAGCATGGGCTTAGACGTTGTCAACTTAATTATTATATTTAATTTAATTGTTCCTTTTGTTATATATTCTCTCCAACATAATTATTTCTAACAATGGATATTGAAATGAGACTTCATGATTTTGGCTAATCAAACTTTAATAAATGATTCGGACAAATTCATGTCATTTTAAATTGGGGATGATTGCACAATTCTTTTTATTTGTTTATTATATTGTGATAAATTTAAGTGTCCTTTCTAATAAATTTAAATGTTTTTTTATAATAATTTTTAGTGAATTTTTTGTTTACTTTATTGTCTTGACAATGCCACCAATTTTTTTTTTTAATTTCTACTTTCATTCATGGGTGTGTGGCCTTTGTAAAGTATGATGATTGGAATAATATTCTTCTCTTTGCACTAGATAATATTGCACTGAGAACTGCAGTCTCAGCGATATTTGTTATAGGCATTACGATTTTTGCAGTATATATTTGTTATACTGTTGTCCTAATTCATGAAAAGTTCGTCATTTTCTTTTTTTGAAAAGAAATGTTTGGCATTTAGATATATGATTATCTTTTATTTCATGTAACATTACGTGTTTGAATAGAATCTTTACTTTCACTTCAATGTCTTCTTCTCATGTCATATTTGTCGATGGCATAAGGATTGGAAAGCTCACATGCCATCTTATCATTTTGGCTTGATACTATAAAGACAATCATATAAACATAAAATGCACTTCTATGTATTACTTCAACCTTTATCTTATACGTATCTGACAATTTTTATTTATATTTTGTTAGATCATGAGTTGTCTTGAGACGGGCACGTGCGTCATGGAAGACGCTAATAATGCTCATGGCGAAATATGAGATCCTATAGGAATGGGAGGCGGCAAATGCGGTAAGTTTCTGATACATACTTGCCCAATTGTATTCTCATGGAGTCAGGCTTCAATCATTTAGTTAAGTTTGCGAATCTCTCGACCATCTCAACCCGACATGTTCAATTTACATATACAAACTATATATAGAAACTTGAAACTTAACTAATGTGTCACTCATTTATTCTCAAATGTAAACTAAAAAAATTCCCATCAAGATTATAACCTAGTGCTATGATACTATTTATGTAACAATACGACCAATGAGTATAAATATTGTATCTGCTATGAGTCATAAGGGGCCCTCACAACAAATAGGTCTACTAGGTTGAGAAGGCTGCATATAGTGTCGGGGAAGTTTCTCCCCCTATCCGGTGTGGGATCTTGACAAACACACTTTGCCCCCTGCTCACATTGCGGGGCCGAGCGTCACCAAATTTGTAATCGAGTGGGATTGAGGGAAATGCGAAGCAGACAAGCGCTCCCCTCTGGTCAAATAGACAATTTCGCGTCGGGATAGAGGTGGGGATTGGCTCACGATATCACTCTGTCATGCCCAAAGTGGTCTGGGACATGGTAGTCGTTCGCGTCTTAAGTCTGAGACTCGACTGTGACACAAAACTTCGTTCCTATATTGTGTGAATTTGTTCTGCCATGTCGAAACGTTTGAGACCAGCGCAACATTCTACCTGTCTCCAAAATCTCATATCCATACTAACAAAAAATTTCCAAATCAACATCCAAGTGCAAACTAACATAAGAGTCCAAAATAAAATCAATGTTCTTCCAAAATAAACACATAAACTAAATAGTTTAAATTAAATTAAACTAAATTCATCCATTAAACAAGTCAAAAGCTAACTTCAGTCAAATCACCAAAATACGATGTGACTTTGTCAAATCGCTCGCACCCGAAACTAGGAGTCCCTGAAAAGATGGTCAACAAAGAGGGCGAGCTTGAAGCTTAATAAGGTAAGTTAATGCAATTATGAATCAAACATTTTCAAATCACTGGAAAAAATAAGAGACATTATCTTCAGTCATTTTCAATTTTTTTTTGTCAATGCATACAAATATTTAAACAAAATCCTTTCATTTTTTGGATCTAGCGACTTCGTATCGAATTAATTCGAATAGTCGAATTAAAACTTTTACTCTAGTCACGAATATCGAATGGTGACCATTTATGTGAGGCTTTGAGGTGGTGGTTGCTTTCAAATTGTTCCTTTTAAGGTGGATGGAGCCAGCAATTCTTATCTTAGTAACCTAACAGCTTAGCATACGGTTTGGGGGTTGAATCGATTGCGATTCTTCGATCTAAAGAATGTAAATGTCAACTATTATTCACATTGACAATGACTGAATAGTGTCAAGTATTAATCCTGTTGAAATGGCCGAACTACCAGAGTCAAAAATATAGTTTCAATAATTTCATTCACAAAACATATATCTCCATAATTTATATCATGACAAAAGCATAAAGTAAACAAATACGTGTCTGAAATATGTTGATTCGTATTTAAAGAAAAGCAGGCCGGCTTGTTTAGATTATGCGTATAAAAATACAAAAAAGCTACATTAATTTTCCACTTACCTCCAAAGAAAATTCGAGATCTGAATGCTAACCCGAATCAATTAACCACCTATTCACCTAAAACAAACAATTAAATAATTCATTAACAAACAAGTCATTTTTTCTTAAAGATTATTTTATTTATTAATTATTTTCTAAGAACTTCAAATAATTTTACTTTCTTTTTTTTTAAATATGTAAAATTATTTCTTTATTTATCCAATTTTTCTCTAATATATAGAGTTTTTATACATACCATACTTTAGATTTTCAAGACCTATTTTATGTAGATTTTTAGACCTATAAATATTCTTCTTTTTTTTCTACTACATATGTTTTTTTTTCCTTTTCCATTCTCTCTCTAAGTATAGTGGTCCCCCACCCTTCTTTACTTTTTATATATATATTTTTTATTCTTATTAAGGTACAGTGGTTCCCCACTTTCCCTTTCTTTTTTTTTTTTTTTTTGGTTATTTTCAATTTCAAGTCACCGGGTTACTATTCTTTCTTTCTTTCTATTTTTTTTTAAGAAAAATCATCTAGATCTAATCAAACTCTAACAAATATTCATCATCTATAATAAGAAATCTAAAATTTTCTAGAAATGAATGTTTCCTACGCTTTGAATCGACGCTTGCTTTGAATTTGTGGCTATGTCTTGCGAAATATTACGAAGCTTGGCTGAAGCGTTCGAAGAATGACTTAGCATCCCCTCAGTGATTCTGCTTCGATATCATTTTATTTGAAATAAATTCAGGAAGAAAATACTCAACTTTGATGACCTTTTCAACCCTAAGGTGTGGAGATTTTATGGTTTGACGATTCTACGAAACTAAAATAAGGGTTTTATTATTATTAATTTCTGACTTTACAAAATAAATTACTAATTTACCCTTCGTTAGAAAATATAAAGATTTAATTTTTTTTTTTTACTGCATTGACTTGGTAAATGAGGGTCATCCTATTCAGGGATATAAGGAGAATTTTTCTTCATAGCACTTAGATAAACAGATGCAGATGCTTTCTTGGACGTGTAAACCTGCAGAACTTGTCAAAAACTATATCCCACTAATGGTTTACAAATAAACAGATGCAGTCGCTGGAGCCAATAAAACACCATCCATGGTAGACACACTAGTTTATCCTCCCTTCAGACAATGGAGCCAATCTATGAGGATAGGCATCATCAAACACTTTCCGTTCACTTTCTTTTCTATCCCACCAAACAACAATTATCAAGACCCATCACTGTGAAAACCAGTCAAACTTCTCTTCTCCATTGTCAGATGGTCTAGCGGAAGATCTGGCCTTAAAAGGCTTTGATTTTGAGAAGTTTCCACGAATTGATGGAAAAGAAGACTTGGGTAATGGATTTTCAAAGGGAAGATGCTACAAGGGATTGTCTGGTTGGGAGCACTGATAAATGAGATGAGGCAAAAGAGGAAGCTCTAAGAGATTTCATGGCCAACTGCTTTACCTTTGTTTCTGCAAATGTTTTCTTCTAAAATTTTTCATCAAAAAAAAAAAAAATTAGTTTTAGTGATTATAGAAATATTCAATTTTATTTATAAAACTAAAGTTCAGATGTTTATAATCACATTTCTAACGTTTTTGAATTGAACATGACACATTCATCAGTGTAAATGGGGTCTTAGAATTAAAAATTTTCTTTTTTCAGAAAACAAAAAAAGAAATAAAAATTTTCTGGCCAGTTGAAGTCTTTGTGGATGAAGCATGGGCTTAGACGTTGTCATCATAAACTTAATTATTATATTTAATTTAATTGTTCCTTTTGTTATATATTCTCTCCAACATAATTATTTCTAACAATGGATATTGAAATGAGACTTCATGATATTGGCTAATCAAACTTTAATAAATGATTCGGACAAATTCATGTCATTTAAATTTGGGGATGATTGCACAATTCTTTTTTATTTTACATTTTATTATATTGTGATAAATTTAAGTGTCCTTTTCTAATAAATTTAAATGTTTTTTTATAATAATTTTTAGTGAATTTTTTGTTTACTTTATTGTCTTGACAGTGCCCCACCAATTTTTTTTTATTTTTTTATTTCTACTTTCATTCATGGGTGGTGTGGCCTTTGTAAAGTATGATGATTGGAATAATATTCTTCTCTTTGCACTAGATAATATTGCAATGAGAACTTCAGTCTCAGCGATATTTGTTATAGGCATTACGATTTTTGCAGTATATATTTGTTATACTGTTGTCCTAATTCATGAAAAGTTCGGCATTTTCTTTTTTTAAAAAGAAATGTTTGGCATTTAGATATATGATTATCTTTTATTTCATGTAACATTACGTGTTTGAATAGAATCTTTACTTTCACTTCAATGTCTTCTTCTCATGTCATATTTGTCAATGGCATAATGATTGGAAAGCTCACATGCCATCTTGTCATTTTGGCTTGATACTATAAAGGCAATCATATAAACATAAAATGCACTTCTATGTATTACTTCAAACACACATACTATACATATACAAACCATTTTTTATTTTTTTATTTTTGTCGGATCATGAGTTGTCTTGAGTGAGTCGATGCTTGCCGCCGAAGCGTCTTTCATCATCTCCTTGAGAGCAAATGCCCCATCACGAGGCAGGGAGAAACCCAGCCAAAATGCATTAAAAGGCTTTTTATTACATGCGCAGTGCATTCGTAATAATGGCTTCGAGAGATACATTGGTTAAGTTTGGAGATATATGGCAATGCACTACATGTTCGAGTGCTTAATTTTATATAAAAACTATTATTACTTCAAATGTTCGGTGGTACATATAAAAACTATTATTACTTCAACACACATACGTAATTTTTTTTTTTGTCAAACCCTAAGGTGTCTTGAGCGGGTCCGTGCACACATGGAAGACGCTAGGCTAATCCTCATACGAGTCAGGAGGAACCACAAGGTAAAACTCTACCACATAACATAACTAGAAGAGACCCTAACCATCTCACCTAAGTGTTCAATGGTACATATACAAACAATTATTACTTCAACACACATATGTATACATATGCAAACTATATATAGAAAAACAAACAAACATGGTCTTCAATGAGGTAAATATTGGTTTCGGTATTGTTGCACAAATTGAATGAGTTGGTCAAAGTTGTGAAATGGCTCATGCAAGTTAATGACCACCTTTACCAACCACATCGTCCACATGATAAGTAGTAGCCAACCAAAAGGTTCAATCAGGATTAAGGACATTGTAGTCGCAGCAAGGGTTCCCTCAAGAACTGTATTGTATGAAATAATGAGGTAATGATCCCCTATATCAATGCTGAAGTTTTCATGAATTATGACTACCGTACTATACACCAATACTGCAATGATTGTAGTTTTCATTGCAATATTATCCAATGCAAGTGGATGCAAATTATTCCAATCTCCATGTTTTACAGCAACAACGGCAGCCATAAATGCCAGTAAAAATAGGAACGTTGTTGAGGTGCTGTTAAGACATTAAAGTAAACATAAGATTCACTTAAATTTATTAAACTAAACCTTGTAAAATAATATCCCAAAAACAAAAAAGAATATAATAACATGAATTGCTCAAATCTATTACGAAAGTTTTATTAGATCAACTCTTTGTGCACGTTTTAACAGGAAAATGTAAAAAATATAATAAATACATGATAACAAATTCTCTACATATTACAGCTAAAACAACACCTTGCCTCTTGTTATATTTACAAGATAATTAATGATTCTTTGTCCAATAAAAAATGTGTTTATGAAAGTTTTATCCCAAAAACTGGATATATTTACAATAACATTCATTTTTATGATAACTATTCGACTACAATATGGAAATTATATAAATTAATTAAAATTACAAATTTTAAAAATTAAAATAATAAAATATATAAAATTATAAATAAAATGAAATATTATAATTTTTTTTTATCCTAAATATATCTCATATGTTTAATTAAATAAAATTTGGGGGAAAAAAGGAAAAAAAAAGGCATATGGTTTGAACTCAAGTCCTTCGATTTAAAGTAAAACCTTACCAATATTAGGAATGCCCATAAAATCAACTTATGGACCCTCAGTTCAATTTTATCACCCTGATTATTTTCTCTCTCCTCCCGATGAAATCAAATATTAGGAATGAAAAGTATGTTTCATGTCATGGTTGGCGATTATTGGAGAATATGACTAACATTTGAATTAGGGTTTACAAGTATTGGAAAAGGTTACAAACAATTAAAAGTATCACCAGTCAGATCTCCTCTCTCTCACCATTTTGCATCCCACAAAAAAAGCCCACCACTGATGTTCTCTCCCTAAGGATGGCCATTATTGGAAATTAGGGTTGGGTTTGCGGTGACTCTTTTTATCAAATAGAACAAGAGAATGGTCTTGTTTTTGTCTACAGTTTTTAAAAACTGTTTTTTTGTTATGAAAAGAAGGAAAACATAAGAACATGTTTGGTTCCTTGTTTCTTTTTGTTTTGAAAAACATAGAAAATACAGAAAAATACTAAATTTAGAGAACATTTGAATTAAGGTTTACAAGTATTGGAAAAGGTTACAAACAATTGAAAGTATCACCAGCCAGATCTCCCAGATGATATTAGAAAAGAAGGTACTGAAAGAATCTAAATTAGATCCTTTCCTACCAAGATTTTTACCCCCTAACCCCACCCAGAAAGACTTTTAAAAAACGTAGAAGGGAAAATGGAATTTCTCTTACTCACTCACAAACAGAGCATAAATTCTTCAAAGTTACATATATTTGATGTTTACAAAATCGACGTTAGGGTTTTCCTTGACTGTTGCAAATGATATTAGAAGAGATGGTATTGAAAGAAATAGATCATTTCATACTCAGATCTTTAACAACCCTGAAAGACTTTTAAAAAACGTAGAAGGGAAAATGGGATTTCTCTTACACATTCACAAACGGAGCATAAATTCTTCAAAGTTACATATATTTGATGTTTACAAAATCGACGTTAGGGTTTTCCTTGACTGTTGCAAATGATATTAGAAGAGATGGTATTGAAAGAAATAGATCCTTTCATACTCAGATCTTTAACAACCCAAAAGGACTTTAAGAAAACGTAGAAGTAGAAGGAAAAATGAAACTTTCTCTCACTAAAACTTCACAAACGGAACTGAAATTCTTCAGAGTTACATATATTTGATGTTTACAAAATTGACGTTAGGGTTGCAAATGATATTAGAAGAGATGGTATTGAAAGAAATAGATCCTTTCATACTCAGATCTTCACCAAAAAGACTTTAAGAAAACGTAGAAGTAGACGGAAAAATGGAACTTTCTCTCACTAAAACTTCACAAACGGAGCTGAAATACTTAAGAGTTGCATATATTTGATGTTTACAAAATCAGACTTTAGGGTTTTCCTTGACTGTTGCAAATGATATTAGAAGCGATGGTATTGAAAGAAAATTGAAATAGATCCTTTCCTACTCAGATCTTCTTCACAAACCCAGAAAGTCAAAACGTAGAAGGAAAAGTGGAACTTTCTCTCACTAAATCTTCACAAACGGAGCTGAAAATTCTTCAGAGTTACATATATTTGATGTTTTCAAAATCGACATCAGGAGAGATGGTATTGAAAGAAATAGATCCTTTCCTAACTCAGATCTTCTCCATCAACCCAGAAATTCTTTAAGAAAAAGTAGAAGCTGAAGGAAAAATTAATGGAACTTTGTATGACCAAAATTTCACAAACGCAGCAAACTTCTTGGGAGTGATGTTCTCAAAAAGTAGTAGTAAGGGTTATAATTTACATATGAAAGAGAAGAGAGAGAGAATGAAGAAATGGTACTCACCTGTGGCTCTCCGGCATAACTGTTGCTGGTAGACCTTTTCTATAATGCTTTACTTGGAAAAGGGTGAAGTTGTTTGCTGATCTAGTAGCTCCCAGACTAAGACACTTTTCTACACATACTAGACAACCATGAATTTTAGAAACTTACACTTTAAGATAACCCACAATCATTTTCAAACCCATATTTTTTAATATCTCTAACAAAATTGATCATAAAATATTTGAATTAGGATTACAAATATCTTTCTATGTTAAACAATTTGTTGTGATTTATTGGCTTCTCTATAAATATATATGATAACAATTAAAAATATTTAAATTATAATAAAGTCTTCAAATATCCTCCATTAAAAGATTAATTAAACTATGTTAATTACTTTTTTATTATAATAATCTATGATTACTTTATAATCTTTTTCAATTTCAAAGTTTGAGAAACCATTGTACGTTATAATTAGAATATCACTTCTCAAAACTATATATTCCGTCGTAAGTATTGAAGTATTCCCTAAATGCCTATTCTTTGCCACCTTAATATTTACTAATAATCCAACCTGATGCACTTATATTATCAGTTTTTTAACCATTAAAATTTAGTTTAAATCTTCCATTAATAAGAGAAATCCATTGGATCCACCTTTCAATTTTATAAGGAATATTATGTCCTTTATTGTTGGTATAAGCAATACTCAGAAGCTTTTGAAGATTTTAAAATATTAAGATAGTTTTTTCAATAATGAAAAAGGGGTTTAATGGATTTTTCTAAATACTACTTGATTCATATGTGTCCAAATACGCCAAAGATAATAGCAATTTTTTCGATTGGTTTACAATTTTTTAAATAGTTTAGAATGGTTTTTATAATATTACTTTATAAGTTGATAATCGGTATAGACATGGAACATTCCAATTGCTTGGTGGGATAGCTACTTCACCATCTGTTTCTAGAGTCCCACAGTGTGTGGCACACTAGGTCACTACATCAACAGTGTCTTTTGAATTGTAAAAAAAAACGGAACTTTTGAAAAAAGTTACAAATTTTTGGTACCAGGTTATTAGATATTTGAAAATATAATTATTAGTACTTAAAAATATTAAAATTAAGGGTAAAGGTGTAAAAAACCTCCCATGTTTGATCAAATATCATACTTACATATTTAACTTTTTTCATATCTAAATAGGTCTCTAACGTTTACTCTCATTACCCACTCAAGTATTTATTGTAACTGATAAGCCCAAAAGAGGTTTAAATTGCTGTGAGATTAGCCACATAAGTTACTGATGTGGCTAATTTGTGTCCTAATTAATCTAAGAAGTTTGAGGAGTTCAAATTTAAGAAAATTAAAAACCTTAATTACCTTAATCAAAAGCCCTAATAAAACACGAGGGATGTTGCAGTATGAACCATGCCTTCTTCCATTGAATTCTTGTATTTAATTGAATCAATAGGGACAAAATAGGGTTCAAATTTAGGATTTTTGGAGAGATCAAAATAATTGTGATGAAACCGTCTTACCCTCCCTTGATCCTTCACCCTTAGATTTTCTTTTGTGCATATAATTGATGGAATATAAAGTTTATTTATAAGATAGAGAGATGATAAGTTTCTTGATGATAATAGAAGTCACTTTCCATTAATTCTTTCTTTAAAATTGTTCAATAGGCCCTTATTAATCCTATAAGATCAATTTTAATATTTAAATAAATATTATATAATAATATACATATGGTGGTCGACATAAAATTGGCATCTTTGTATTTACGAAAATACATCTATGTATATACGAAAATGAGTCAAATCAACGCTTCCTCCAACATGCATGAACCATGGTGAAGTTGAAGAAACCAGAAGAGACAGTAAAAGTGGAGTTTAAATTAAAATAATTTATTATATATATATATATATATATATATATATATATATATATATATATATTTCTTTTTCCAGATATTCATAAAAAGTAATTTATGAATATTTAAAAAAAAAATTATAAGTGACATTCTTTTTCTAAAAATAAATTACTTTTATATTCAAATTCGCAAAGTGTTTACTCATTACAACTTTAATATATAAGACCTGAGCCTCTTTTCCCAACGCGATCTGGACTATCCGACAACCATTTTATGGTCAAATCACGGCTTCCTCCACAACTTTGAAAAATTAACTGGATGACAATTCATTTTCTCTTTGAAAAATTAACGCTATCTGGACTACCCACCTCTCAATGATTCATTTTCTCTTTGAAAAATTAACGCTAACTGTAATGTCTACCCACCTCTCAATGATTCATTTTCTCTTTCTATTGATCTTATCGCCTCCCCTCTCATAAACGGATGACAATTCAACTCATTTTTACTAGTTCAATCCGATATTGAAGTCAGGAAGTTGGATTGAACTCAGATTCACAACACCATGAGCCATGATGTGAGGAACCACAAGAGAAGTCAGGAAGTGGGCCCAAACTCATTGACTATGGGCCCATTAAAATATCCATTTTTGACAAGGATTAGAGGTCATAGATGATTTGATTCTGACCCCATCTCACAATGAACCCTTGAATATCTCTTTCCAAACAATTATAAGACGACAAAACAAGAGAGGGAGAAGCCAAGAAGCCAAAGATTGTTTCATCCTTAGCTGTCAATGGATAACATGTCAATATTTGCAATTCAACATCGTTCTTCTAATGTCATTCCTTACATAAGCACTCTGTTGTTTGTTTTTTTCTTTTTCAATTAACATTACCTTTCTACTCTTTCTCATATCACAAAGATCTAATACATTTTAACATTCAATTTTCTTTTATTTTAGTTTAAGCTCACCTCAATCAATCCCATGAGGGCCAAACAGGTTAAGCCTTGAATAGCCTCAAAAAGACTTAAACTAGTGGTGGGTGAATAACAGCCTTGATGTCGAGCCCAAGCGGGGCTAACTCACAGGGTTTATCTTTATCATTTCAAAATTATTGACTATAATTTCAGCTTAGAATATAGTGAAAAATGAATGACTATAATTTTGTTTCTTGAATACAGTGATTATAATATCTATTATATATTACTACAGGTTATTGACATATATGTCACTGTCGTAAGCGATATTTTGATTAATCGAAACTATTTTGCTTGTTTGGACGATGAAAAACCTAACATCATAATAAGATGATGATAACACGAAAAATAAGAGAATATTTAAATATTTGTATAAGAATTACTTTATTGAGTAAAAAAATAAAAGAAAAAAGATGTGGATCGGTAGTTTATATCAATAATAATAAAAAAATCACATTTTCTTACTCGAGAAAAAAGAATAAGATAAGAAAATACGGAAATTTTGCTATAGGTTTAAAAGAAAAAATCACAACTTTTTCTTTTAAAAAATATAAATTTATTCTGTTGCCACTCTCTTTTCTCCCACGTTTCAGTAACCCATTGGTTCCATTCTCTCCCTCTCAATGTCCTTTTTTTCCTCACCAAACGCAACACTTCCTCTCACATACGCCTCCCTCTCCTTAAATTTAAAAAATATATTTTTAACTCCTTAAATTTAAAAAATATATTTTAAAAATATTTAATTGAAATAAATTTTAATAAAATTAATTTCAATCTTAAAGTTAAAATAAATATTTACCTATTTTTAAATATTATTTATTAAAAATGAATTTTAATTTCAAAGTTAAGTAAAAATTAACTTAATTTCTTAAAATATTATATATACGTATATATAGAGAAAATAGTTATGGATTAACTATAATACAAATAAATTTATAATTCCATTAAAGTACAAATTACAATAATTACTATAAATATAATAAAATGTAAAAAATAAATTATAATCTATTTTATGCCTGCTAAGAAGATTAATGGAGGAAAAAACAATTAATATGAGTATAAAAGTCACGACTCAAAGAAGGGAAACCTATTTTAATATTTTTATTTTTATTTTTTTAATTGGTTTACTGAAACCGTGATTATACAGTTTGTAAACCAAAATTGAAAATCGAAGTCGAAATTTGTTTAAAACAAAAACCAAAATCGAACTAATCGATTCAATTAACCTTGATTCAGTCTCAATCAATTCGATTACAATATACTAGTTATAGCATAGCAAATCTAACAAAACACACACACTCAAATTACAATATACTTTAATTAAAGTAGTTATAAACATACAATTAAAATATTTTAATTAAAGTATATAGTAATTTTACATTTATTTTTCAAGTAAATATTGGCTTATTTTTTAAATTCAAATTCAAGTTTAATTTTTAGTCCTTTAAATTGAAGTCTAAAAATGAAAATAATTTTAAGACGTTTTGATTTTTATTTTAAAAAATTACTAAATTTAATTAGAAATCTAAGTTAAAAAAATATTTTTAATTAAAATATAAAGAGGGAAAAAAGAGGGGAAAGAGGGAGAGAGAGAGAGAGAGAGAGATGGGGCCGGATGAGGAGGACGCCAATCCAATGCCATCTGATCTACTAGCTCTGACAATCAAATCAAAACTTTCTCCAACTTTGTAAAACTAACTTCCATTCACTTTCATTTTATCAAAACACAAAACTACATTAAGACCCATCACCCTCTTAGCATACAGCTTCCTCTTTCTCCTCACCATGGTGAGATGGTCAAGGTAAGCCCATGGATTTTCTTGAACTAACAGTGGAAGATGAATTTGTTGGGAGCAAGGAAAAAAATTTCGGAAATTTCGGTCAAAATTTCGCCGAAATTTCGGTGGAGATCGATAAAATATCTCCACCGAAATTTCGATTTCCCGATTTCCTGATTTTTTCCATTTTTTTCCGATATTTCCCGAAATTTTCATTTTTACTTGTTTTTTTCGCTTTTGTTCTTTGCTTCCGAAAATCTGAAAAGTCTTTCGCGGAGGGTTTGAGACCACCCAAAATGCGTGGAAGTGGCGCCTCCCATTGTGTGGTCGTTGCAACTTATTATATATAGTCTGAAACTTTTTATATTCTTATTATTTATTTGTTAAATGTCCTACCATAAATCGATTATAATATTTTATTATTTTTATTTTACATTATAACTTATAATATTTTTAAATCAAATATTAATTTGAAAAGGAAAAAGTAAATAATATCATTTTAAAATTTTAAAATTATAATATATAATATTTTGAATCTCCTCATTAACTCTACATAATATTTATAATAATAAAAAAAATAAATAAATAATATCTCTAACATAATAATATCTAAATAATATATTAAATATAACATATATAATTTAATAATTCTTAATCCATTTAATTTTAATCTACCTTAATTAAGATATATGAATCATTCTTTATAAATACATATAATTAAAATATGAAAAAAAAGAATTTGTCAGTCGATATTTTGTAAAAATATCATGGAAATATTTTCCGATATTTAGATATTTAAAGTGGAAATCCAATTGGAGTATATCGTATTTACCGATATTTTGATCCTTGGTTGGGAGGTACAGAAGCGTGGATAATAATTTAATTAGAGTAACGGACGGGTAAATATAAAGAAACACGCAATCTAAAAAAATATAAAATTGGGAGAGTAAAAAAAAATTTGTATTGGATACTATTACTCTATTGTTTTGACTGTGCAAGGTTTTAATTTTGAAAGTTTCAACAAGTTGATGAAAAAGAAGAATTTGGTAATGGAAAAAAAAAAAGGGAAGATGCAACATGGATTTGTCATATGACAAATGAAATGGAGGAAAAGGGGGAGCTCTAAGAGTCTCCATGGGTCACTCCTTAACACCACTGTTTCTAAAATTACACTCAGAAATTCCAAATTGCATCTTGAAAAATAATCTTGGACATTAAAGAAAAAATCAGTAATTAGATTTTTAAGATTAAGATTTTGAATGCAATACAAAGGGCAAAGCATTTCAAGTCCCTTCCACAAAAATTGGGATATAAAGATACTTCTCTGCCTCAACTAGACAGAAAAACATAAAGATTTGCCCTTCCTGCAAAATGCAAATCAACCGTAGAAATATGAAAATTTCTATGAATTTCCATTTCATATTGGTCTGTTTTGTGCATCTGGCCCATTCATTGGTGTCAAATGAAAGTTAATAATTTGAAATTTCTAGGTAGTTGAAAAGTCTTTTGAGATGAGTCATGGCACTTTTCCTAACGGGGTCCTAAGGATCTTTGCAATGGTTTTAATAAATTCAAAACATAAAACATTCCTGTTCTTGTCAACACCCACCCTTTTGAGTGTTATCATCTTTGTCACATGGCCACCGATGTCGTCCTCCTCTTTGTGCTTTATTTGATAATGATCATATCTATTTTTTCTGTGCTTTGTGTAAACCAAAATTAAAAATCAAAGTCGAAATTTGTATGAAAATCAAAATCTAATTGATCAATTAGATTAATCTTGATTCAATCTTAATCAATTCGGTTACAATATACTAGCTATAGCATCACAAATCTAACAAAACAAACATGCACTCAAATTACAATATACTTTAACTAGAGTAGTTGTAAACATATAATTAAAATATTTTAATTAAAGAATATAGTAATTTTACATTTATTTTGAAAGTAAATATTGACTTATTTTTAAAATTCAAATTTAAGTTTAATTTTTAGTCCTTCAAATTGAAATTGAAGTCTAAAAATTAAAATTAAAATAATTTTAAGACGTTTTGATTTTTATTTTAAAAAATTAATAAATTTAATTACAAATTTAAGTTAAAAAAAATATTTTTAATTGAAGGATAAAGAGGGAAAGAGAGGGGAAAGAGGGAGAGAGATGGTGACAGGGAAAGGAAGGTCAACCTGGCCGTCAACTTGCCGTTGTTAGTCAAATCAACGTAAGGTCCGTGAAATCGAAGAATGATGAAAACCGGAAGACACAATAAAAGCGTATTCATTACAACTTTAATGTCCAGAGCATGTCCAAAATGGAGTAAAAGCAAAATTATAAATGTTTATTTGAAAAAAATCTTCTTTAATAGTGGAATAATCCTTTAACTAAAAAGATTGTTAATTAATGGTTATTATTAATATTTGGATAAATGTTGTTGGGACCTGTTTACTAACAATAATAGATTGAAAGATAAAAATTTTCATTTTGTCCTTAGCAATCTTATATTTTTAAATAAAATTTATAATATATGGAGTGATATAGATGAATGAAGGGTATATGATATAATTATTAAAGAAAATAAAAAGTAAAATTGAAATAAATTTAGAATAGATAAAATTTTAGATAATTAGTGTTGAAACTCACATCTTTTTAACTTTAAACTAAATTTCAAAAAATCAAAAATTATTTTTGAGAGTAAAAAATAGCTTTAAATACTAAGAATTTTTATTAACGGTTGGAGATGCTGGAAGACCTGTCCTTGTCCCCCCTCATCGCCTTCTGGACCTACCTGCCACACCAGACCCAATTTTCCCACCATCACGTTTTCTGCTTTTCCTTTTGTTTTTTTTTTTGTTTTTTTCTGCAAACGATCATGAGTTCGCAAAAGTGTCTATTCAGATAATTGGGATGGGATTCAGAATTTCTCCGAAAATAATTATGAGTTCGTTACATAAGAATACCACGTCTGTGCATCATAATTTATAACAGCGTTTTGGCTATTCCTGATGTTTTTAGGTATAATTTAGTTAAAGGCTGCTCCGTCATGATCATATATTTTTATTTGTCGACTTTTCCCATAAATTAAATATTCTGAATTTCATTCTTAAAAATAATCTTATCATTTTTTATTATTTAATTCTCATTTAAAATTTAATATTTAAGAAATAATAATAATAATAAATAAATAACAAAAAATATTTATTAAAAGTTTAAATAAAAAAATTAAATAAAAATGATACTTAAATAAGAAGGTCTCTCTTTTTTGATATATTTAAAAAATGTTAATGAATGAATATAGATAAATAAGAAAGATTGTCTTGTCTGTCAAATTCACGGTGTTTAGTTGGTTAAGAATTTAAAGGGAATGTGAGATTGGAGGAAGCATCTTTGAGGTGGCGTTTTTCAACCCTTCTGATGATCCGCCCCATGTTAGGTTAAAATTTTCTTTCGGTAGCGGGGCGTCGTTGGGCGTAATATTCCCGGCACCGGTAGTAAAATGAACTTTGGTATCGAAGAAATTTGGTGCATTGGAGATCTTTCTAAAGAACTTTTAAAACTTAAAGTTTTAAATGTAAGAGAGATATTTGATAAAACACAATATCATTAAAATTGGTGCTTGCTGTTGTGCCATAGACCTCTCTCTGTTTTCATATGTCATTGTAAGCTTTACAAACTCTTAACATTTGTAAATAAGATTCTTTCTTAAAAACAAATCGAATAGATTAATGTTACAGAAAAAATCCTTCAATAAATAAATTAATTCTTATTAAAATTTAATTTTATAAGGGAAAAACAAATAATAAATTTTATAGGAAAATCATAAGTTCTAAATCATGTTCTGAAACCACTTATTGGATTTTCTATTTCTTATATTATAAATCATTAATTATTTTTAGTTTAGTAACCAACATAAATAAAACTATTATATGGGTATTTTTAAGTTATATATAATAAACTCTAATTCACATACAATGATAATTATGGAGAACCTTTATAACTTTATGTTTTCACAATATCAATACTAAAATAAAATTCATACTTTTAATCCGTTAATGATTCTTGGAGAGATCAAAATAATCGTAGTGAAAATTGTGTTATTTTTCCTTGACCCTTCACCTTTAGATTTTCTTTTGTGCATAAAATTGATGAAATATAATGTTTATTTATAAGATAGAGGGATGATAGATTTCCTTGTGAGAATAAAAGCCATTTTCTATTAAAGTACTATTAATTTTAAAAACTAACTTCTTCAAAATTCATCGATAAGGTTTTAGGCCCTCATTAATCCTGTAAGATTAATTTTATTATTTAAATAAATATTATATAATAATATACATGTGGTGGTCCCCATAAAATTGGCATCTTTGTATGTACGAAATTGTGAGTTAAATCAACATTCCTCCGACTTTGAAAACATAACTTCAGTATATGATTATGATTGAAGGTGTGTATTATTTGGCGGGGGATTATGGGGAATAGTTTCTGGAGAAAAATCTTTGACTTTGGCGATTATTAATTTTTGTATCATTTCCTAGATGTAGCATGTCGCATGTCGCATGTCGCATGTCGCTTTATACACCTTCCGTCTCATACACGGACGACGTAATTGCCGATTAAGGTGGCGTTTGTTTTTGGCTCATCTTGGCTGAATATTTCAGCGTCATTTGTTATTTTAAAATTTACGTAGCTTTATTCTTGAAATTTTTAAAAAAGTTACGAATAGAAAAAGTGAAAATATTTGAGACTTACATTCGAGGAAAAGTCGTTTTCATAAAATAAGAAAAGCTGTCGTTGTCCGATATAAAAGAAGAAGTAGCGATATAAGCTCACCCAGGAATGACAGCGGGAGGGTTTGGGGCCAAGAGACAGTCCCATCCCGGCCGGCTCGTTTATTTTTAATTACCGAAACATGCCATTTAAAATTAGCGGCGGGACGTCTCAAACTCTCCCCACATTTTATTTTTGTTTTTATTTTTAAATTTTAATTTTTTTTTTATATTTGCTTTTTTATTTTTATTATATTAAAATTAATATTTTTCATATAAAAATAAAATATTATGAATTTCTTATAAATTATTTATTAAAAACATTATAATAATAATAATTATTTATATTAAAGTATAAAAATAAAATAATAAAAATATTTTAAAAATATAATCGAGACTCAGGCTTATTATTATTATTTTGATATATGAATTATATCATTCATTCTATCCGTTACTCAAAATCGAAAAAATCTCGCCCTCGGAAATACCTTAACTTATCACCCTTAAATCTAAAAATTTCCGTCATTCTTAATTCACTAAACTTTGAAGTTACTAGATTTCGCGAGACGAATTTAACGACGCAGTCCGTTTCATTATCCGAGATTTTAGAGAATTTTCTAAACTTCCCTGAACCCTTATGGCAATTTATTATTTTTATTAACATTTTTGTCATTTCGAAATTTCTAATTTTCTATTTTGATAGAGAAAGAATAATTCGAACCCGCACGACTTCCGGTAAAATAAACTCAAACTCATTAAAAACCCGATTAAAAATTAAATTAAACATATTTATTAAGAAATGGGCGCTTTATTAAGAATCCTAAAATAATTTGCTCTATCATCATCCCTACTCACCACCTAACGTTAAAAAACAACAACTTAATACTTAATGCCATTAAATACTATTCAACATTGTGCCTCAAGCTCTATTCAAAGATTAGCTTTAAAAACAAACGCAACCTAAGTCTTCTTAAGATAAAGGAGTGCATACATACACACTCCCTTTATTCTCTTTATATTCCTACCTGCAACCGTTTCTTCCTTGCTTGCTCTCTATATATCTTTTCATTTTCAACTGCTCCCATTGTTCTTCACTGTCGACCAATACTCCATCAGTTCCTCATCCCGGACAGCAATACGACTCATAGCCATAGGTAAGGTAAGGTACGTACTTACCATTTTTGATTTAATTTCTCTCTCTTCCTCTTCTCTTTCATGATATGTAACTGTGAGCTAGCTAGCTCTACAAACTAATTATAGGCTGGCAATAGCTGAGAGAGAAAAGGGTCGTTCCATGCAAAATAGATTGGTCGATTAATTCCATTCATTTTTATTCCGATCCGTTTTTTACTATCCTAATTCGATCTTATGTGGGGGCTGCGAGCCAAAACACTTCTAAATGGACCGAAACATTAAAATTTTGAAAATAATAATTTTATAAATTTTATATTTTATAAAATAAAGTGTTTTTGAAATACTTATATTCTATAAATTCTTATCTTCTTAGAAGACATTATATAAAAATAAATTATTTTATTATATTAATGTATTTTTTTATTTTATTTTTCGTACTAGTATTATTTTATTTTATTAAAACAATTATTCAATGACTATTATTTTTTCTATAAACAAGTATTTTATATTTTATAATAGAAAACTAATATTTTAATAATTAAAAATATTATAAATTCATTAAAAAATTAATTTAAAATAAAAATGTGCTGCTAAGCTTACTGTGCCAAAGCCCTTATGGGTCACGGGCTTTTTCGGGTCGAGCCAATAGACCCTAGTTCTATTCAAACTATCATTTTCTCAATTCGACCTTAAAAAAAAAATGGGTTAAAATGGATTGCCCCATCGGGCCTGGCCTATTATCCCACCACTAAAACTAGCTTAACAAGCACTAGCTCCTTTTTGAATAGGTGCAATGGAGGCAGTAAAGAGATATGAGATAAAAAAAATTAAATATTTTAACTAAAGTTTTCAAAATGGAAGAGCTATTGTATATATATATACTTTTGTATACTGAATAAGTACAGTGAAGGCAAAAGAGAGATGAGATAAAAAAAATTAATTCTTTTAACTTAAGTTTTCAAAATGGAAGAGCTATTGAATTGGAAAAGCTGTTACCAATGAACCATAATTAAATTAGTGATGTTATAAATATGACTTATATATATATATATATATATATTAATTATATGAGTTCAAATATATATAATTAAAAAATTTATACATAGATATTATTATACAAGGTTTTGTTTAATAAATTTAAGTGAATTTTTATTGTCTTAACAGTGCCACGCCGGTGTCTTATTTCTACTTGCATTTATGGCGCTACTTTTGAAAAGTACGATGATTGGAATAATGCTCATCCCCTTGCAATGGATAATATTGCTATGAAAACACATTTTCAGTATTTGTATATTTTACCGTAGTCATAACTCATGAAAATATTAGGCACTCACATATGATTATATCACTATTACAAACAATATTAGGTTCTTGAGTGAACCCTTGCTAAAACTTCCAATGTTCTTAATTCTGATTCAATTTTTTGCTTGTCTACTACTTATCATTTGGATGATGCTGTTAGTAAAGGTGATCATCAACTTGCATGAGCCATTTCATAACTTCAATTGACTCATTCAATTGGTGAAACAATACACAAACGAATATTTACCTCATCAAGACCATGTCACACTGGTGTTTCTTTCTCGGCTTGGCTCAAGTAGTATAGGGGTAGATGTTCTTTCTTTGTTTTTGTTACTGTTTAGTTTCCTTTTTTGTTATCTAAAAGCATTGTAATTTGTTTAATTATGTATGTGTGTTCTAGTAAATATAATAAATTGAAGTGAATATTATGTTTACATTATTGTCTTTAAATAAATAAATATATTGTTAGCAAAGAGCAATACACCTATAGTAGAAGTGAAGGTGAAGAAGAAAAGACAAACAAACAGAAAAATTACAAAGGAAGATAATGAATCAAGTCCGTACGCCACGATTCCTTAAATCAATTCATCTTTCTTCCCTGCTTCAAGACAAATTGCCTTGGGATAAAGGCGATAGCACTCTTGTCGATAGTCACTCCCGACGAACTCCGACGATGTTCGTTACTCTATCACTTTCGGGACGAAAACGAAATCTAGACAATATTTTGGAGAGAATCTCAAAAGATTTTTTTTTTTTTTTTTTTACTTCCTACAAAGAGAGTCAAAACTCTCTATTTATAGGCTTAGGGAAAAAGAACATACGACGAACCATAAAGTTCTGACGATTCCACGATTAGATGGATATAATAAAACCTACAATGATTAAAAGACTAATGTTTCATATAATGCCTGCCTTCTCATCCACACCGAGTTGTTCATCCTATCCACAATCCCGCGGTCGCTTCATCTCATCTACAAAATTTCCAAACTTATCATCTCATCCACAACCCTGGGCTGTTTAATTTTATTTTTATATATATTCTTGTAAATTCATTCTTATATATATTTTTGATTGTATACAAAATCGAGCTTGCAATTTCATAATTTATGTGTTAATAAGAAGAATAATTCAATAATTTTGAGATAATAAAACAAGTTTATAATATTTTTGTTTAACGAATAATTTTTTTTCTCAAAAGAAAGCTAAAGAGATGATTTTTTTTTTTTAATTTATTTATAAAGAATCTAAATTTGCTTCTTATGAAAATTCAAAATGTTTTTTCTAATCAAACCCTTCTATTAATTTGTTTTTAAATAAGATTTTCCATTTTTTTTTAAATAAAATAACTTTTTAAACAATTTTTCAATAAAATTATCTTTTCTAATAAAATAATAAAAATATTTTTAAATAAAGTTACAAGTTCAATTTTCCTTTAAAATAGTTAACAAATCTTTTGATTAAATTGATTTTAATAAATATTTTTATAAAATAAATGTAAATAATTCCTTCTTAAATAAAAAATTGATTTATGACTTTAAAATAAAATAGAATCTCTATTTTATAAATGAACTTTTATCAGTATTTATAATTAAATAATTAATCCGTGGTTGTTGCCTTGTGTTTGCAGGTTGCCCATGGATGCTTTCCAGAAATATTTTCTAAATTGAAACGAAAATGATTAGACTTTGAAAGGGTTAAAAAAGAAGAAGTAAACAAAATTAATGAAAAACGCGAGCACCACAAAAAGGGCGAATTAAGGAAGGAGTGAGAATGCATTGCTTTAGTGACTTGAACTCATTGATCACGTTATCTAATTAGAATTCAATAAGTCTTTAAATAATTAATTAATTAATTAAATTTATGAGTCAGAATAACTAATAACTAGATTGACAGCAAAATAGATTATATTTTAAAAAATATAAGTACATTTTCAAAATAATTATCAAACTAATCTCACACGTTAAACCGCATCATCAAATACGGTTTTAAAGTTAATCTTAAAATCATATTTATTAACTCTGTGATTTTGAAAAGCTAATTTCTAAACTATATTTATCGACCATATTTTGGGCTTACTTTTAAACCACAATCGACTTAATATAGTTTTTATGTTAGTTTTAAAAAATCATAATGAATGTGTTTTTCAAACCATGCGAGTGATTAATTTAATGATTATTTTGAAAAGATTATACTTATTGAGAACGATATGCTTTACCTAACCTGCGAATTTTATTTCTCTCATGTTACAAATAATTCAATTTCTTTATGTTACAATTAGGTATAGGGCCCACCACGTGCCTTCATTTGCTCCATTTTCAACGGTGGTGGTGGTGGTGGGTCTATCAACATGATGACACGTGGAAAACCATGTTCAGAGCCAACTTGCCTGTCATCAACAATACGTCAGGCACAACGCATCTATGATGAAGGTCCTCTTTGACTTCTTTACTTTTCTACTTTATATCATAAATGTTTCGTGCTGAAATTTAATAATTGAGTCATCATTTTCAGATAGTTCGCTTGCTTTTTAAAATTTCATGACTTATTATCAAATTTTTTAAAAAGCTCTGAATAAAAAAATAAAAATATTCGCTTTTGCCTGCAGTGCTCATTTTCCACCAAAAATATGTTAAAAAACTTTATCATCACTAAAGAAAAGAGTTAGCAATACTCACTACTAGAATGACACCGGGAGAGTTTAGGACGAGACGACCCCATCTCGGCTCGGCTCGTTTATTTTTTTTAATTCACAAACCTATCTCTTTAAAATTAATTGACTCGACTCGATGAGAAAATTCTCAAACCCGTCCCATTTACATTCGATTTTTATTTTTTATATTTGTTTTTTATTTTTATTATATTAAAATTAATATATTTTTATAAAAATAAAATATTATGAATTTTTTATAAATTATTTACAAAAACATTAGTAATAATAATAATTATTAATTATATTAAAGTATAAAATAAAATAATAAAAAATATTTTAAAATATAATCGTACAGGTGGGACGGAGTAACAATACTTGAACCCGCCCAACCCGTTTTGATTCTTAAAATAAACTAAACCCCGCTTAAAACCCGACATAGCGAAATCCAAACCCGCCCCATTAAGAACTGGCGAGACTTAATCTAAAATAATCCGTCCTGCTACTATCCCTACTCACTACCTAATCGTTAAAAAACAAACAACTTAATACTTCTAATGCGTTATTAAATACTATTCACATTGCCAAAAAAGCTCTATTCAATATTAAGTTTAAAAACAAACGTTAACCTTCAAGCATTTAACTTATTTTAACATCAAACTCAATTAACTTAATCGAAAAGTAACATTCTTAAAGCATTTTAAGTAGAATTGTATTTTTATGAAAATGCCCTTATACACATGTATAAATAAAAGAACCTAACAATTTTATAAAAAATACATAACTAAGCAATGACAAACCTAAAAATTTAATTCAGAAGGGATGCATATTAATAGATTTTAGATGGTGGCCTAATAGTTTAAGGTTTTTATTAATGTAGATAGGACATAATTCATTTTAGATGGTGGCCTAATAGTTTAAGGTTTTTATTAATGTAGATAGGACATAATTCATTTTAGATGGTGGCCTAATAGTTTAAGGTTTTTATTAATGTAGATAGGACATAATTCAGATTTTGATATCAAAGTAACTTTAAAAAAAAAAATTAGATAAACTTTTTTTAAAATAATCATAAAACTAATTCTTTTGGTTTTTAAAACTAGACTCACTAACTACAGTTTTAAAAATTAACCTAAAATCAAATTATAGTCAACGAATGCATTATTAAGGTTAAATTTAAAATTATATTTATTAATTATGATTTTAAAGTTAATTTTAAAAATGGTATTTGTCAATTTTTAAAATCGTAATTTTATATATATATTATTTTGACTTTTAAACAAAGTCCAACTCCACTGCCACCCACATGAATCGAAAAGTACACCCGTAGGTATCAACTTTTATTCTTTTTGCTTTTTAGGTTCGGATATATAATCATAAATACATTCTTGCCATCCAAAAGGATGCAAATCACCATAAAATTCACGGGCGTCCCTTTACCAAATTCCGGAAAATTTTATTTTCAAATGATGCGGCTCACCTCCAAGTACCCCTCTCCTCCTTACTAAAATTCATGGGAGTCCTTACTAAAATCCACTGCATTTCTCTAGAGTAACTTTCAATGGCAGTTGTAAAAATTGTAGACAAATATTATTTTGTAATTTTAAATAGTATTTTTGCACTATAATTAATGTTGTTTTTACTTAACGATGTGCATTCAAAATTTAGATACATTTTAATAATTCAATGCTTTTATTAAAATATAATTAAACTTATCAAATATGTGACTTAATATAACCGCTGGTAGAACAAGAGAACCATCACTATTATTTTACAATCTCTTATTCTCTTTTAAAGCATTTAAATACAAGTACCCCAAAAACTTCTGACGACATTTTACCACCTCCGACGCCACTTCTATCGAACCTCGATTGTCAAGCCGAAAGGTCATTTTAATTACATGGACGACACTTTCTGCATAAAGAACTCCGTCTGAGTTGCTTTTAAAAGGGTGAGATTGGGTTAAGAGAAGTTCTAAGCTCTAATGTTTGTTAGAACATAGATGGTATTTGTTTTTTTTATTTAATGTTAAATAACTTTTCAATTTAACGTCGAATAATACTTAATAAAGATTGAAAGATTAAATCTTTTAACCTTCTGTATAAATGAGGTAGAAACGACAACGCATACCTAATTATTTCTGACTCAAGACGCCTCACCACGCTGTTAATAAGATGAGTTTGATTTAATTATAACGCTGGAAGTAGATTCAGCCATTTTCTCAAATCCGAGATCTTGCCTCAAGACGGCAGGTGATTGCTACTCCCGGTCCCGTCTCGATTATATTTAAAAATAATTTTTATTATTTTATTTTATACTTTAATATTTAATAATAATAATAATACACATGTAATATTTTTAATAAATAATTTATAAAATTATAATTTTTTTTTATTTTTATGAAATATATTACTTTAATATAATAAAATAAAAAGAAAATATAAAAATAAAAATAAAACAAAATCAAATATAAAACTGCACGGTTGGTATTTTTTTTATCCTATTTTTTTATCCTCACTGCTCATTTTAATTCTTTAAACATAAATTTAAAAACAAAATAATTAACGACGACCGCCTGCCCCAGACCGTCCTATGCATCCTTAGTAATGGGAGTCCTACAAATTAATAGAAAACAAAAAAAAAATGAAAAAAAAAAGGTCCACATCACCAATGACGCGGAGAGAGAAAATAATATCAATGGAGGCATGTGCGAGGGTGGTATCATTTTATCAAAACACACAACTACATTAAGACCCATCACCCTCTTGGCAAGGAGCTTCCTCTTTCTCTTCTCCATGGTGAGATGGTCAAGGCAAGCCTATGGATTTTCTTGAACTACCAGTGGAAGATTGAATTTATTGGAAGGTACGAAAGCATGGATAATAATTTAATTGGAGTAATTAAAATATAAAGAAACAACAATCTCAAAAATGCAGATTGAGTAAAAAAATTTATATTGATACTATCACTCTATTGTTTTTATTGTACAAGGTTTAATTTGAAAGTTTCAACAAGTCACGAAAAATGTAGCACTTAATGTAAAAAAAAGGTAAGATGCAAATACGGATTTGTCATATGGCAAATGAAATGAAGGAAAGGGGGAGCTCTAAGAGCCTCTATGGGTTACCCTTAACCACTGTTTCTAATATTACACTCCGAAATTCCAAATTATCAACTTGAAAAATAATCCTAGACATTAAAAAAAATCAGTACTGGGATTTTTAAGATTAAGATTTGAATGCAATACAGGACATCAAGAGCAATTTTGAACTATCTCCATACAAAGTCAGATATATAAAGATATATTTCTCTACCTCCACAAGACAGAAAAACATAGGGTCCCCTTCCTACAAAGTAAATCAAGAGTACAAATATGAAAAATTCTATGAATTTCCATTTCATATTGATCTGTTTTGAACATTTGGCCCATTCATTGCGCCAAATGAAAAGCACAATTTGAAATTTTCTAGATAGTTGAAAGTCTTTTGAGGAGAAATCATGCACTTTGCCTGATGGGGTCTTGAGATCTGGCAATGGTTTTAGCAAATTTTGATATTCCAACATCAAAAATAGCACCACATTTGAAAAAATAGTACGCAAATGAGAGTGAGACTTACCTAAAAGTGCCACTTCATCCTTGGTTGAACACCTGAGACACATAATAAACCTTCTCACCTCACGTTTGGCATAAATTATTGGCCTCATCAATCCAGGAAACTTAAGCTAGTTGAATATGCAAACAACAAAAACAAAAACATCGACTTGCTCTAAGATTACAGAAATCAAAAGCTTACTGACACTGAAAAGGAAAGATATAGACAGACTCATCGGTCAGTTTCCGAGATGAAAGACATTAAACATTTTCATTCAAAATGTCCAGGTTGCTTACATATTTGATAACATTTGATATCAAAGTTGTTCCCGACCTTTGTAGACATGTTATAAAGCCGTGAGGGGCCTAAAGCAAACAATATCGCCAAAGAAAGAAGTGTGAAGGGGATACCAGTCATGGTGGGAAAGACCTTGCATGATTCCATGTTTTGCTTTGCTCTCGACTTCTCAGCAACCAACAAAGGCATCAGGCTCCATTTGCTTACCATGTTACATAGGCAGAAAATAACAATACAAACAGATAGGAGTTTACCTCTACACGGGGAAGATATAAATCTGAATCTAAAATAAGGTTTTGTCTCATATGAAATGTCCATCAGAACAATATGATTAACTAATAATCTGAAGTTTCTCGAAAGCCCATATCAATATGCTATTTCCTGAATTACTGAACACAGATAAGAATCGTAGCTACTCTTCTTGAAACACAAGAGATGATGATTCCTGAACCCAATCAAGTTCAACATTGTATACGATTCAAATAAAGGGCAATTCAAGAAAACAGCACCACTATTAACTAACTAATAAGATCAAAGAAATGGTTACTCCTTGGTAAGGGCAGATGACACAGATTTATTACTTTGAAATGCCAGAAATTCCAAAACTAGTACACATTACAATCGTGGTACAATGAATTAGCTCACAAGGTTCCCTCTCCTCGCATCGAATCATTACGTCAAGACAAGATTGTCATCCAAATTTTTGGCCTCATGTCGCTTTTTACAAAGCACCACTGCTCCATTAGCTTAGCTGCCTCGAGAGAAAGTTGATTCAGATGAAAGACTTAAATTACTTGGCTATATATTTGGCGAAATGATGATTCGCTAAGGAGAAGATCGTGACGACTGTGGGGGCGTTGAGAGAAAATATGGCCCAATTTTGGAGAAAATTGATGCAAGATGGACTCCCAACTTCATCGACCTTACATGCGCACAGTTACTATCTTAATCCTCAATTAAGTGCATGGGGATGTTCTCTTAATGTTGATGAGGTGAGGAAGGGATTATTTGATCGCATGGATAGATGTTGGATTATCAAGAACGCTTAGTGCTCTGATATCTCGCCGACTCGTCGATCAAGAATGGTGAATTTGGGAGTCAGATAAGAATTGGATTCTCTAACACAATAGTCCTACAAGTTGGTGGATGCGCTTTTGGGGGTTCAACACCGAGTTGCAAAGTTCGGCTATTCTAGGTCCTTAGTCTTTACTAGTTTCGGGATGTGAAAGAAATTGAGCACACGAATCCTAATATTTATTTTTGCAAATTTTACATATATTTCTAGCTCAACGTTAGGTAATCCTTATTCCATTTAACATAAATTTCTTTATTTCATTATTTGTAGATACATACAAAAAAAAAGAAATGTACTCAACATCAAAAGTTGAATGCTCTAGTGTATGTAAGGTACAACACTAGATTGAGAGAACGGTCTACAAAATAAAACAAAATGTTGGATCCGATTTCGAGGTAGAGAGACATTCTGATGATGAGGATTATGGAGAAGAAGATCCTCCTCCCTCGAGATCTTTGTCAGTTTCAAAGACGATGAGTTATTCACAAAAATGATTTATTGTAGCCACATCCAACTCCCAAATGCATCAAGCATCACCTGGATCACATGATTTTCTTCACATTCCTACAAAGAATATAACGGCACTGGCAAAGACACAAAATTGAAGTCATAAATTTGATTAAATTTAATAAAAAAATTATAATATTTACACCTAATTAATAATTTATACTAGGTACAAGTGGAGGCAAAGGCAAAGAGAAGGAGTTCAATTTGACACTAATTGATGAAGATGAAGATGAAGATTTACATGAAATGGGGATACATGATAGTGGACATTTTCCTACTTTTGATACATTGGATGAGGATGATGATGCCGCGAAGATGAGCATTTATATTGAAACAATTTACTCTAGTTCTTATTTCGCTGACTTGGTTATGATTTTTGTTAAAGTTTGAAACTATTAGTATAGTTGAATCTGTTTCTATTTTATGACTTTGTTATGGTTTTATGTGAAAGTAGTGAACTAGTATGCTTTTTTTTAATAATTCTAATGAATTGTTTCATGTTTTTATTTATCTTTATTTTATTTTATATATTTTAAAATATTAATTAATTATATATTGTCTTTGCTCAAAAAGCTTCGCCTCTTGCCTCGAGAACTGTACCAGCACCATATATAGCAGCACTCGCGCTACCTTTGCCTTTTAAAACTTTGCCATGCGCCTCGGTTGTACGAAAGAAAATCATGTCTAACAAATCAATCTCTCAGGACTATGCATCAAAGTAATAACTAAAAGACTAGACCTAATCAGATATTCTTATCTGTCTTTTGCCTGAGGCATTCGCATTATAGCATAATTTGCATATGGAACATGAGCAGGGTCCATGACATTTCCCACCAGAATCTCTTACCTGACAGAAGAACTTTATTAGTTCAGCTAGAAAGTTGAGTCACTAATGCTTAATCAAGATTCCTCTCTGAAGGTTCAGGTTGGAAAGTGGTGGAATGAACTTGTGGATAGCTGTATGTCTGCATGCTCGAATAGAATATCTCTAGATCCCCTGGACTTGGTAAATGAGGGGTCATCCAATTCTGGGATTTAAGGAGGCTTTTTCTTCATAAGAATTGTCTCTGAATTGAGGATCTGTGTCTGGTCAAAACCAGAGAATTTCATTCTGCATAGCACTTGGATAAACAGATGCAGATGCTTTCTAGAATGTGTGAACCTGCAGATTTGATCAAGAACTACACCCCATTAATGTTTTACAGATGTAAAGAATTCACTCAAGCACATAGATTCAGATTTTTTGAGAGATTGTATTTGAATCCAAATCAGGGTTTTTGATGTATGTTATAGTTATAACTATTAGATGGGCCAAATTTATTTTACCAGAGGACAGTCTGAGGCGCCTGAGGAATGAATTTACAGTCACCCAGAGCCATTAAACACCATCCACGGTACATGCTACCTTAGCCCCCTTGATCTATCACTCCCTTCAGACAATGGAGCCAGCCTATGAGGACAGGCGTCATCAAAACACCTTCCATTGACTTTCATTTCTATCCCACCACACAACTATCAAGACCCATCACCTTCTTGACATGCGGCTTTCTCTTGTCAGATCACAGACTAAGTACCAGGTACACTGAAACCAGTCAAACTTTTCTCCATGGTTTCACTTGAACTAGCGGAAGATCTGGCCATACAAGACTTTTGGAATTTGGCGTTTACTGGGGTGAGGAAAAAGAAGAATTGGGTAATGGATTAAATCAAAGGGAAGATGCAACAAGGATTGTCATATGACCCCCTCAAATCTAGTTAGAGAACTGACAAATGAAATGAAGAAAGGAGGGCTCTATAGGCTCGCAACTCAGCAAACAATGTTTCTGCATTACACTAAATTCCAAATTATCATCTTATCGCATTGAGAGGTATGGTACATTTTCTGGACCAGAGTATTTGAGAAGTGTGGATCAAGTAAGACAATAACCTTGAAGCTGACATAGCATATGACTTTATGCCATGGATAACAGTGTAGTCCTAGCAGCCACAAACAAAGCGCCATGATCAATGTCAGGAATTTAATTAGAGAAATTGAGAAGATCTACAATACCACCTCAAACGCATGGAGAGCTTCGTGTGCAAGACTGCAGTTGCTGCACTTCGCAACATGTAAAACAATATAATCCATGAATAACATTAATTATATGAACTGATTCTTACTGGTAGTCTAAGATCTTGATACCTTTGTCCATTCTAAAAAGATTAATCTCAAGCAGGAAAACTTTTTCAGCCATGCTCTAGAGGCAAAACGATGAGAGCATCTGACCTCTTTTCTTAGCACAAAAACAAGCTTTCTGCCAATGGGAAATACAAGCCTTCATAACCCCACTCTCCCTCTGGAAACACACGAGATTCAGGAAAAACAAATCGGATGCAGTGTGCTGTCGAAAGATCCTTATGCTGATTGCCAAGAAGACATGCGAGGCAAATGAAACTCAGGGATATTAGTCAATGGGTTTTTTTTTCTGGGGAAGGGTCCCCAAGTTTCCTTTCCTCTAACTTGTCAACCCAAGCAACAACGCATCAAGCTCCATTTGTTTCCACAGGAAGCTATGAAGCCATAGCTTGTCTTGTTACCTAGACTGAAAGAATAACAACAAAAGCAGAAAAGGGTTACCTCACTGGAGAAAACATAAATCTGAATCTAGAATAAGGTTAGTCTCTTTGATTCCGAATAAAAGTGATATAGAAAGACCGCATAATTATTAACTAACAAATAAGATCAATTAAATGGTTAGCAGGTTGGTAACAACTGATGACACAGATTCATCACTTTGAAATGCCTGAAAATCCAAACTAGTGAAACCAGGGTGGAATATCTTATTTTCCTGGCATCAAAACTGTCTGACTAATCCCTTTATACTAATCTCAATTGATGCCTCACACTCTCTCTGCCTAGGGTGTAAATAAGATCATGTGGGACAAATCAATCTCTCAGGACTAATCAAATGCAGTGAGCTTTCCAATCCTTGTGCTGATTGCCAAGAAGACATGTGAAGGCAAATGAAACTAGGGGATATTAATTAACAGGTTTTTTCTGGAAAAGGGACTCCAAGTTTTCCTTTCCTCTAACGTGTCAGCAATAAAAAAGGCATCAAACTCCATTTGTTTCCTAGGAAGCTATGATGCCATAAAGCTTGTCTAGCTACCTAGACCAAAAATAACAATAAAAACAGATAGGAGTTACCTCTACATGAAGAAGACATAAATCAGAATCTAGAGGAAGCTCCGATTATGGGATGCAAGGAGGGAGGGTTTTGCTTCATAAGAATATCTATGAATTGAGGATCTGTGATGCAAATGGAGTTTTAAGATATACATAAAAAAATAAAAAATAAAAAATAAAAAAGAGAATGTTTATTAGTTGCAATTAAAGTCAAATTATGGTTATTAGTTAGAAAAGGAATTTCAATTTAAATTTGGATTATCAATTAGAGTCAAATTATAATTCTTTGTTAGAATCAAATTAGTGTTTAGTCAAAGTAAGAGTTCCATTCAAAAACCTAATATTGCCTATAATAATAAGATAATGCCCCGTCATTCGATCGCCTAAAGTTTTGTGAAGAGTCTTCATTCCACAATATACAAATATTGTGAAAATTGAGTTGCATTGCAATGTTTTCTAGAGCAGATGGAGACACATTTTTGCTAGTAAGACTAGCCGCCTCCATAGATGTAAGTAGAAATAAGATTGTTGGCTTGACATTGTCAAGACAATAAATAAACATAAAATTTACTTTTATTCAGGATAAATAAAATGATCATGAAATTATTTAGATTTATTGCAAAGAGATGTGAAATAATGTCTAAAAGAACAAAAATATAAAAAGCCCATAATTTTAGAAAACATAATAAATAATAATGATAAGGGTAAAGTATAAATGAATTTGTATATTTTTAATTTTATTAAATGAAATAATTATAAGGTAGAATATTAAAAAGGAAATTTCATAAATTTGAGAATAAAGGCTATCATTGGTTATTAAAAATATTAAGAAAAGAAAAAATATTTGTAAAACAAGGTTTTTTTTTAATGTTTGATTTACTATAAAATAAAACTATACATGATTAAAATCAATTAAAGATATATCTTCTTTATGCTCATGTTGGCTCTATAGAGAGGCAGAGAGGCCAAACATGAGCATGATAATTAAGCATGAGAGAGATAGGTCCAAACATGAGGCCAATGAGGCCTAGCTTAGTGTTAAGCACTAGTATGTGATATGAGGGAAGGAGGACAACAAGTCCCAATGGGGATAAATTTGTGTACTTATAATAAAAAGAGTGACAGAGAAGGGGGTGGGGGGAGGCCAACTGTGAGAATGATAATCAAGTGTAATACATGAGTTCTTTTGTCATACGGCTCGTTACCAGTGGAAACACAGAAACCAAGAAAAATGGAAGGAATTGGAAGGGTCGATTGCTCGTTTCCTCGTTAGCATAGGAGACAATGACACCAAAAAGAATGGAAGGATACAAGAAAGTAGCGCTTAGGAATGGGGGTTTAGGGTTTTGAATAGAGGTATATAAGAGAAGTAAATACTTCCAATGTGGATAAATATTTACGATACTGCCTCTAAAAGAGAAATTACAATATCCTTGATTCCCTTGTAAAGGAATAAAACCTTATTCATATATGACAAACTAATATTTAGCCTTCGGCAACAGCGACCACCTAATACTTCATCTCTATGGAGCTGACGACAAATTTGATTGTGAATATCAACTGAAGACCTATACTCAACACTTCTCTTAGCTTAATTTTGACTTGATATTTCTAATTTCTCTTCATTTCTGTCTCATAAGATGATGGTCCATGCTGGTACCTGTTCAAGCCATTCGTAGTGCAATCTCTTAAGACGATTGCCCTAATTTTTGTGTTTCTAGTTAAAGAAGGTTTGAGTTCATCATTTTCTACGCTTTTGTTTTGCAGAAAGAAAAGGCGAAAAACACACAAATGCAAGATTCATCTAGTAATATGATTAAACATATGCAATCAGATCTAAAATTCAAGAGCAATAAAATTACTCTACAGATTTGCAAGATTCGCCAACTGCATTCTAGACGCCCACCAACCAAGAATCTACACTGGCCGATCTACAAAGAATAAAGACGCAACCAACGATCTACAATCAGTCCAATCTACGTATCAAGAATTGCACCGTCCGATCTTCCAGATCTATCGAACCTCAGTGCCAGATGCATGTGTGGGCACAATGAATCGACGTAGAACTCAATCTAGAACACTTATGAAAAACCAAAGAATAGGAAACATTCTCTTTCCTCTTGTGTTCTGTATTCTCAAACCATGTATGAAAAAAAACTCGTTATAAAACCTTAAACCCATTACATCGCTTAATAATCGCTCATATTTAAATTATATTTATTATAAGAACTGCTCATATAATAAATTATATTTATTATAAATAACCGCTCTATAATAAATTATATTTATTATAAATCTGAGAATACTAAGTGGGACCTAAGAGCACATAATCATAACAATCTCCTATATACCAGCTCTTGAGTACAAACTTGGAGCATAAGCCCAAACCATGTAACTCAACTTTTGTGTTCTATAGTTCCATTATCGATATGAGCTCCGCCTACTTTCCCCGAGCCAGCCCTAGATCCAATCCATTATTATTAATTAAGTGCTCCTTATAATTGCAAAGCAATTATCTAATCCTGCCACTCCACTAAAGGCCCAGAGTTGAACTCCAAAATTAATAATATTGATATATATATTAATTTCCTCCATTGTGGGGGAATATCGATAATTAATTGATTATATTTTCATTATCAATTAATTATTTTAATCTTCTGATTTAACATTTAATGGATCAAATGCACCGCTGACTTTACTAACATCCAAGTACCGAAACATATCAAGAGGATATTTCATAATTTCATTTTTTTGGTTTATTTCGAGTCACTGTAATTAAACAATCAATGCCTCTAAATCATCTAGGTATTGGCCAAATAGCCTCACATATTGACAATTCAAAGACCGATAATTATTCAATTACCTATTTAAAATAAACTCAGGATTGAGAGAAAAATAATAATCAAATATCACTTGAGATTTAATTCCTTTCGCGTAGTTCTAACTTTAATCAAATCTTCTTTCGATCCTATCAATGCAAATATATCCGCACCAATATTTTATAATAACCAAGACGATTATTTCATAAAATATTGCGCCTAAAATAAAGCGCCCAACTTTATTCAATAACTCGTGATCTTATTCATTAATTACAGAACTTATGATCATGTCTTTCCATGGACGTATCCATAAGGACCATATACGCATAATTAACTGACCTTAATACGAAAAAAAAATACTAGTGTGCACAAGGTGAAATTAATACCTTCATTGAAATTTTATTAACACGTAGGGAAAATACACAATTTTATTTGTCTCATACAAAAGCCTCTCAACAAAAAACTCCCACTAGTCCTAAAATAAGTCCGTAATCTCCTACACCCATAGAATTCAGCATGTCTTTCATGCAAACTCAATGTAGAGCCTTGCGGAATGGGTCCGCTAGGTTTTCCTCGACGTCTTGGTATCCACTGTCTCCTCGTCAATGATGTCTGATCAAGTGGTACTTCCTCTCAATGTGTTTTTTGTTTCTGTATACCTTGGTTCTTTGACTGTGTTAGCTCGTCCCACTGTCACAAAGAGCGGTAATGGGCCGACTCAAGACCGGGTATCACCTGAAGATCCATACTGAACTTCGCCCACACGCCTTCCTAATTTCATCAGGCAAAGAACATATTCAGCTTCGTGGTGGAATCTGCTACACACGTCGCTTAATACTCCTCCAAATGCATGCCCACCATATAGTAAACACATAACCGTGAGGTAGATTTCCTCGAAATAATATCCCTCGAAGTCTCGAGTCCGTGAAACCAATGGTTTCAAACTCCCATCGAATATACTAGCATATAATCTCTTGCTCTCCTTAGATACTTAAGTATATGCTTTGATCGCAACTAGTTCTTCACCGGATCAGATTGATACCGCTTACAACTCCCACTCGCACAACAAGATATCCGTCCGGGTACATAACATGGCATACATGAGACTACCTACAGCCGAGGCATAAGGTATCCTACTCATACGTTCTTTCTGCTCAGGAGTTTTTGGTGATTGCTCCTTAGAAAGATGAATTCCATGTCTAAAGGGTAAGGATCCCCTTTTAGCCTCTTCTTCATGTTAAACCGACAAGAATTTTTATCAATATAAGAGGCTTGAGATAGTGCCACAACTTATTCTTCCTGCCTCGTATAAGTTTGATTCCAAGAATATAGCTGGCTTCTCCCAAAGTCTCACATCAAACCGTTTATGCAACCACCTTTACACCCGACAACACTTTGTTTGTCGCCTGATTAACAATATGTCATCTACGTAAAGGACTAGAAAACTAATTTTATGTGCTTGGATTCTTCAGAAACACAAGGTTCATCGTATTTTCAAAACCAAAAGAAGTAATGGCCCGATCAAAACCTCGATGGTTCCATGATCCGATGCTTGCTTAATCACATAAATGGACCTTGCAATCCTGTATACCATGTGTTCTTTCGCTTCTTGGGGCTTTGAAAACCTTCTCTGTCGTCAGACATTGCCCTCATTTAAATTGCCATTTAAAAAGCATTGTTGACATCCAGATCTCGCCAAATTCAGATCGAGACTAAAGAAATACAAATTAAAAGAATCCGATAGATTTAAGATGGCTGGCTGGCGAAAAGGTTTCTTCATAATCTATCCCCTTTCGTATAGCTCGCCACCAATCTAGCTTCTTTGAAGGTTTCACCTTCCCATCCGATCCTCTTTTCTCTTGTAAATCCACTTACACCCTATTGGTTTTACTCCTTTGGGTGCCTCTACAAGAGACTCAGATCGAATTGGAATACATAGATTCCATTTCACGGTCCATGGCTTTGCCACTCCCAGACATCCACATCTTCCAAGCAGGTTTTCTAATTGATGGATCATCTTCACTGTCAATAGCAATAACTCGTAAGACTCGCTCAGAAGACATATCTCGCAGGCTTCTCCGCCTTTACTCTATCACTACGACGAAGCTCCACCGGGTTGTGGTTCACTGTCCCGAGCCCGTAAAGGTACTAGTTCCTCTCAGACCGGCTCTTCTCGTTCCGTTCCACCCGTATTGATCTTGTTCCACTCCGGTTCCACCCGTGCTTGTTCACCTTCTGCACATTTTCCCCTTGAACATGCATAGAATCAAAGTGGTATTAGAGGCCAAGAGACCGGTGGTTCGCCTTTGTTCTGAGCTGAGTCAAGCCCTCAAGAATTATTCACTAGGTTTGAAATTGCTTATATAGTCTCCTCCAAAAGTCAAGGTGAGCATCACAATAACCTTTTATCCGGCTGACCATAAAATAGTCCAATCTCTCTCGCTCCTTAGGTACCAACAAACATGCAAAACCTCCAGACGCGATTCCAACTTATTCGATCCTTTCTTAAGACATTGCAAGTGTGAGCACCCCATAGCCGGATATGGCTTAAACTAGGTTTTTGCGCTCTTCCACACTCAGGTGTCTTAGGAACCGCTTTTGTATGAACCCAATCGTAAGATACATTGCGCTTCTATGGCATATCCCCAAACGATATAGGTAGAGATGAATAACTAAGCATTGACTCACCATATCCTCGAAGAGTTCATTTCTTCTTTCGCAACCCATTTTGCTGGGGTGTTCCAGTCGATAGTTGTGAAACTATCCCTCGAGTCAAGTAAGACTTAAACTCTCCGTATAGGTATTCACCAATTCTGGCCGACCGAAGCTCTTTGATATGGAGTCCCACCAAGCCGCTCAGCCTTATACTCGAAATTTATTAAAGTTTCGTACTTTTGGCGCATTAGGTAAATATATCCATATCTTGAGTAGTCAATCGTAGCGACAAAATACTCATACCCTCCTCTGGCTTGGACATTTATCGGGTCCGCACACATCGCATGCACCAATTCCAAATGCCTGTCGCGCGATATCCTTTGGCTTTTAAAGGGCCTTTTGGTCATTTTACCTTCCAAACAAGATTCACATACTGGCATAGGTTCAAAGTCTAGGAAGTTAAGATCCCACTTTACTAAACCATGAATCCTATTAGGATTAATATGACCTAATCGCAAATGCCAAAGGTACGCTTTCATTTGAAATTTTCCTTTCTGGCTAGGTGATCATGCTTATCAACAATTTCGTAATTAAAACATCATAGGACATAGGACTTAAATAATAAAGACCATCTTATCAAATCAATGGCATAAATAACTCCAAGTTGAACTTATTGTAATAAAGGAATTAAATTCCAATCGTTAAACCTTGTTCAAATAAACAACTAATGTAAATTAATTCTTTTAAAATCCTAGCATATAAACAAATACTAAACATAAAGTCCTATCATTATTGAAAATAATTCTACTTGTCCTAATGCTTTAACTGAGACATGTTCTCCATTTCAAGCCCAAAACCTCTGCTCGTCCAACCAAGCTAGCTTGCTCAACCACTCGCAAAGAGTACTGCATATGGTTAGTGGCTCCCGAATCAATGATCCATTTATCAATATAATCTCCACTAAACAAGCTTCAACCATTTAAATTACTCCATACCTTGCTTTTGGCAACTGGTGGGCAATTCGTCTGCTGACTCCTTCGTCCGCACTTGAAGCTAATTGGGGCTTTCTGGCTTCATACGTGTGGTTTCCGTAATCGGTACCCACCTTCGCTTGTTCTTATTCTTCCCAATCTTAGGTTTCCCTTCGCTCGGAAGTAGAACCTCTACCATATGAACACCGCTCGACTTTCCGAAAGCCCTTCTATTTCTTCAAGTTCATGCATCAAACTCCGCAGGAGTTAGATCCATCTTGTTCATATTATAATTAACTTTAAACTGAGTAAAACGATCAGGTAGGATTCAAATATGAAATCAATTTGGGACCTTGCTCATCTTCATCCCCAACACTTCAAATTTGATCGAGATGCATGACTACACAATGATCCTCACACTTCCCCGCCATTCTGCTGTTCATTATACTCCTAATCATACTTCATTTTAAAGAACTTGTTGATTGTGCAACATCTTATCGAGAGTCCGGATCATTTCGCTCCACTCTCAGACGATATCCTCAGTCCTCTTCAAAATGACTAGCAACACCGCAAGAATATAGCACAATCGACATTTGCCTTGTCCCAGCTTCATGAAGTCTTTTCCGACTCTGGTCGATGCATTTGTCATGGCTCATTGGGCTTTGGTGTGGTTAGGACAAACTTCGCTTTTTCAAAATCCGTAATGCATGTGTTGGTTTTCCATTCACTATAATTATTTCCATCCATAGGCTTTTGACTCAAAATCATTGCAAGTGGGTTAAATGATGCCATTTTCTCGAAAAATACACAATTAGTATTAAAACGCATTATCTTACAATAAAACATAATTTTAAAATTTAGTAAATCCCAAAAAAACTATTTTCGTTTATTGTAAACAATTATTTAGTTTCCATTATAAAACACTTACGTTAAGTGTTATTTATAACAAACTAAATTTGATCATGAAATGATTAGTATCCAACTAAGTTGGTTCCGTGAAAGATGGGAGTCACAAGCGACTACTTAAATCCCACCTCCTGTATTTAACTTTCCTAGATAATACAAAATCATTTCACTCTAATTGTTTCAAAACTTCAAGTACTTAATAAAAATATCATAGCCTCGTTGGGAGTGGGTAATAATTAAATTGCTTGGAATGTTTTTTAACTACATTGTTTTAATTTCAAAATTATCTTTAATATCCAAGATTGCCGACAAGTAATAACATCAATCTTATTAAAATTTTGAAACTTAATCGAGGTCTAATCCAATAAAAATCTAACCATGTTTATCCGTTGGGGCATCACATGATCATTTTATTATTAACTCACACTATCTCCTTAGGTTTAAAATTAATTAAATTAATTAAAACCTTCACCATTCAATATTTTAAATAATAGGGATTTTCTACAATTATTTCAAAAAATAAAATAATTTTTTTCCATAATAATTATTAAACTAGATATTGAACTATAATAATTATTATGCACATGTAATTATCATTGATGCAAATTTATATGGCACTACCTATTCTATATGGCATGTTACTATAAAACATGTTATAAGCATATAATTTAAACCATTCACAAAAGCATTAATTAAATAACCCTAATCCATGGTTTCTAAAAATTAAAAATGGGCCTATTACAAAATATCCTATTATTTCGTGGCCCAATTATTTTAGTTTTACAGTGCATAAAAGGCCCAAAACTAAAATAAATTAAAACCCTAAAACCCTAACATGTTCTAATTTGAAGGGTAGTAGTCCCGCCGTCCACCAAATCAAAAACCGGCCTGTGTGGAAGAACCACCACCGTGACGACGAGCTACCACGGCAGAAGGCTAAACGACTCAAGACGCGCTCACGCGCCCATAAAGACTATCACAGTGAGGACCACGCCAAACTTCCACCGGCCGTGTAGGCGCGTGACGACGCTTTCTGCACCGATCCCGTCCGACGCGCCTCCTCCTCTAACGCTTTCACTATGGCTCACGCTTCGAGATGGTGTCCAGATCTTCTCCTATTTTCCAAATAATGAAGGGTGCATAGATTTACAGGATTTGAAATTTAAAATTACAAACTATTTTTAATTAAAAAAAAAATAAATAATAAATAAACTGTGAAGGAACCTGATCTATGACCACCTCCTGCTACAAACCCAAAAAATTAATACAATCAAAATCTACCATGGACTAGTGGCAAACCATTAAAATAATACATCCATTCATGAACAAAATCATAAAATTACGATTCACCTCGATCTAACAACAAATAGAACCTAGGTGCTATATACTAAATCAACATCAAAATTACATGCATTATTGAATACCTAGATACACATATCTAATCATAGCATGCTCTGATACCAATTGAAGGAAAAACACACAGAGGAAGCATGGATCTAGCAATATGATTAAACATGCAACTGTATCTAAAATTCAACATGTCAAAATTGCCTATGTAGACGGCAGACCGCCAACTAGACTCTAGATCACCACCAAATCAAGAATCTACAATCGGGCCGATCTACAAAGAATAAGACGCAACCAACCCATCTACACCGTCCACCTACGTATCGCACCAGACCGTCCGATCTTCCGCATCTATCCTCGTGGGTGGTATGGATGTGTGTGGGCACAATGAATCGTATCGTGAGAATCAATCTTAGAACACTTAGAGGAAAAACCAAAGAATAGAAATATTCTTTCTTTCCTCTTGTTCTGTATTCTCAAAATATGTATGAAAAAAAACTCAAAGAGAAAACCTTAAAACCCATTACATCAAGGAATAACTGTTCATATAATAAATTATATTTATTATAATAACTGCTCATATAATAAATATATTTATTATAAATAACCGTTTTATAATAAATTATATTTATTATAAATTGAGAATACTAGTTTTAATTCCAAGAAAGACATAATTGCTAACAGAAAGAGTTGTGAAGATCAACCGAACTCGGAGAAATATGAATATACTCTCTCATTTTTTAAGCTTTTGTACTTGGAAGAGAAGATAAACCTTCATTCCATAGGCATCCCACCCCAGATGGTCCTTCCATCAAAATAGATTTGGCTTTTTTAGCACCATGATTATAATTCTATATGTTTCTGGTAATTTGCCAAATCTAAAACGCCCATTTGGATTCAATTCCCATCCCTCTGTCTGAATTTATATGCTTGAGGTGAACAATGGAATGGAATGGACTTTTCTTCTTTTGAATTTGTAAAACACTAACCACAAATGGTTCTTATTGTTTTTTTTTTGACAAAGTATGTATGTTCATCTATTCAAGAAGCTCGTTTAACTGTTTATTCTAGTCAAACACAGATTGATGTACGACAACCCTAGAAAGGCTACCTACATGCGAGGTGGGTAAAGAAGAGTTTTTATAATCTAGGGTTTAGGGAAAAGGAACAAGGGTAAAATTAAAAAATATATAGATAAGAGATCGTGATAGGGAAAATTAGATAAAAATACAAAGAAAGTACTAGAAGGGGATAGGTAGAAATCTTAGAATCTCACTAAGGTCTCTAGAGTTCCTACCTAGGAAAGCCAATGGAGTCTCACCATTGAAAGTTACAAAGATTGCAAATAGATGTAATATCATAACTTAACAAAAAATATGTTTTTGACTTACATCAATTAGCCTTATTTATAGGCTTCTCTAAGAATTTTTAAATGGACCAAACACTAATTTGATTCTAACAAAGAATTATAATTTGACTCTAATTGATAATCCAGATATAAATTGAAATTCATTTTCTAACTAATAATTATAATTTGACTCTAATTACAACTAATAAAAATTCTTGTTTTATTTATTTTATGTATATCTTAAAACTCTATCTGCATCACTAATCCTCAATTCAAAGATATTCTTATGAAGCAAAATCCTCCCTTCTTGCATCCCAGAGTTGGATGATCCTTCATATACCAAGTCCATCGGAGCTTCCTCTAGATTCTGATTTATGCCCGATGTAGAGGTAACTCCTAGTGTTTTTGCTGTTATTTTAATCTAGGTAGCTAGACAAGCTTTGACACACCCCACCCCTACCGGCATGGTATGCCAGCCAATTCATTGCAAACTCAGCCGCTACACTCCCAACGACCAGAAACCCGCGGAAGCCGTGCCGTATTGCTTTGCTTAAACCCTCCTATAAAATTTTTCTTTCTTCAAACTCAGATTTGGTAAAAATCTTAGCAGCGGAAAACTTCAGCAGCATGACGGCCGCATAGTCTAATTCCAAATCAGACAGATCCAATTTACACTATATCCAAAATATGGCAACCAAAGATACCAAACACATTCCCCATCATACTAAACTATGTACATACATATGTTCCATATACAAATTCAAAGTATGTTCTTACAAAATATTATTAATACACAAAGACTTAAATCCATGTTAGATCAATCCTATTGTGCTCCAAATGGCCTTAATTGCATTCGGAAAATAGTTTTAAAATAGAAAATAATGAGCTAAATGAGCTCATGAGTGTATGTTTTGTAAAATGTTTTTCTTTCCTAAAACATCTAAAAAATGTACAACTCTCTTTTACAAATATTTTCCAGAAGCTTTTCTTGCTTTGTTTAGTTTAAAAGTTTTGTGAAAACTTTTCTTTGCTTGCTTGCCTTGTACTTGCTTTCTGCTTCTTAAAAGTTTTTAAAACTTTCTTTGCTTCGCTTGTTTTCAGACGTTGCTTAGAAGTTTATAAAACTTTAAAATCTTTCTCGCTTGTTTTATCTTTGTCGGAAAAGTTTCTTAAAACCTTTCACAAACCTTTGCTTTAAAAAGTTTCTCAAACCTTTCATAAAATGGAGCTTGAGCTCAACCACATGCTTTGAAAATAAAACCTACTCCGGGAGCTTGGCTCAACCGATCATTTTGAAATCTAAATGAGCCCGAGCTCAACCGTTGCTTTAAAACTCTCCTAAGCCTAGCATCGGGAAACTACCTATTGATTTTTCAAAACTGTATATCATGCTTATAAAAGCATCAACTATTGAGGCCTATTTTTGCCATATACCCTAGTGAACACCTGAACTCGTGCCTCAGAATCGCGTCTGGGCAGCGCTGACCTTTGTCCACGCCACCTTTTTCCTGAATACAGGAATTGACCTCGTGTCGCCATCACCATACTTAGTTAGAGTTCCATGTCGTAGCACGGTCACCAAAGTTCATTAGCACTTAAGGCCTGTTTTCGCAAATATTCTTTGCTTGCTTGCTTGCTTGCTCTTTGAAAGATGGTTTTACAATTTAAAATCATTTGCTTGCTTGCTTGCTTTAAAAATGGTTTAATTATTCAAAACCATTTGCTTACTGGCTTGCTTGCTTGAAAAATGGTTTAATTATTCAAAACCATTTGTTTACTTGCTTGCTTGCTTGAAAAAATGGTTTATACCCAAAACCATTTACTTACTTGTTACAGCTTGAAAAATGGTTTTACCATTTAAACCACCACATTTCTTTCAAAATGGTTTAACTCAGAAACCATTTGCTGCTTTTCAATTATGGTTTAAATCGAAACCATTTGCTTACTTTTCAATTATGGTTTAAATCAAAACCATTTGCTTGCTTTTCAACTAAAGGTATGATTGGATGCATCCGAACCATTACTTGCTTTCTAAACTCATTGCTTTAAACATGGTTTAACAATTCAAAACCATTAAACACCAGTGTAAAACAGTTTATAACTATAATAATAATACACTAGTATTTTGAAAAATGAGTTTAGAACACTCACCTCTTTGCTTGCTAACTTGAGAGCACAGTTCCACACTTATCCCGCCTTTACTTTTAACCTACAACTCAAACGAATACGACGCAGACATATTAATCGCATAACTTAACCGTACTTCTAGAATTAGTCACATCTTTATACTTTTTTAAATCTAAGGTGCTAAGGGTCTTATTCCTAACTGAATCACCCAATTCGAGCAATCAAACTCAAGTTACGTCCGAAACAACCCGGATCACTCTATGTCCGTCGAATCGTAATTTTTCTCAGACACGGCCCCACTTTGAGAGTGAATTTTTAGGGCCACTTAGATCCGAATTCTGATGATTCCCATTTAGGCTTGGTTCTCCTTGGTCTATTTTAATTGGCCCCATGAATCACTCAAATCGATAAGAAATGAGCAAGTTATGGCCAAAATACCAAAACCTGGCCGAAACAGTGAAAAAAACAGAGAGGGGTATACCGCGTACACTACTGCTCACGCATTCCACACTTGCTTCGTGGGTACATGCCAATACTGTTCATGTACCTGGCATTAATTCCATTTTGCCCAAATTTTGTTATTTTTCCCACTTTTGATGCCAATTCACCCATACAACTTCTATAATTCATAATACCTCAAAAAACCAACTTGGAATTCATCCAAAAACAATTCCACAACACTTAAATTGGTGCTATGGAACCTCAAACCTCAAAATCTTAGGTGGAATTCCAAGAACTCAACCTAGTTCCACCATTTCTTTTTAAAACCTGTGACGCCCCAAAACCCGGGGGTTCGTTGACTACCTGTCAACCCGCGGAATACAAGTGGAGGTCGGGTTACCCGATGCCACTTCATAAAATCGGGCAGAGTCTCCTTTATACGGGGAACTCTACCCATTTACAAAACTCCGCATTTACCCGTCTCCAAACAAATTCAATATATGCAATGTATCCTAATACGACCACTTGGGCCCATAAACAAAGACTCAATGTACATGCCAACTATGAAACCAACTATATCTAATAGTTACAAGAGTTATATTTTCTTACTCTTAAACACTACATATATTAAATGAAAAGCATTCTAATACATGTATACAACGTGACACCAAAGCCACATCCCGGCTTTCTTCACAATAAATCTCTAGGACGAACCGTCTCCTCGCACGCTCCCTGTACCTGTAAAAAGGGGGATCCTACGACGGGGTGAGCTAAAGCTCAGTAGGAGAATCGCCCTAAGTGGGTTACTCACCACCTAAGTGCAATGTCCCAGTAAACACACATCCAAGCAAACGATGATCCTACTAATGTCTACATGACCAACTCGATCCCAGTCCTCACCGAATTTCTCACACTCGCCTAAGCCTTGTATGAGAATATTAGTTCCAATAGTGGACAACCCTCCGATATATATATATCAATTGGGTCAGTCCACATTGATATTATTTGCTCAGGATTCACCCGATGAATATCACCGACCGCTCCGACGATTGATATTTTTCTTCATTTGGACTACCCTCCGATGATTAATATTTTAGACTACTCCGAACCATTTTCCTCTTCTAGACTCGTTCCCATGCACTAACTCCTAAAACTTAGGATGTTCCAGCGTATGGAAATTTTATGTATACAATTCCAATACGTTTAATCCACATGCAAATATATAAACATGAATATATTCACATAAAAATTAAATCACACAATCATGTTATGTAATCTATTCTACAACTCATACATCAAAATTAGCCCTCGCATCGATCACACACGAGTAATTTGATTTAAATCACCTCACCAAACACATATTTTCACAAAAAGATATTTTAGAACATCGCTGAATAGTGAAACCCTAAGCATTATTCCCGAAAATCACAAATCAATCCGCTCACCTTAGAACTCAAGAATCCACCCGCCATTCCCTACTTCCAATCAAACCAACACATGATGTGCACATAAATGTAAACTTAAATCAACCCAAACAGCCCGCGGACTCCACTAAATTTTTCGACTGGCTACTTGGATTATGAGAAAAATCCCAAAGAATTTTTAACAATTCGATCCTACGTTGGGACTGACAAATCCGCCTCATGACCTCATTAACCTAAACATTAGTAAAACATTTAAAATGGAATAAAACCCAAGTAGGGAGAAAATCCTACCTCAAGGAAACTCCTCGATCCCGAGCCCACGCACTGGTCCCGCGCAGAACATTCTTCTGGCCCCAAAAGACCGCCAACTAGCGATCTCCTGATATTCTAGAGAGAAGTGCTCTCTCTCTCTAAAAAGCTCTCAAATTGCAAGCTACTGGATCCCCAAATTCTTTCCCACGTTTTTGTTTGGCTTTTTGAAGGAGATGAAATACTATTTTCTATCTTGTCTTATTCTCATTTAAAACTATTCCAATAATGCCATCTATGTCCTTCTTTACCGTATTCAATATCTCTGTGACTACCCCTGTCAGTCCATTTTCATCATTTCTCTTACTCATACCACTTATATGCATGAGTACTTGTTATATGTGACTTTCTGCCTCATCGAAATCGTTTTACTAAGACCAAACGCTATGCCTCGAAACGTGTTAACTCCGACCGCCTCACTTGACGAAATTTTACGTGCTAGCTAGATTTCACGAGACTCCATTCTAATCTGCATAACTGCTTTCATCATCCGAGATCTAGAGAATTAATTATGGATTTTTAACCGAAATTACAATTTTATAATAAAAATTACGATTTTGCCCTTATTCCAGAAATTGGAATTTCTCGGGTCTTACATTCTCCCCTCCTTAAAAGGAATTTCGTCCCGAAATTCGAAACGATCTTTATCAAACACATGCATATGCAACATGCACTCTACCATGCATGTAACTAGTCATTTAATTGCTAAACAACTAAACTACGACTTCACTTTAAACAAGAAGGATAGGTAGCCGATCGTGGTCCTCGCGCTCCAACGTCGACCCTCCACCCACAAAGGTCGCCCATAGCACTCACTAGCCTCACAGTCTTGCGTCGCAAAACCCGATCACGGCTATCTAAAATGCACACTGGTCCCTCCTCAAAGGTCCCATTAGTGTCAACCCTAATCCGTCCCTCCTAATCCACCACATGAGCTTAGATCCTCGAGACATTTCCCGAGCATGGAGACGCGGAAATACCGGGACACCGACATGCCGGGACGGCACGCCAATCGATACACAATCGTGCCTACCCTCTCGAGTATCTCGAAGGTTCAATAAACCCTACGATAGCTTCCTCAAGGCCAGCCGAACCCGATCACTCTCCTTAGCATCCCCTTCAAGAAACGCGATCACTAACTCCAAACTGGGGCTAATGACGTCAGACATCCGCATAGCTCTTCTCCGTCGGCTCGAGCCGTGAGAAGACGCCGTCAGATAAGCCGCTCTCTAAGGTGTCTCAATCGCATCAGACTATGGATGGAGCTCTCTTCCACCTCTACCAACCTAATCAAGTGACCGCGATGGCCTCCCATACAGTGCCTCATATGGTGCCATTCGTACACTCGCCTGATAACTGTTGTTGTAGGCGAATTCCACTAAGGGCAATTAATCCTCTACCCTTATGATCCATGACACATGTTCGCAACATGCCCTCTAACACCCGTATGTAATCCATACACACGTAATCCTACACAACCCTTGCTTGGTGTGTAAACGCTAACCTCTCCAAGGTCACAATCACTGACAATCCAATGGACTGTCAACTCAATCCATGCCATGCATGACATCCATTTACCGAGCCCTCGCCAGCTCAACAACACCCAATGCAATTTCCAAAGGGTATCCAAACCTCGAGTCACCCCCGACTCCTATCACTCAACTCTCAGTCTGCGTGACAACCATGTTCGTGTGTTTTCATCTAGTCACCTCGACCCTATCACTCCGACTCTAGTCTCAGGTGATAACCTGACCATGTGTTTTCATCTCGAGCAACATAACTCTTCGGCTTCTCACCTTAGGGGATTAACGACCCCTTTTTCGCTTTGCCCAACACACTTTAATTACTCTACATTTCCTGATTCGAACTATGAGCTTCTGGATGTAGTCCCAAGACAAACCCTTCGACCTCACACTCACCAAGAGTGGTGAATGATCATACCGTGCACCCACACCCCACTCGACGCGATGTTACCGTGCACATAAACGTAATAATGTCATAGTGTAACACCCAATCCCGTGGCCCACCATGAGTAGAATCTGAGAGATCTCTCACTCATAATCCCGACCTATCAGGTCAACTCCTCACCCTACATCCTGGGGAACATCTATACCGCTTCTAAAGGCCTTAACCTCTAAGCCCAAATCCATAGTCAGACGGTATGACAACCCGGCCTAGGTCTCACCATCGACAACCCGATGTTGTCAACTCATCCATGTCAAGCCCGGGAGCATCAACAACCAATATGTCTACTAATTCCCACCACGTGACCAACTCCTCGATTTGTCCCCTCGACTTCGACCGTAACACCCTTTCTCCGATCCGACCCGGGACGGCGGTCCGAATCCAAACTGATGCTCGATACCACTAAACCGTGACGCCCCAACTCTAAGACAGATGTTAAGAGGTCACTTCTTTTTTTTTTTAAACTTTAACCTTACACTCGTGATATTCAGGGCAATGTTAAACAATTAACTTGTATTATATTCTCAGAAATGATTACAAAATATATATACAAGCTCCATATATGGTATGTTCAACATCTATAATATTTACATTGGTTTACAAACTTTCATATACAAAATAGACCTAAAGGTCTTCAGTGGGCACCTATTGTCAGGTGGCCTTTGATCACGACATGTGGATGGCCCGGTCCTCCGTCTCCTTCTCAGACTCACACGGATTGAACACTTTGCAAGCTTTACGCTTAGTGGAATTAATAAGGAATGACCTCTATTAAGGGTCATCAAGAATTTCTATACAAATGCATATAATACATATAAAGTATGTACAGATTTGTCATTTCTCATATATATATAAATACTCTTCATAATCGCTTCATTTCTTATCATCTTCCATATACTTTTCTATGTCAACTTGTACTTTACTTTATTCTTGTAATCAGATATTGTCATCACATAGCAAGTGCTATGCTTCATATCATGTCATGTATTCTCTACATTCAGATATACCGTCAATTTCTTTTATGTTTCATGTTTGCATAAACCTTAGAAGTGGATACAGGAAACTATAATCCATGAGGGCCCAAAGACGCTATATTCACTGTATGAAACAGTGGTCCATGAGGGCCCGGAGGCGCTGTAATATAATATAACGGTCATCACCGTCGAGACAAGGATCATCCATGAGGGCCCGAGGCGCTCGTGGTGACCCTTTCTGGGGCCACCGTGATCCAAAACGGATCTATCTCATCGACCCAAATGGGGCCGGAATATCAGAACTTGTATGTCGCGTAATTCTATTTTTTCCCCAATAGGCATGCCCATCTATCCTCTACTCGTGTTCTAAGCACAATCAATATGTATTTATACTCAAGATATATCTCATATTCTCGAATAATTATTGTCATTCTGGTGAATCATATGAGATATATATACAATCGGGGCTATTCATATCTTTACATTTTTTCATACTTCATTGTATGCATAAATAACTATGTTTACACTGTGATACTTATGAGTTATTTATGAATTCATAATAGGCGCTCATAATACAAATAACTATGGTTACCCGCATCATCATTGTTTTCCCATGTTTTCTGGAACTAATAATATGAGCTCCAATCTTATCAAGTTGTCTATTGATGAATTCTGACTCAATGGGCTTTCCATAGAGTCCAAGAACACCCAAATCGAGTTCAAATCGAAGGAGATATGACCTTCCGAAGCTGGAGGTCATGCGCAATGGCCTTGACGAGCCGACTCCGACCGACGAGCTGCACCGGCGGATGAGCCTTAGTCTAACACCTCAGTTTGACATCTAATATCTTCTTCAGGCATATGGATGGATTCTTGACTCAATGGGCTTTCCATAGAGTCCAAGAACACCCAAATCGGAATTAAAACGAAAGAGATATGACCTTCCGAAGTTGGAGGCCATCGCGCAGCCGCCTTGGAAGAGCTGACCTGAACCGACGAGCTGCATCGAAGTGACGAGCTCAATCTGACACCTGTCTGACATCTAATATCTTCTAGCATATGGATGGATTCCTTGACTCAATATCACAGTCCAAGAACACCCAAATCAGAGTTCAGACGAAGGGAGATATGACCTTCCGGGGTTGGAGGTCATGCGCAGTCGCCTTGACGAGCCGATTCGAACCGACGAGCTGCAATCAAGTGACGAGCCTAGTCTAACACCTCGGTTTGACATCTAAATAATCTCTCAGGCATATGGGATGGATTCTGACTCAATGGGCCGATAGAGTCCAAGAACACCCAAATTGGAGTTCAGACGAAGGAGATATGACCTTCCGAAGTTGAGGTCATGTGCGCCACTGATTATCGAGCTCTTCGTGATCCGACCTCCGCCGCAGAGGTCCGGCCGACCTCCGCTGACGACCTCTATGGGCTGACCCTTCACCCATTTGACTGCTCGTATAAAAGACCATAACTTGTCTACCGAGTCCGAATTAAGAAATTCAGTGCCTAACATCAAGTTCCTTTACGTATACAATTTCAAGGAGGACTTACTTCCAAATTCTCTTTACTTCTGGTTCAAAACTGTTCTAAGGTCCGGCTAGTTGACCCGACCGCGTAACTGATCCCTACCGCATTTAGCTGGGCCGACCTCAGTAAAAGGACTATAACTTAGTCTACAGAGGTCCAAATCGTAGGAAATTCGAAAATCCTAACATCAGTTAATTGATGTGGCTAATGTATCAGAAGAACTTACTTCCATATTCCCTTACTTCTGACCCAAAACTGTTCTAAGGTCCACATCAGAGTATGATCAAAATAGGGAATTTTCTTGTCTGTCTTGCAACTAGACCCTTCCTAAAGCACATATCTAGGATCCTTAGAGCTCTTCTCAACTTAATCCTAACAAGAAATGAGATTGGGAGTTTCCAAAACCCAAGACATGTATATTCATACAAATATTCACAGTTCCATACAACCCAAGACATGTATCCGTACCCATACTCAAATTCCATACCAATACTCAAATTTAGTAATTCCATACCTGTGATCTTCTTCTTCTTCTTCTTCTTTTCTTCTCTCTTCTCTCTTGTCCGTATTTGCTCTCTCTTTCTCCAAGACCAAAATAAGATATTTCTTTTGGTCTTATCCTTATTTGATCTTATCCTTTTATTTTTATACTTCGTCCTCCACTTATAATATTTGCAAATCAATTCTATAATATTTTTACAATAGCCTCTAAATTCTTTATTGTTTGTAATTTAACTTATGCATATTCCTACTTTTGTTACCTTATTTTATTCGAATAAATATGATTTACGTTTATTATACCCAAAACATGTTATAAAAACCGTTAGGTATAATTGGGTGTTACAACTCTCCCCCATCAAGAAATTGGCCCTCGAAATTACACTGACCCGAAGAGCGCGGATACCGTGCTTCTCATAGTTGCTTCCGGGCCCTGGGCAGCTTCTTCTACCATGGTGTTGCCGCAGAACTTTCACGCATCCGGTACTTGTTCGTTCAAGAATCACACCTCTCGAGCCGTAATGGTCTCGCCCTCATCAAATGACAAATCTTCAGACTCCTGTATTTCTTAATCGGTAGTATGTGCGACTCATCGAGCGCATTCGGGCATCGGCATGAAACACACGTATCGGCCAACCCGTAGGGAGTGCTAATCGATAAGCCACGTGGCCAATACGTTCCAAAATCTCTATAATACCACGAATTGACTAACTTCGCTTCGACCAAACCTACAATTTTCTTCCATGGTGATACTTTAAGAAGACCTTGTCCCCACTTTATATTCAATATCTCTCCTCTTTAGGTTAGCATACCGACTTTGCTCCATCACCAGCCGCCTTTAACCTCTCGCGAATAACTTGTACTCTTATGTATCTTTACTATGTCCTGACCTACCGGGTCGTCATCCAATTCTCGGGTCCAACACACAGAGCCTTACATTTCGACCATACAAAGCCTCATATGGTGCCATACCAATGCTTGACTGTAAACTATTGTTATAGGCAAATTCCATCAATGGAATATACCTATCCCAACTTCCCGAAAATTCTATGACACAACCTCGGGGCTATTATCTTCGAGCACTAATCAATCTCTCTGACCGGCCCATCTGCCATGATGCACGCGGTATCAAAATTCAGCTTAGTGCCTAAAGCTTCTGAATTCCTTCCAGAACCTTGACGTAAATCTCGGATCTCTATCCGACACAATAGACAACGGCACACCATGCAATCGCACAATCTCATCCACATATAACTCAGCTAGTCGATCCATAGAATAGTCAATCCTGACTGGTATAAAATGGGCCGACTTTGTGAGCCTATCTACAATCACCCAAACAGAGTCATGTTTTTGTTGTGTGAGGGGAAAACCCGACACAAAATCCATGGAAATGTTATCCCACTTCCATTGAGGAATTGGAAGGGGATTTAACAAACCTGTTGGCACTGTGTTCAAATTTGACTACGACACGTCAAACACTTAGACACATATTCAAATACATCTCTTTTCATTCCTTTCCACCAATAAACTGCTTTCAAGTCCTGTACATCTTATTCCTCCGGAGATGCATGGTAAATACCGCATTATGAGCCCTCAACAAGAACTTTTTCTTTAGCTCTTTATCATCCGGCACACATAATCTATTCCTGGAAATACAAAACTTCCACCTTCTTCTCTAAAACTCTGCCTTGTCACCATCTCTAACCATCCGTGAAATTTTTCTCAGAATCCCTTTCAACATTTTTCGCGCATCTATAATCATTTGCTTTAAACGGTTTGCGCTTCTAATTGAGCTAACATAGCTCCATCATCACCTAATCTCCAATCATCGCATCAGAGTGACATTGCTACTAATCGTTTGATTAAAGGATCGGCTACTATATTAGCCTTCCTAGGGATGGTAATCTATGATGCAACATAATCCTTAATAACTCTAACAACCTCCGTCGGCCTCAAATTTAACTCTTTCTCTAACAAGTACTTGAGACTTTATGACTGTGTAAATTCTACACTTTCTCTCCCGTATAAGTAGTGTCGCCATATTTTTAAAGCAAACACTACCGCAGCTAACTCTAGGTCATGAGTGGGATAATTTTGTTCATGTGGCTTCAACTGTCTGGACGCATAAGCCACTACTTTCCCATCTTGCATTAATACGCATCCTAAACCAATGCATGAAGCATCACTATACAAGGTGGTATACTTTTTCCTGAGTAGGTCAAGGCTGGCATCAGTTTCAACCAAAGATCCCTTCAACCTGCTCAAAACTAATCTGACATTTTGTCCTGTCCACCTCAAACTTTATTCCTTTCCTTAGTAACTTGGTGAGCAGAGAAGCTATGACAAAAAAGCCTCTCACAAATCTTCTATAATAACCTACTAGGCTCAAGAAACTTCTCACCTCAGTTACATTTTGAGGTGGTTTCCACCACAACCGCTTCAATCTTAGCAGATCAACTTATACCCTCAAAGAGACACAATATGGCCTAGGAATGAGACTTCCTTAGCCAAAATCACATTTGTTGAGCTTAGCATATAACTTCTTTCTTCTCTTAACGCCTCTAAGACTATTCTCGTGTGTTGTCTGCTATGTTCCCGTGCATCCTTAGAATACACTAGGATGTCATCAATAAACCACAATAAATTGATCCACATGTGGTCGAACACCCTATTCATCAAATCCATGAATAAGCGTCTGGGCATTGGTCAACCCAAATGGCATGACCAAAAACTCATAATGACCATATCGGGTTCTAGCCGCAGTCTTCTAAGACATCTCCTTCCTTTACCCTTAATCCATAATACCCCCGATCGTAGGTTTATCTTCGAAAAGACACTCCGCTCTTCAATCGACAAAGATCTTCACCCTGCAATGGGTACCTATTTTTCATCATTACCTTATTGATTCGTCGATAACGGCACATCCGTAGAGTGCCATCTTTCTTTTTCACAATAAAATGTGTGCACCCTGCTGACACACTGGTCGATAAATCCTTTATTCCAAAAGTTCTCGCAATTGACTCTTTACTCTTTCCACCCGCTGAGTTATCCCGCACGGTGCCCTTGACATAGGACTGCTCCCCGGTACAATTTCTATGGCTAAGTCCACCTCTCTCTCATGTGGAATAATTCGTAACTCTTCGTGGAATAAGATCCGAAATTCCCTTAATACTGGATCTTTTACATCAACTTGACTTCTCTTCGAGTCAAGTATCAAAGCCAAGAATGTCTCACATCCTTTCCTCATAATTCTTCTAGCTTGCATAGTGGAGATGACATTAGACATTACACTTGATCCAATGCCTTGTACTATTACCTCAGTCTGGTCAGAGCATTTCAACACTACCGTCTTTTGTCCACAACTACCATAGCTCTGCTTAGATTAACCAATCCATTCCCAGAATCAAGTCAAACTTCTAATGGCAGTTATCAAATCAGCGAGAAACTCTCCGGGGTTTGTATAACAATGGGGCAATTTCAGATATGCTATTCACACTAACGCTGTGCCCCAAATCCTGACCAGTTACATGCATGTCATATGCTAATTTCTCCTTTGCTGGTACTTTGTCAAATACATGCTCCATGCACACATATGAATGAGTAGATCCATGATCAATCAATGCATGCATCTCTATATCATATAATGAAAATATACCCGCTATAATTTCGTAGAGCATTCGATCCTCACTGAGCCTCTCATAGCATATGCTCGTGCCGGAAAGCCGTAGGCATAGGGATCTATCTATCCGGCTTCCTCGACACTATGCCTCCGCCCTTCATGTCGTGACGGGCCACTACGACCCCTACCACGATCACGAAGCCTGAAGTGGTGTCAGCAGATCTCCTCTCCTCGCCACTTCCTTGCTGGCTTCTATTATCCCCCTAACTCGGGACACTCGTGCTTCAAATGCTCAAGGCTTCCACACCTAAAACACCCTCCTCGTCAATATCCTCAGAACTCCCAAATGCCTTATGGCAATGAGGGCATTCCTCGAATTTCTCCTCGGTCCAACCCAAGCACCCTCACCGTGACTACGCTACATCGGACCTTGCCTTCTACCCCCTCGAAGCCGGAACCATATTCGATTGAGCCGGGAGATTCTAGCCTTTCCCGAGGAGGACCTAAGCTCCTCTCAGAAAACTCTTCAAACCTTTGTCGCTTCGCTTCTAGTCTCTACTTTCATCATGCGCACTGACCAATCGATAAAATCCACTGCTCGAGAGAAGTCATAGGTGCTAAATAATTCTTGATGGAATCATGTACCCATCCTCACTGTTTACAATCGAAATGCCTCGATGAGGACCAATTCTGCATATTTACTAAGATGGCTAAATTCTTTTTCATATTCAGCCACCGATAAGCTCCTTTGCTTCAAATTTAGGAACTGTTTCCACTTGGAATCCCTATACATCTCAGTAACATACTTTGTCCTCGAACTTGGTCAAAGAATTCTATGTCAGGATTTGGAATCCTTGGACTTTGAGTACTAGTTTCCCACCAATCATATGCCCCACCCCGCAATAAGGGGAGAGACCGCACATGATGCTCTCTGATCGGGAGGACATCTAACCTCTTCTAATACTCTATCTAGCTTTTCTAACCAGAATTCGGCTTTCTCTGACTCTTCCATGCTCGACCCATGGAATTCCTCTGCTCCATGTCTTCTTACTGTGTCTATTGGAGCTTTAGGAGAGGTCAATCTATCCAAAACCCGAGCCATGTCCTACGATATTCTCAACAAGGCTTCTGTGGGCTCATTAGGTACATTACTTCAAGGTTCAGAAGTCGAGCAACCCTTGCTCCATTGGGTTGACAATTTCCAGCGCCTTCTTCTGTGACGATCCATCTATACAAAACACAAGGACATCCTTATATCAAAGTTCTACACATTACTAAACACAAAAGTTTTCTTATTTTATATACTCTATTCCAGAGCCACCTAAACTTAGGCTTTTCCAGAAACGCCTAAACCTAGGCTCTGATACCACTAAACTGTAACACCCTTTCTCCGATCCGACCCGATTGGCGGGTCCGAACCAAATCCGGGATGCTCTGATACCACTAAACTCCAGGATCCAACCCCAAGATAGGATGTTAAGTGAGGTCACTCTTTTTTTTTCTTTTTTAAACTTATAACCTTACACTTGCATATTCATATAATGTTAACAATTAACTTGTATTATATTCTGTGAGCAGCGGATTACAAACATATACAAGCTCCATATATGGAAGTGTTCAACATCTATAATATTTACATTGGTTTACAAACTTCATATACAAAATGTAATCTTAAAGGTTCCACGGGCACCTATCATTGCGGTGGGCCTTTGGACTGGCCGATGTGGATGGCCCCGTCCGTCTCCTTCGACTCCACACGGATCACCTCGTAAGCAAGCTTTACGCTGTTGGGAATTAATACACATGAATGACCTCTATTAAGGGTCATCACACTTCTATACAAATGCATATAATACATATAGCATGTATAGATTCTTGTCATTTCTCATATATATATAAATACTTTTCATAATCAGTTTCATTTCTTATCATCTTCCATATACTTTTCATGTCAACTTACTTACTTATTCTTGTAATCAGATACTGTCATCACATAAGGTGCTATGCTTCTCATATCATGTCATGTATTCTCTACATTTCCTTGCATATACCAATTTCTTTATGTTTATGTCTCGCATAAACCTTAGAAGTGGATACAGGAAACTATAATCCATGAGGTCCCAGAGGCGCTATATTCACTGTATGAAACAGAGGTCCATGAGGGCCTGGAGGCGCTGTAATATAATATACCCGAAGGTATCCTCACTGTTCGAGACATTGACTATCCATGAGGGCCCGAGGCGCCGTGTGACCCTTCGGCCACCGTGATCCAAACGGATCTATCTCATCGACCCAAACGGGGCCGGAATATAAGAACTTGTATGCTGCAAACTTATTTTTCCCTAATAGGCATGCCCATCTATCCTCTACTGTGCTCCTGCGCACAATCAATACGTATTTTATGTTCAAGATATATCTCATATTCCGAATAATTATTGTCATTCGTAATCATATATATATATACACCAGTTATTCATATCTTTATATTTTTTTTCATACTTTCATTATATGCATAACAACTTAGTGTTTATTAATCGTATACTTATGAGCTATTTATGAATTCATAATAGGTATTCATATTACAAATAATTATGGTTACCTGTACCGCCTGTTTTCCACATGTTTTGCGGAACCAATATGAGTTCTAATCTTATCAAGCTGTCTATTGATGAATTCTTGACTCAATGCTTCTATAGAGTCCAAGAACACCCAAATCGAGTTCAAACGGCGGGAGATATGACCTTCCCAAGTTGGAGGTCAGTGCGTAGTCGGGCCAAGAGTCGACTTGAACCGACGAGCGCATTGAAGTGACGGAGCCTGGGGCCCAACACCTCGGCCCGACATCTAATATCTTCTTTAGGCATATGGATGGATTCTTGACTCAATGGGCTTTCCATAGAGTCCAAGAAATACCCAAATCTGAGTTCAAACTATGAGATATGACCTCCGGTCGAGGTCATGCGCAGTCGCCCGACGAGCCGACCGAACCGACGAGCCGCAAGTACCTGAAGACGTGAGCCCAAATTCGACACCTTGGTCTGACATCTAATATCTTCCTCAGGCATGTGGATGGATTCTTGACTCAATGGGCTTTCCATAGAGTCCAAGAACACCCAAATCGGAGTTCGGACGAAGGAGATATGACCTTCCGGGTTGAGGTCATGCGCAAATGGGGCCTGACGAAATGAGCCTTCGGGGATCTGACGACCTCTACAGATCTCGACGACCCCTACGTAACCCCACGACTTCTTACAGACCCGACGACTCATATTACATTCGACGACTTTGGCCAGATGGTTGAGCTCTTCAGATGAGCTGAGTCGCTCAGAAACGAGGTCTACATGACGAGCGGAGCTCGCATGACGAGTGAGCTCTTCATGACGAGTCGAGCCGCATGACGAGCTTCACTCCCACAGATGAGGCCCCGCCGACCCTTCTCGCATGAGGTCTCCGTCGACCTCTCGGCCGCATGAGGTCCGCTGACCTCTCGCTGCATGAGGTCCGCTCGACGTCACGCATGAGGTCCGCCGACCTCTGCTTGACGAATTTAAGGGCCGACCCTTCACCCATTTGACTGCTCAGAGTAAAGACCATAAATTTGGCTCCACGGAGTCCGAATTAAGAAATTGTGCCAACACGCCTCGATGGGCTTGCCAATTTCAAGAGGACTTACTTCCAAATTCTCTTACTTCCCTGGTTCAAAAAACTTCGTTCTAAGGTCCGCTAGTTGAACTAATTGGTGAACCCACTCCTTTACTCAGAGGTCAATAATTTTCAAGAAAAGGACTATAACTTAGTCTAACAGGTCCAAATCGAGAAATTCAAAATCCTAACATCAGTTAATTGATGTATACAATGCATCAGAAGGACTTACTCATTTATTCCCTTTACTTCTGACCTAAAACTGTTCTAAGGTCCACTCCATCAGATATGACTCAAGTACAGAATTTTTCTTATTCAACTGCACAATCTTCCAAAGCACATCGATCCCACAGCCTTCTCAACTTAATCCTAACAAGAAATGAGATTGGGAGTTTCCAAACCCAAGACATGTATATTCATACAAATATTCACAGTTCCATACAACCCAAGACATGTATCCGTACCGATACTCAAATTCCATACCAATACTCAAATTTAGTAATTCCATACCTGTGATCTTCTTCTTCTTCTTCTTCTTTCTCTTCTGTCCGTATTTGCTCTTTCTTTCTTTTCCAAGACCAAAATAAGATATTTCTTTTGGTCTTATCCTTATTTGATCTTTATCCCCTTTTTATTTTACTTTGGTCCCACTCTTATAATATTTGAAAAATCAATTTATAATATTTTACAATACTCTCAAATTTATTATTTGTAATTTAACTTATGCATATTCTACTACTTTGTTTATCTTTATTTTATTCCGGAATAAATATACATTTACGCTTATTATACCCAAAACATGTTATAAAACTCTAGGGGTATAATTAAAGTTACATTGACTCCACACTCCGCCCTCCGCCTGCCTCGTGTTGCCGGAAGTGCTTGCATGGCACCCCAAAACTAAACCGGGTCTTCTAACTTACTAGATGTGGAGGAATGAACTCGTATACTCTCCCGTCCTACTGCTTAACTCGGGACTCCGCATTGTCCCAAAGTCTTAGGATCCCCGTGTCTCGCAACTCGTCACCATGCTCAATCCTCGGCCCCAGTCCCGAACTAGTGTGAAGCGTGTCTTCTCGCTCTTCCCTAACTGGGAGAAAGCTAATCCTCCCTCTAGCTACCAACACCCGTATCCCGAGTGTTCCAAGTATCCTCGATTTCTCTCTATGGTCAGGGCCGTCCCAACCATGGAGTCCATATCCCATAGGTGATAATCTTATGATCTCGCCCCACGGACAATCCTGCACCCCATTCTCGTGTTCAGAATAATTCAACCCCAAGAACCACGTGATTCGAAGATTTGACATCTCGGGTCTCTCCCAACTCATCGCTCAACCTTCTAGGCCGACCACTCCTCAGGCCGACACCATGTGTCCTGTAACTTCACCTCAGCAGTCAAAACTGCATTTACCGAACTTAGCGTACAACCGATGGTCTCTAATGTTCTTCCAAACAATCCAATGATACTCATGCTCCCACTTCGATCGGGAGGCATCAAGATGTCATCCACAAAGACTACAACAAACTGATCTAGATAAGGTTGGAACACCCTATGCATGAGGTCCATGAATGCCGCTGGCGCATTCGTCAATCTAAAGGGCATCACCATAAACTTAAAGTGCCCATAACGCGTCCTAAATGCCGTCTGGATATCTGGTCTCTTAACCTCACCCGATGGTGTCCAAAGAGAAGGTCTATCTCAAGGAGTAGACTCGCGCTCCTCTCAACCCGATCAAATACACTGGCTCGACCTCTAATGGCACCGACTCGATCGTAACCCCAGCTCAACTCCTCGCAGCCAATGCACGCCGAAGGGTCTCGCCCCTCTCTTCGCACTAGAACCGAAGGGCCCCATGGTGAAGTGCTCGGTCTAATAACCCCTTGTCCAGTAGCTCCTATAGCTTGACTCTGAATTCCTGCAACTCAACCGGTGCCATCCTATGCGGAGTCATAGAGATGGGTGAAATACCAGGGTATAACTCAATACCGAAGTCTACATCCCTATACGGAGGTAGTCCAGGTAGCTCATCTGGAAAACATCCAAATATTCGCAAACTACTCGAGGTAGATCTAAGTCTGGTCTCACCTCGTCCTATAGGGTAAGGCTCGCTAGCCAACCTGCTAACTATCCCTGACACCTAGACTCGTATACTGTCTAGGGCAAATGTCATGCTTGTCTCCCTGAAATACCATACGAGTACCGTTTCCGCATAGGCGTAGAACCCTCCTACGCCACAATTGATAACGATCCCGAAGCTTATCAAATTAATCCATCCCTGTATGACATCGAACTTCGACATGTCCATAACCCTCGGGGGGTCCACCGCGAGTAGAGTCCCCCGAGATCTCAACTCGCAACCCGACCTATCATTCTTATTCTCGCCCTAATCGCTGTGGAGACTCACGTACAAATCCGCTCCTAAGGTCCTAGAGGTTATTGCCCATTTCCATTTTATTACCTCATTCTAGCCAGAAGCAGCCTAGTCTAATCCCTGGTCGTGTCGAGGTAACTTCCATGGCCTCTAACACCTTCTCGACTGCATGAACCAATGGTCGCCAACATCTGATCTCTTCCCCCGTGAATGCCTGAGGATACGTCCTAAACCTCCTGGAGGTTTCAGATCTCCCGGTTTACTCCTGCTATACTGTACCGGGTGCGATATACTCGGCCAGAATACCTATAGCCCGCGCTTGCTTATCAACACTGGTGGTGCTTGACCAGTACCCCGTGGACGGGGCTACGTCCTCGTCCTCGACTAGCCATCTATACAGTTCAATGGCAACAAGAGTCATTTATCTTCTTTCACTTCAATTAACTAGTAATGCATGCCATTACTAATAGACTTGACAACCATGAACCGACCCGTTCATTTCCTAAGTGGTGCTAGATTCCAACCATTCAATTTATTTATTTCAATAAGGTTCTGAGTTATCTTGTTCATTTCAGTATCCAAATCCCTAAGGTCATAGTCCATAACCTTAGCATTCACCTTTTTTCCTATACGCATTACACCATGCATATAATTTTCTACGCAACTACTGCGCAATCACGATTTCAAATGGTAGTTAACTAATACAAAGGTTCTAAGGCATAAATACAAATTCGAGATTAATTAATCATACATTTAATTCCTGTATGTATACGAAATCAATTTCGTGATTTAAAATATTGTTTCTAATAAAATTTTATTTTCAAAATTTATTTTTGAAAATTCTTATTTTTTCGAAAATTTTATCAAATTTTATTTGAATTTATTTTATTTTACTAAATTTAAAATATATATTTAAAAATTATTTATTAAATGAATGTTCATTTAGTGACTCAAAGAAAATAATGTAGCCGAACCGGTCCAAAACCGAGTCAACCGAGCCAAAGTACGCAACTAACTTCTGGCCCGGGCTTGACCCAGCCTGAAGACACCTGGGCCTGGGCCGCCCAGCCACGCCCAGCCGTGCATGGTCAGCAAGACCGCGGCCAAGACTGGCGCTCGGTAGAACAAGAAGAATGTGGGTCGCACGGGGCAGTCAGCATGTGGCCATGCCCGCCGCTGCCCGCCCGCCGCCGCAGCTCGTCGCGCGCCCCGCTGTCCGTCTCCCGTCAGTCGCACCGCCTGCCACGCCCCCAACGCCCGCGCCCGCCGCCCATGGCCTCGCGCCCCAAGCCCCGCGCCTAGTAGCTCGCCCAAATTCATCTAGCCAATTCATATTTTGTATTGCAAATAAACAGTTCCTAATTAGTCACGATACAAATTTTGTATCGTGACACTGCCTTCCTAGCCAACAGCCTGCAATACAATATTTTGTATTGCAACACACCTCAGCCCTCAAGCCCCTTTAAGTTGCAATACACACCTTGCCTTGCAACACAAAATTTTCTTTTCACAATACGATTTGGGCAGTAGCCCACTTCAAATTTTTCGCACAAAATTTTTCGTTTTTTTTTCATTATAAATACTTTTTCATTTATTTAATTGGAAAATCCTTAAAATCACTAAATCATTTTTTTTCATTTTTGACACTAAATAAATTTATAAAAATTTATTTTTCTCCATTTCTTAAATTTTACACCATATAAAACCTTAGAAAATTATTTTCTCACCTCATAACCAAATAAATTTATAAAATTTATTTTCTTTATCCAGTTTTTCATTGAAAATTTTTCCACTCAAATAAATTTATAAAATTTATTTCTTCCATTTTCTTCACTCTACCATTTGTAAAATCTAGAAAATTATTTTCTTCAACACTCCCTATCAAATAAATTAAGTAAAATTTATTTTTTCTAGTGCTTTAAAATTTCTTTCTCATTTCCAACAACCCAAATAAATTTAGTAAAAATTTATTTTATTTACTTTTTTCTTCGCTTTACACAGAAACCTTAAAATTAAATTTCTTTCACTTTCTAAACCAAATAAATTCTTCCAATTTATTTTCATTTATTCTTTTTGTTCCAGTTTTGTACACAGTACACTCCAATTATTTTTCTAAAATATTTCCTTAACTCCTCTATGTGCTAATCACCAAGCACACAACATTATAACACATTACAAACCATGTTATACACACAATCACAACCATTCACAAAATCACACAAAACACACAACACACGTGCACGTAGGTCCTAGTTTTGCCTGCGATTTTCCTAGGTAATCCCATACCTAAACTCAACATCAACCACACCTAGTGGTGATGCTCTTCCTCAACTATGGCCTAAGCCCAAATCCCCAATCTCTAGGTTTCCATATAATCGTTACTCCACATCAAACCACCTAGTGGTGACGGATACCCAAACCCGAGCTCCCTAGGTATTCGTGATACCTAAGCTCGATACTGGGAGCCGTGACGCTCCAAAACCCGGGGTCCGCTGATCCACCACAACCCGCGGAATACAAGTGGAGGCCTGCTACCCAATGCCACTTCGCAAAATCGGGCAAAGTCTCCTTGCACGTGGAGCCTACCGATTTACAAAAACCCGTATTACCTATCCCAAACAAATCCAATATATGCAATGTATATCCAATACGGCCACTTGGGCCCATAAACAGACTAAATACAACTATGAAACCAACTATATACCCACAGTTACAAGAGCAGACATTACCTAAACACTACATATATTAAATGAAAAGCATTCTAATACATGTATACAACGTGACACCAAAGCCACATCCCACTTTCTCTTCACAATAAATCTCTAGACGAACTCGTCGCACGTCCCGTATTCGCAAAAAGGGGATCCCACGACGGGTGAGCTAAAGCTCGCAGGGAGAATCGCCTCCCAAGGGCTACTCACCACCTAAGTAAAGCAATGTTTCAAAGTAAACACACATCCAAGCAAATGCATGATCCTACTGAATCGCTTCCACGACTAACTCGTGATCCCGAACCACTCGACTTCACACTCTCGCCAAGCCTTGTATGAGAATATTAGTTCTAATAGTGGACAACCCTCCGATGTATATATATATATCAATCACCGCCCGACGATTGATATATTATTTGTTTGTGGACTACCCTCCGATGAATATCAATTGGGCCGCTCCGACGATTGATATTTTTCTTCATTTGGACTACCCTCCGATGATTAATATTTTAGACTACCCTCCGAACCATTTTCCTCTAGACTCGTCTCATGCACTTCAACTCCTAAAACTTAGGATGTTCCAAGGTATGGAATGCATGTATGCCACCCAATACAACTAATCCACATGCAAATATATAAAACATTTAATATATTCACATAAAAATTAAATCACACAATCATGTTATGTAATTATTCTACAACTCATACATCAAAATTAGCTCCCTTGGGCTAATGATCACACACGAGTAATTTGATTTAAATCACTCGACCAAACACATATTGGCCAAAATATATTTTTAGAATGACTGCTTCGGAATAGTGAAACCCTCGGTTACTATTCTCGAAAAATCACAAATCAACGGTTCACCTTGTGAACCCGCAATCCACGGCCATTCCCGGCCCAATCAAACCAACACATGATGTGCACATGAATGTACACTTAAATCAACCCAAACAGCCCGTGACCCACTAAATTTTCTGGATTGTCACGGATGGTGAGAAAAATCCCAAAGAATTTCTAACAATTCGGTCCCATGTTTTGGGACCGATCAAACGGCACCTCACGTAGTAAAACATTTAAAACATTAGTAAAACATTTAAAATGGGAATAAAACCCAAGTAGGGAGAAAATATTACCTCAAGGAGTTTGAAGAAACTCCCGATCCCGGAGCCCACGCGTAGCCTGTCCCGCGTAGAACATTTCTCCTTCGCCTTCATGACCTGCCACTGCCTGATTTCCCAAGATAGCTCCAGAGAGAAGTGCTCTCTCTCTCTAAAAGCCTCAAATTGCAAGCTACTGATCCCTGCAAATTCTTTCCCCACGTTTTGTTTGGCTTTTGAAGGAGATGAAGAATTATTTATCTGTTTTATTCTCATTTAAACAATTCCAATAATGCCATCTATGTCCTTCTTACTGCACTAATATCTCTGCACTTCCATTTTCATCATTTCTACTCATACCATTTATGGCACATGAGTACTTGTTATATGTGACTTTCACGTATCGAAAAATCATTTTACAAGACTAAACGTGATGCTCGAAAAACGTGTCAACTCCGACTGTCTCAGAATTCGACGAAATTTTACATGCCATAGATTTCATGGCATCCATTCCCAATGGGGCATAACCGCTTTTGTATCCGAGATCTAGAGAATTAATTATGGATTTTAACCTAAATTGCTAATTTTTTATAATAAAATTACGATTTTAAGTTCTTTATTCTGCAAATTGAATTTCTCGAGTCTTACAAACCACATAATTTGATGATTCAAGTTTCTTTGCATCACCTGGGGTTTACACTCATAACTCCAACAGTTCAAAGGTTATGTGCTCTTGCACAACACTTAACTAAAGGAGAATCTAATCTCCATACCAAAAACCCAGGGATTCAAATCAAAACCCAAAAAATAAGGATTCCATACCTTGATCTTTCTTCTCCTCTTCCTTCTTCCTTCTTCCTTGCTCTTGGCCTCTCCTCTCCTCCTCAAAAACCGTGAACCCCAGCAAAGTATGAGACAAAATGAATTATTTTGTTTGTCTCTCACATTTAGTCTCATATTTTCCTAAATTATACTATCAACTTTTCAATAATCAGAATCAGCCCTCATCTCTTTAATATTGCACCCAACTTTTGAAATTGTATTGTGGCCCATCTCTACTTGATTATGATTTTATATCCTTGTTTAATGACCATTGTACCCTTGGTTTAATACCACAAATCTCGGGTTCCATAACCATTTCCTACTTTAGTCTCCAAAATACTACAAAGCAGACACTTATACTCTTATACACCCCTACGTGTCACTGCATCAGAGACTCTCTCGACGGTGTTACAAAATCCTCTCTAGGAAACATTTCCTGGGTCCTCGAAATGAAAACCAACTCCAAAAGTAAGGAAAGGAAAATACCCCATCCGGGAGAATGGCAGGCACTCATGGCGCATCCGGGCCTCCGTCTCTAAGTAGTCGCTCCCCCGTGATTCTTCCATAAGACTTTAACCAAAGGATCAATTTTACCCTCAACACTGCTCTCATGATCCACAATCCGCACGTATCTCTTCATAAGTCAAATTCTCCTTAGCCGCACCGTTGCTCTCAATACATGTGAAGGATCGTGGATATATTTCCTTAACATCGACACATGGAACGTATCATGTATCCTTGATAACTGGTAATTTCAATTTGTAAGCCATCGCCCCACTTTGCTCACACCATAAGGTCCAATATACTCCTACTAAGCTTTCGCTTCCCAAATCTCAACACACCTTTCCAAGGTGAAATCTTCAAAAGGCTTGGTCACCATTCAATCGCAAGTCTCACGACGACATCCGCATAACTTTTCTCGTCTTCCATCTCTTGCTATCTTCAAGTTATCACGAACAACTTTCACTTTCTCTCAAGTGATCTGCATGTGTCTGTGTGGCCTACTAGTCTTCTTCTTCACAACCTCGTCCCAAAGACACCGGAGTCCTACATTTCCTAACAATTACATGCTAGCTCAAATGGAGCCATTTCTATAATCGCTTGATAGCTATTGCAGGCAACCCATTAGTGCTATTGAGTATCCCAACTTCCTTTGAATTCCATCACACAAGCTTCTCGTGATATCCTCTAACGCCCTAATAGTCCTCTTTTGACTGACCATCCGCTCCGAGGATGAAATGTCAGGCTAAAGTGTAGGCGGTACCTAACGCTATTTGCAAATCCAGCCAAAACCTCGATGTGAACTCTGGTCTCGAATCCGATACCATGAAACCGAACTCATGAAGTCTCACTATCTCATCCACATACAACTTAGCCAACTTTTCCAAAGAATCTTCAACATTAACTGGTAGAAAATGGGCAGACTTTGTTAACCGATCAACTATTACCCATATCGCATCATGTTGCCTTTGAGTACGTGGAAGACCTGTCACAAAATCTATAGTAATCTTCTCCCATTTCCACACTAGAATAGGGAGTAATTGAATCTTCCCCGCGGGCTTCTGATGCTCTGCCTTTACCTGGGCCGATGTGTTAGGCACCTAGTAAACGAAACCATGATCTCTTTCTTCATCCCATTCCACCAAGAACAAATTCTTCTAAAGTCCCCAGAGACTAGATCACGAATGCATAGCATACGCAGATGAATGCTTCTTCCATAATGCCCGGCTCTTCTCGATCACCACATTTCTAAGCACACACATTCTCCGGCCCTTTTCTACTATCATGCCATCATCTCTAATCCGAAACCTCGCTTTCTTTCCTTTTCTATCTCTTCCTGCTAACTACTGTGACCCATCAGCTCATGAATCAGTCCACTAGGAGTGGCTATCTAACATTTAAACGGGCCAACAAGGTCTTAATCCTCAACCTCCAATATTTCACTCCCACCCATTCTCAGATCCACCAACAATGGAAGATAACCTGATCTCATGTGAGACAAAGAACTCTCCGGTCGCCTACTGGGCGCACTGCTACGACATTAGCTTTCCCGATGGTACTCAATAGCACACTAGTCCTTAATCAACTCAAGCCATCTTCTCTTTGCCTCAGTTTAACTCTTTTGGGTGAAAATATATTGAAGACTTTTATGATCTCTAGAAGATCCTACTAGGAACACCTCATATAAATAATGTCTCCATATTTTAGTGCACCGCTGCTAGCTCTAAGTCGTGTGTAGGGGTACTCTCCTCATGTTTCTTAGCTATCTAGAGTATATGCAATCACCCTATCATTCTCGCATCAAACACAACCAGTGCCTTGCCTTTGAAGCATCACTATAAATCACAAAGCCATCTTTCCATTAAGGTTAAACCGAGCTGAAGTCAATCCGCTCTTCAACTCCTCAAAACTTTGTCGACAAAACCACCCGCCATACTTAACATCTTTCCTTGTCAGCTCGGGTCAAGTGGGCCGCTTATCCCGAGAACCCTCAACAAACTTCCCGTAATACCCCGCTAAACCAAGGAAGCCCCGACCGACATTCTTTGGTGGTTTCCAATTTACCACTGCTTCTATTTTCTGGGGATCCACACTCACCCCCTCGACTGAAATCACATGACCTAAGAATGCCACCTTGTCGAGCCAAAACTGACACTTGCTCAACTTGGCATATAAATGTCGCTCCCTTAAGGTCTGTAATACAACCAAAGCCTAATGTCTTCCAACTACCTGAATACACTAAGATATCATCAATAAACTATGACCTAACCTATCCAAATACTAATACTTCTGCCATCAAATCCATAAACACCGCTGAGCATTAGTCAAACCAAATGGCATCACCAAAAACTCATAATGACCCGTGAAGGTGTCCTCGACGCGTACTTAGGTACATCACTCTCCCAGACCTTCAACTCGATGATACCCCACCAAGTCTATCTTGAGTATACTGAGATCCTCGAGTTGATCAAATAACCTCGTTAGGGATTCAGGAGTGGATACCGATTGCGGATGGTAACCTGCTCAACCGCCCTCGTAATCTAAGGCCACACAACCGCAAACCCCATCTTTCTTTCACGAAGATCCTGAGCCCCATGGGGATATGCTCTGCCGAATGAATCCCTTACTCACCTCTTAATCGAGATTTAAGCTCCTTAACTCGTAGGGAGCCATCCTATATGGAGGAATGGGAACGTCACCCCTCGCCCCGGGATCAAATCACCGGTGAACCTACTTCTTCGGGAGGCCTCTACACACACCCGGGGAACACATCTGGGAATCCTAACAACCGAATCTCATCCAATATAGTCCCTTTCCCCGTTCCACCACATAAGCTAGGGATAACTCCCGAAGACCCTTACGCAAGATTCTCCTGTATGCCGTCATATGGGAGATCATACAGAAGATAACTTCTACGAATCCTCGAACTTTACCTCCACTTCCCCGTCTATGCAAATTTACTCTTATAACAATCTAACGTGGCTCTATGGCGAGACAACCAATCCATACCAAGAACCACATCAAAATCCTCATATCTAAAGATAAGATCCATTGGAACTCCTCGTCCCTCAATCGAACTCTACTTTCCGACTACTCGCCCGCTAGTAACTGATCTCCAACCGGGAAGGGAAACTCATACGAATTCTCTAATGGCTGGGTCTCTATCTCGAAAACGACCTAAGAATGGCTTCGATGCAATGAATGCGTAGCTCCCGGTCCTAATTAATGTATATGCATCATAATCATGATAGAAATAATACCCGTGACCACACGGAGCCGCATCCGCATTCTACCGAGTCATGCAAAATATATACTCCGCCCCCGAGGGGGCCTGGTCAGATCCTTGGGGCACCGCCTCTACCTCTACCACTGGGCCACCCCACCGCGGCCGTACCGGCCTCCGTTTGGGAAACCTCCCGACGACCGTAGCACCCCGGGCATCGCAGCTGACCGGCCAACATGTTTCCCGTGACCAATCGGGCCGAGGGCACTCCCTAATGTAATGGCCTTCCTGGCCACAGTGGAAACACCCTGTACCGAATCTTCTACACTCCCCATGGTGTCGCTTCTGACACATATGACAAACGGGAGGAATATTTTGGGTGCCACTACTAGCAACCGGGGCCCCACCGATCCCCGACAGATAAATTCCGACCTACACCTCTACTGGCGTATAACCTTACCCGTTCTCTTCGCCAGATCGCCCCGAGCTTTGTCAGCGCCTCGTGCACCTCTACTTTTACCGCCACTGATACGCCGTCGTAGTGTTGGCTTCAACTCGAAGGGCTCTCAACTAAACCCCAACCCATTTGGAGGAACCACCGATAAATGTACTCGATCCTGTCAGAAGGTCCTCACATAAAAACTCCAGACTTCAGGACTTCATCCCCAGCTTGAATGTATGGAACCAACTAATCTAGTCTCGAGAACTTTCCTCATACTTGATATCGACATGTTCTTCCTCGTTCTAACTTGAAGAACTCTCAATTTTTGAATCCTTATGACTCAGGAAAGAATCGCACAATGAATTCTCATAGACCGGGTCCCATGCCGTACCATCGTGATACCCTTCTAATGACATCCCACCACCCAGCCCGTCTTCCATTAGAAAATCGAAAACAAGACTCGCTTCATCTGCGGCAACCCATAATCTCCATAAACTTTATTTACCTGGCCTAAATGGTATAACCAGCCGCTTCGTCACCACGCCATGCATGGCTTGCTTCAGCCAGATTTTTCTATCGACCCCTGCTCTTCTATAACCTCTCTAGGTGGCTTGGAGGTTGCGATCGCCGACGCTGGCCGCTATGGTCATCCGTGTAACTGCGCCACTTGCTCGCCGTAAACATCCCGGCACTTCAGTTCCTTCTCGCATGTTGTATGGTCCAAACGACTCGCCGGAGGTCGACCATGATGCAGAGTGGAACCCACTACGTGCCTCGTCCCTCCTCGTGCAATTTTAGACGCCGTGAACTCGCTCGAACTACCTCCCAGACGACCTCTACGTCCTCTTCCTGACATAATGCTGTAATTTCCAAAAATCAACTGTTTAATACTTTGAATTACTTCATATGTATGTACTTTGAACTTAAACATGCATGGTTGCCAATACTTATGCTCTGATACCAACTGAAACACCCCCACCCCCCTACCGGCGGCGGGTATGCCGGCTTAATTCCATTAAACCTAGCCGTTAATTCTAACGACTAGAAATCCCTCGTAGCTAAGCCGTATTACTCGCTTAAATCTCCTATAAAAATTTTTCTTTATTTTTCAAACTTAGATTTGGTAAAATCTTAGCAAATAAAACTTCTGGCAAAGACGACGCTTGCACATAGTCTAATTCCAAACTCAGATATCCAATTTACACTATATCCAAAAATACGGCAACCAAAGATACCAACACATTCCCATCATACTAAACTATGTACATACATATGTTCCATATACAAATTCAAAGTATGTTCTACAAATATTATTAATACACGCGACTTAAATCGATGTCGTGGACTAATCCTATCAGGTTCAACTGGCTCAGACTCACCGAAAATAGTTTTTAAAATAGAAAATAATGAGCTAAACGAGCCTGAGTGTATGTTTTGTAAAATGTTTTTCTTTCCGGAAACATCTCAAAATGTACAACTCTCTTTTTACAAATATTTTCCGTAAGATTTCTCGCTTTTGTTTCGCTTTTAAAAAGTTTCAAAACTTTTCTTGCTTCGTCAGCTTTGTACTTGCTTGCTTTTTAAAAGTTTTTAAAACTTTTCTTTGCTTGCTTGCTTTTGTACTTGTTTGCTTAGAAGTTTATAAAACTTCTTAAAATCTTTCTTGTTTGCTTTATCTTGTTTGAAAGCTTCTAAAACCTTTCACAAACTCCGCTTTAAAAGTTTCTCAAACCTTTCATAAAAATGGGAGTTTCGAGCTCAACCACATGCTTTGAAAATAAAACCCACTGAGCCGGGCTCAACCGATCGCTTTGAAATCTAAATGGGAGTACGAGCTCAACCGTTGGCGCAAAAACTCTCCTGAAGCTCCTGGCGACGTGGGGAACCAATGGTTGATTTTTCAAAACTCGTATATCATGCTTATAAAACATCAACCACCTGAGGCCTATTTTTACCGCTATACCCTAGTGAACACTGAACTCGTGCTCGACCGTGCCTGGGAAGGACCTTGTCCACGTCACCTTTTCCTCTGAATATGGTGGAATTGGACTCGTGTCGCCATCACCATACTTAGTTAGGAGTTCCATGCTCTAGCACGTGTCACCAAAAGTCTACTAGCACTTACAATTGCTGCAATTATTCGCCGCTTGCTTGTTTCTTCAAAATGGTTTACAATTTAAAACCATTGCTTGCTTCCTTGAAAAATGGTTTAATTATTCAAAACCATTTGCTTACTTGCTTGCTTGCTTGAAAAATGGTTTAATTATTCAAAACCATTTGTTTGCTTGCTTGCTTGCTTGAAAAATGGTTTACAATTCAAAAACCATTTACTTACTTGCTTGAAAAATGGTTTTACCATTTAAAACCAATTGCTTACTTTTCAAAAATGGTTTAACTCAAAACCATTTGCTTGCTTTTCAATTTTGGTTTAAATCAAAACCATTTTCTTGCTTTTCACCATGGCTTAAATCAAAACCATTTTCTTGCTTTTCAACTAAAAGTGTAAAGCATTGATGCATCCAATCCATTACTTGTTTAAACTCATTGTTTTAAACATGCATTTAACACCAAACCATTAAACACCGCTGTAAAATGGGCTTATAACTATAATAATAATACACTGTATTTTGAAATGAGTTTAGAACACTCACCCTTTGCTTGCTAAACTCGAGGAGCACAGCCTACACTTATCCCGCCTTACTTTTAACCCAACTCAAACGAATATGACACACATATTAATCAGATAACTTAACGTAATCTTGTGGAATTAGTCACACTTTCTATACTCTTTAAAGCTAAGGTGCAGAGGGTTCTATTCCAACTGAAATCACCCAATTCGAGCACCGAACTCAAGTTACGCTCCGAAACAACCCGGACTACTTATGTCCAAAGTCGGAATCGAATTTTTCGCATTACTACCCCACTTTGAGTGAATTTTTAGGCCACTTAAGATCAGATTTTGACGATGCCTATTTCTTTAGGTTTGGTTTTCCTTGAAGTCTATTTTAATTGGCCACTTGAATCACTCAAATCGGATATGCAATGAGCAAGTTATGGCTGTGCAGTTAAAATCGGGTCGAAATGCGAAAACAGAACAAGCGTGCACTGCACACTACTGCTCACGTATTCTGCACACTTTTGCTTCGTGGGGGTGTACCTAAGACACTAATGCTCATGTACCGGTACTATAACACCCCAAATTATACCCTAACAGTTTTATAACATGTTTTGGGTATAATAAACGTAAAGGTATATTTATTCGGAATAAAATAAAGATAAAAACAAAAGTATGGTACGATGTTAAATTACAAATAAAATAAGATTTGGAGGCTATTGTAAAATATTATAAATTGATTTGCAAATATTATAAGAGTTGGAGGACCAAAGTAAAAGAAAAGGGATAAGATCAATATTGACAAGCACTAAAAGAAATATCTTATTTTGGTCTTGAGAAAAGGAGAGCAAATACGGGGAGAAGTGCAAGGTTAAGACATGGGTGTATGGAATTACCGAATTGAAAGACAGACGATACATGTCTTCAATGTATTAACCGCGAATATTCAGAATATACACGCCTCGGGTTTGGAACCCTAATCTCATTTCTTGTTATGATTGCTGAGAAGAGCTCTAAGGATCCTAGATATGTGCTTGTGAAGGGTCTAGTTGCAAGTCAACCAAGAAAATTCCCTATTTTGATCATATACAGTAGGTGGACTTTAAAACGCTGCTTTAGGTCAGAAGTAAAGGAATATGGAAGTAAGTCCTTCTGATAGTCTTGTAGCCACATCAAGGAACTTGATGTTAGGCTTTGAATTTCTTACTCTGACCAGAGACCAAGTTATGGTCTTTTTTACTCCGAACACTAAACCCGCGGCGGTCACCCATGTAGGTCGTCAAACAGAGGTCATGCAGCACCTCATGCAAACAGGAGAGGTCAGCACCTCATGCGTAAGAGGTCAGCAGACCCCATCCTGTAGAGGAACTGGAAAGCTCGTCATGCGTGAGCTCAACTCATGAAGAGCTCCACTTGTCAGCGTGCAGCCCACTGTCATGTGTATCTCGTCTTCGAAGAGCTCACCGCTCGGGCGAGCTCACCGCCCCGGCAGCCTGCCTGTCCCGAAGAGCTCAGCTCTGTCCTGTGTAGGAGGTCAGTCAGGTCCTGTAGAGGCTCGTCAGTTCCTGTAGGGTCAGCCAATCCTGTAGAGGTCGTCAGGATCAAGAGCTCTCACTGTCAAGATCGATCGCGCATGACCTCCAACTTCTAAGGTCATATCTTCTTCAAGCCAACTCCTGACTTTGCGGGTTCTCGACTCTGGGCGGAGTTCACGGAGTCAAGAATCCATCCATATGCCTGAGGAGATTATTAGGATGTCAGACCAAGGTGCTGTGACCGAGCTCGTCACCAGTGCAGCTCGTCGCCCAGCCAGCTCATCAAGACTGATCATAAGATGACCTCCAACTTTTAAGGTCATATCTCCTTCGTCTCAACTCGATTCGCGTTTCGACTTATGGAAAGCCCATTGAGTCAAGAATCCATCCATATGCCTGAGGAAGATATTAGATGTCAGACCGAGGTAAGAGATTGAGCTCGTCACTTCAGTGCAGCCTGTCGCCCAGGTCAACTGTCAAGACTGACTTCCGCATGACTTAACTTCTAAGGTCATATCTCCTTCGCTCGAACTCCGATTTTGGGTGTTCTTGACTCTATGGAAAGCCCATTGAGTCAAGAATCCATCCATATGCTTGAAGAAGATATTAGATTTCAGACCAAAAGTTAGACTTTGAGCTTTGCTCACTTCAAAGGTGTGCCTCGCCGCTTCAGTCGCCTCGTCAAGACTGACCGCGCATGACCTCCAACTTCGAAGGCCATATCTCCTTCGTTTCAACTCGATTTAGGTGTTCTTCGACTTATGGAGTTTCATTGAGTCAAGAATTCATCAATTGACAGCTTGATAAGATTGGAACTCATATTAGTTCCAGAAAACACGGAAAACAGTAGGCAATATAGGTAACCATAGTTATTTGTATTATGAACGCCTATTATGAATTCATAAATAGCTCATAAGTATACAAGCAAGCATAGTTATTTAGCGATATAATGAAGTATGAAAATGTAAAGATATGAATACTTGATTGTATATATCTTCATATGATTACCGAATGACAATAATTATTCGGGAATATGAGATATATAATCGAACATAAATACATATTGATTGTCCTGGGCTTAGAACCCGATAGAGGACAGATGGGCATGCCTAATAGGAAAAAATAAGTCTCTGCAGCATACAAGTTCTGATATTCCTACTCGCTTCAGGGTCGATGAGATAGATCCCGTTTGGATCACGGTGGCCCCAGCGTCACCACGCTCCGGCCCTCATGGATAGTCACCGCTCGAACAAAGGATGATACCTTCTGTGTATATTATATTACGTCCGGCTCCTCATGGACCACCGTTTACACAAAGGAATATAGCTACCTCGGGCCCTCATATGATTATAGTTTCTGTATCTCAATTTCAAGGCTTATGCATGAAACATAAAAAGAAATTGACGGGTATATGCAAAGGAAATGTAGAGAATACATGACATGATATGAGAAGCATAGCACTGCTATGTGATGACAGTATACAGTTACAAGAATAAGAAGTAAAGTACAAGTTGACATGAAAAGTATATGGAAGATGATAAGAAATGAAACTGATTATGAAAAGTATATATATATATATATATATATATATATATATATATGAGAAATGACAAGAATCAGTACATTTATAAGGTGCTTATATGCATTTGTATAGAAGTGTGATGACCCTTAATAAGAGGTCATTCATGTGTATTAATTCCCACTAAGCGAAAGCTGAAGTAATGTGTTCAATCCGTGTAGGTACGTAAAAAGGAAACCAAAGGACGTGACAATCCACATCGCTAGCCAAAGGCCACACACAACAATAGGTGCTCCACCGGAAGACCTTTTAGGTCTATTTTGTATATGAAATTTTGTAAACCAATGTAAATATTGTAAATGTTGAACATTTCCATATTCGAGCTTGTATATATATTTTGTAATCCGCCGCTACGTAATGTAATACAAGCAATTGTTTAACATTATATGATTATGCAAGTGTAAAGGTTATAAGTATGATAAAAGAGTGACTCCTCACTTGACATCCTATGCCGAGTTAAAGGCCACGCTTTAGTATCGCAGCATCCCGATTTGGTTCGACCCAATTAATCGGGTCGGATCGAGAAAGGGTGTCACAGCTTAGGCGGTATCAGAAAGCCTGTGGCTTGGGGGCGTTTTTGGAAAAGCCTGCTTAGGTGGCTCGAATGGGAAAAGTATATAAAATGTAAAAGCCTGTGTTTAAGAATGCTGCGGCCTCGATGTGGATGTCCTTTGTGTTTTGTATAGATGGATCGTCCCGGCTAGGCTTCTCGAGAGTGTCAACCCAATGGAACAAGGGTTACGCTTCAACCTTCAGAAAGTAATGTACCTAATGAACCCACGGAAGCCTTGCTGAGAATATCGCAAGACATGGCTCGGGTTTTGGATAGATCGAATTTCCTAAATCTCCAATAGACACAAGAAGAAGACACGGAGTGCAGGAATTCCACAGTCGAGCATGGAAGAGTCGAGAAAGCCGACTCGTTAGAAAAGCTAGAGAGAGGGTATTAGAAGAGGTTAGATGTCCCTCCCGATCGAGCATCATGTGCGCCTCACTATCATAGGTGAGGCATATGACGGGTGGGAAACTAGCACTAAAAGTCCAAGGATTCCAAATCCCCGACATGGGAATTTTGACCAAGAGTTCAGACAAAGCATGTTATCGAGATGTATAGGATTCAAGTGGAAACAGCTCCTAATCAGCTACAAAGGAGCTTATCTGGTCGAATATGAAAAGAATTTAGCTGTATCTTAGTAAATATGCACCTGGACTGGTCCTCACCGAGGCATTTCGGTGTATGCAATTTGAGGATGGACTGCATGATTCCATCAAAAGATATTTGCACCACACTTTCTCCAAACAGTGGATTTTTATCAGCTTGGTCCAAGTCTGAATGAAAGTAGAGAGACTAGAACGAGCAACAAAGAAAGGTTTCAAAAGAAGTGCTTTCTAGAGGAAGCCATCCTCCTCGAGAAAAGAGCTAGAGAATCTCCACTAATCGATTAGTTCCGCTTCTAGGGGTATGCGTCCAATGTGGCACGAGTACTTAGGGGTGCTTTTGGGGCTGGATGGGAGAAATTTTAATGCCTCATTGCCAAAAGGCATTTTGGGAGTTATGATACTGGCTGTGAGGGTGTTAGTGAAGTTTTGAGCATTTGAAAGCACATTGTCCCGAGAGTGGGATACATTAGAAGCTAACAAGGAAGTGGTAGAGGAAGATTTGGCGACACCACTTCCACTCTTGATCGTGGGTAGTCGCAGCTCATCTCAAAGATAGAGACTATATACATATTCAAACAAAGATCGTCTATTTACAAAGACCAAAGACGGTGCATATGCTATGAAGGCTCGTGGAGGATCGAATGCTCAAGCAGGTAGCGGTATATTTTCTTTATATGATATAGAGATGTAATATTGATTGATCCTGATCTACCTTATTCATATGTGTGCATGGAGCATGTATTTGACAAAGTACCAAAGAAAGGAAAATGAAGATATGACATGTAGACAGAATTCAGTCCGTCAGCACAACGTTATGTGAAGTATATATGCAATTTGTTCCATTGTTATACAAACTAGTAGAGTTTCACTGATGGAGAGAAATCTTACCATTCCTAGAGTTCGAATGATTCCAGGAATGGATTGGTTGTCAAAGACCGAGCCATCGTGGGATTGTGGACAAAGACAGAGTGTTGAAACACTCACCAAACCGAGGTATTATGACAAGGTACTGGATCAAGTGTAATGTCTAATGTCATCTCCACTATCCAAGCTAGAGAACACTATGAGAAAGGATGAGACATTTTCGCTTTGATACTCTGACCCGCAGGTCAAGTTGACGTAGTAGAGAAAAGATCCTAGTAGTAATTTCCGCATGTATTCCCCGGTTATTACTGTGTATTCACATGAGAGAGGTGGACTTAGCCATAGAAATTGTACCAGGAACAGTCCCTATGTCAAGGGTGCTTCGTCCTGATTAGTGTGGCTAATTCTATTCCCAAGCGTAGGAATTATAGTCGCTTGAAGATTGAAATACTGTAATCCATGTGTCATCTCAGTCAGGAGCGGTTTGATCTTATTTGATCAATGGGGAGCTGCCTCCACTAAAAGTATGATTTAAAGAAAACTGTAATGTTGTGTTGTTTGACTGAATGGTTGATTGGTTTGAATGTTTTAAATAGAAAGACAATTGCTGGGATTTAGGGTTCCACTCACTTATGATCAGGTAAATCCCACTCTCATTTTATAAACTCATCTAGGAACCATTGATAAACTAGCTCTTTCGATGGAGGATTTATCTTTTAAATGCTTTTGGAAAATAAGATGATCGAGTAATACTAAACACTTGTTCTCAATTAAAACGAACCCTTAGCCTTAACATCTTCACGCCTCATCGATCATGCAACGCGGTACTGGTGGGTGACATCTCTAACACATTGTCAAGAATATGCCCAACTAAGGATTTAAACCTTTCTACAAGTGATTATTACACAATCCATTGAAGATCAAAAGAGGAATTGAGGGACTTTACCTTTGATCAAGAGCTTCCAGTGATGATCCCAAGCAGCAGGGATTTAGAACTCCATAAACTTATATGAAACTATTTTAAAGTTGAAGAATCCATTAATCATAAAAACAATACCTTGCTGGAATCTAATTAACTTGTAAACCTGGAATGAAGAATATGGAATACTAAGATTTGAAGTCGAATAAATATTTATGTCGAAGATTACAGTCCTGAATCCAAAAACTTCTAAAAGAATGGAAATCTGAAAACTGGATCTACAAGGTACCACTCAAAATTGGAGAAAACTCTAAACCTAAACCCTAGAAGTGAAGAACTAAAACTAAAGAGAAACCTAAAAACCCAAATACTCTAATACTTGTGTCCTCCCCTTTTATTGCCCTCCAAAGTGATTTTCCCATTTTGGTTTGCTTAATAAAGTGCCTCGTACGATTGAATTCTTGACAATCTCGCAGTTCTGAGAGAGTTCTACCGGTAGGACTTAAAGTTCCCACCCGCAGAAGATGCTCACCGCCAATTTTCTAGCAGAAAGCCTGTTCTAAGAGGGACTGAAGTCTCACCCGGCAGAAGATGCTCACGCCTCAATTTTCCAAAGCTGAGAAGTCTCACCGGCAGGGACTTGAAGTCTCTACCCAGAGAAGATGTCCTCTAGTGCTTTCCTAGCTTTGGCTTGGGTTCCGAGACTTCACAATCGTCTCACCCACATCCACATTGCTTCATATTGGTTTCCCGAGCTTACATCCTTGCACTTACGCTTTAAACCCGAAGACTCCGCACAACCAAACACAGTAAGAAATTAGAAGTACCTGCTCTTATGCCAAATGTGGGTAAATTGTGAGTTAAATGTGCTAGACCCATTATAATTATCACTCAAACGTGTATTCATCACACTTCATCCAAAGATCTCAAATCTCAAGAAGATTTAGATCTAACTACCTCACTAGGTATGAATCTAACTAAGGCGTTTCTGATGCTAAGCTGCAAGAATCTCAAAATAGCACTTTTGGAATAGAACATTTCACCCACTTTAGTATGCACCAACATGACTCAATTAGACCAGCCACATTCTTACACAATGAACATTATAACATGCTAACACAAAATTGGTTATTCAAATAAGGATTATGGATTTAAGAAATGTAAGGTGGTCATGCTTGTAGTGAACTCAGAATATAAATAAGGTAGGGCAATCATATAACATAGAACATGTAACCATCATGCATAATGTCAGCGAATGTAAAACATAAGTCGAATCAAAGAGGTCTTAAGAGTTTGTAATGACCGTGGGCTAAATGAAAGAAAAGGTAAAAGATCAAAACGGGTGTTGGCATAACATGGCTAAGGTCTACTACCCGATTGCCAACACCACCCTTGTAACACCCCAAAATAGACCCTAGTCATTTTCGACATGTTTAGGATATTTTGTAAGCCTAATTTGACTGTTTCATGAGTTAAATGTGAAACCGGGAAATGAGAGATCCAAACTTATAAGACAATTTAAATGGTTCAAGAAACATGAATATAACAAAGAGTCACAGATATATAGTAATCAAGTTTGCAATAGAATACAATAAATAAAAACATACAAACTGATCATAAATACATTTGAGGCCAAACAAGGTCTAGAGGCTGATGATTTGTTATCAAAAGATTACTCATTTTATGAGGAACCAGAGAAAGGAGGAAAAAGAGAAGAGAAAGAGAGATAAGGCATATAAATAGAATAGAGTTTTAAGATAGATCAAGTTAAAACAAACTGGCATGGAACGACCTGGCAGATCATGGAGTTCAGAGTGATTATTAGTTTATTCAAACCTAGGTTTTCATAGGGTTCTCATTCTAAACCAATAATCACAGAAAGAATATGAATAAAACTTTTAAGAGTATACAAAGTATAACCTCCTTTAAGGATGAATTCATGGTTAATAGTAAATGAGTTAGTGGTTTAGAACAACCCTAACTAATCATCATGATTAAAGTTGTGTATGGATACAACCTATATTAGAGGGTTTGAGAGTACTTAGGATAAATTGTTCAAATGAAAATAAGTATTGAAAGAGAATGAGTAGAAAAGAGTTTACAAGAGACATATGGAGTGGTCTTGAAGTGTGATGAAGTATAGAGTTGAATGGGATCAAAAATATGAAAAAGCGTGATGAAAACACCCATCTCCGGGGCATTCCTGGATGCATCTCTACTGGTAGTTAAGTTCCTACCGGTAGAACTGATTCTGGTCATGGCCAAGTTCCACCGTAGAAGGTTCAACTGATAGAACTTATTCTCGTTTTCCTGTTTGACCAGTTTTTGCATTTCGCCCATATAACTTCCTTACTTATCCGAATCGTATTCATGGCCAATTAAAATAATTTCAAGGAGAACAAAACTTAAAGAGAAGGAATTGCCAAATTCTGATCCTAAGTGTCCCACAAATACACTCGAAGTGGGACCATGTGCAAACCAAACTCTGGTTTCAGTGTTGAACATAGAGAAGTCCGGGTTGTTTCGGACGTAACTTGAGTTCGGTGCTCCGAATTGGGTGATTCCAATTGAATAGAACCCTAGCACCTTAGCTTTAAATGAGTATATGACATAGTGTCAAAATATTGCTAAGACCCTGAAAATTCGAGTAATAAAACTATCATCAAAATTCCAGAATGACTAGTCACATGAAAATGCCATAATTCTTTACTGATGATCCGACGGATCGATTCCAATTCCTAAGTAAACTAGGATTCATAAAGAACAAGAATATGAATGAGGTGTATTTTCATAGATGTGTTCATTAATATGAACATAGGATTATGGTATAGATATATTTAACAATAGATAGAACATGCTAAGAACAAATGATAGAATACGTAATTGATAAGGAGTATATGATGTATATACAAAAAAGGAATATGATGGAACACGCTAGAACATAAGGATAAAAAGTATAAATGATAAGAACGAGTAGAGGATACAAAGATGATAAAGTGCATAGGAATGAGAACCGTAATATGAAACTGCAGATATGAGAATTAATACAGAGTAAAGAAATGATAGTATATATGCATAAGCAATTATGATAACAATAGTTATTCATGCTTATGAGATATGTACATAAAATGTAATAAAGCTGATTGTCTGCTTAGAACCTGGTAGAGGGATAGATAGGCATGCCTATAGGGAAGATACAATTGCTGCAGCATATACATAGACAGATATCGAGGCCCCGTTTGGGTCGATGACATAGATCCTTGATCAGTGGCCCCGCGGTCACCACAGACCAAATCACTGCCTCGCATAAAGGATAGTACCTTTGGGTACATAGATGTAAATCAATGCCTCGCATAAAGGATAGTACCTTTGGGTACACACAGATGCAGATCACCGCTCGTACAAAGGATAGTACTCTTCGCACACATAGTTTCCCGGTCCGCTCTAAGGTATTTGCAAACATGAAAATAAAAGAAAAGGAAAAGTATACACAAAGGAAATGGATACGAAGAGTATATAATAGGATAAGATATGAGAAGCATAGCCTTATGCGCGAAAGTACGATGTTTTACAAGAATAAGAAGTACATTATAACCCGATATGAAAATAGGTATAAAAACACAAGAAAGTAGGATTAGTACAGATAACAGATATGGAACAAAGACAAGATGAACACCTATAATAGGAAAAGTATACAATAGTACAAGTATGAAAGAAGAATGCAATAAATCATAGAAACCGAAGATGAAAAAGACATAAACTAGAGACATAAGTGAAATTTGACAAAGAATATAACATTGAAAAGACATATAACAAGCGTGAAAGATGAACACAGATAAGTATAGGAATATGTAAAGTACTCAAATGAATACATAAAAAGTATAAATAAAGGAGATATGAAGACACAGAACAATAGAAAAAGATTGACATGCAATAGGAATATCAGATGATAAGGAATTACGTTATAGAAAAATGTTTAGATATATATATAATGCATATGTATAAGCTTGTGACAATCGCCATTGGTGGTTGTCCATGCTTATGTTCCCACTAAGCGTAAAGCTTAGCACGGGTGTTCAATCCACTCGTGAGGGGCACAGTGAGAAGAGGTTGCAGCACGAGTCGATCCACACGCTGTACCGAGGTCAACACATCAATAGGGTCCATTGGAAGATTTTTGGTATAATGTATAAGTCTTTTTGTTTTTTGAAACAATGTAAATGCTGAACTCTATTAAATATGTACATATATAAGTAATTGTATAAGTAATGGGACTCCGTATATGTGTATAAATTGTGATGGACAATTAATAATTCGGTGGTAGTTCTTTTTTACATGTACAAATGATTTTATATACTTAAATTTGCTTTGTAAATCAATAGGTACAAAAGATACCAGAAAGAACAAAGCCAATGAGAGTCCTAATATATAGTATAGATAGCAAGCATCACGCCCCGACTTCGGTTCGATCCGCCAATCGGTCGGGACGGACGGGGCGTGATTAAATTTTCTGCTTAGCCTAACACAACATAGCAGTCGCTCTCTCATCCTTTCATCAAAGATATCGCGCCTCTCAAAGCCCACGCACAGCCGTCACTCTTTTCTCTCGGATTTCTAAATTCGGAGAAAGGCGTCACAGACGCGAGCCTCTCGGAAGATGGCTCGAGAGATGTCGGTCTGCCGCCGCCTCGTGCGATGCATTGGCTCACCTTCTCGATTCCGCCGCTTCATCCTTCTTCAGCGATGCCATGTCGAATCTGCGGGAAGAAGTGGTTCGGCAGGCGTACAGCGCGCACCGAGGGTCGCGTCTCGCGGAATGCCGCGTTTTTTTTCGGCCGCCTTGCCGATCGCCGCCAGATTACCTTCTCTTTGTCGCGCCTTCACTTCGCTTCTTTCTACACAGCTGTCGCCAGCAGGACTTTGCGCATCGCCGGCGCAGTAGCTACTTTCAACGCGCACCATAGCGACACTGGCGCATAGCCGGGCTCGCTTTCCGCCAGGCGTGGACCTTCGCAGCGTCAATGGTCGCTGGACGGGGAGATTACTGAAGGCTGTTGGGTGACAGGATTTATCTGTTCATCGCATGCATTCGCTTTAACTCTCCAGGACAAATTCTGTTTCATAACCATTCATGGGTACAGATCGTGCACATAGCCTCAAGGAATAGCCGGGCATCGAAATTCAAGAATGGCCTTTGAGCGGATATGGCCTATCTTAAAACGCCGTGGCGAATATAGTGCAAGGTATGTGCTATCGAAGTCGAGGACATCACGAAGCCGCTTTCCCATCACCGGTTTCCAATACCGAGTCAACCCACATTTTTCCTTCAAATTGGTGTAGAACTCAACCATCAAGGTAAGTATCCGCGATCTCCTGCAGTACCTAAGCGCATATTTGCCCCGGATAATTACCCCGACGGGATGAGAATATAAGAATGTTTCCAAATTAACGCCCTCTCGCATTGGAAACCCCTATTTGCCACTGTCTGATCCATTCGTGCTCACCGTAGTCTTCGCAACATAGCCTCTATCTCTTCACGACACTATCCGAGCAATCCTCACTTTCAAGAGGATGTAACCTCGTTTTCCTTTTTTCTTTTCAACGTCAGAGGCATCGCCTTCTTTAACGCTTTCCATAGAGGAACTGGATGCCTTCCCCTTCCCGGTATTCTTAGAACGTGCCATGGAAATGACAATGATAGTAATGACGACCCAGATGGTCCAGAAAAAAATCATCATGTCCCAATATCCTATCTCAAACAAAGACTGGTCGGGCTCCCGTGGTACATCGGGATAATAGTCTCGCCCATATGACAAAGCAGACACCCAACCAGCAATCCCAAATAACACTACCCAACCAATCAAACAAATCCATGTATAGCCGAGAAGATCAACAATGCTAGTAAAAAAAGTCAGCAGGGCTTACCACCGTCGAACACCGATTTCGGGAGCAACTAATTTAACCGACACCTAAACCCTGGCAAAGCAACTGATCTTGAGAAAGCTTGTGAGAGGAGGCAAACGGCTAGGGCTCTTCTTGTGGGATGGCAAAAAGCAAATGGAATATGAAGAGGCGCCAAAATTCGCTTAAAAACCCTTCTGCCACCTCCACGATTCTACCTAGACTTTAGGTTCCTACCTAGAACTTAAAGTTCTACCCCAGAGGACTTTGCTACACAGCTTGTTAAGTCTCTACCGGTAGGACTTAAAGTTGTAAATTCGGTAGAACTTGCTTCAAAACCGATTTTCTCTTTTTTTTTTTTTTTCAATATATATATATATATATATATATATATATATTTTTTTTTTTTTCACTTTTGAAACAAATAAAAGCCACTATACATCTTGACCCCTCGTTTCAACGCTCTTTCATCCATGTTTTCAAGATGTTCACTTTTTTCTCTTTGTTCAAATTCCACAACTGACTGCATTCGTAGACTTCGTACTCTAATTCATTCTTGGGATATCTTCAAACTCTCCATGAGAACCACTGCTGTTCCATACATCCGGATGCCTAGGGTTTGAATAAACTTGACAACTTTAAGCTCAAATGGAAAAGGATGAGACACTACAACTCACTGGTATGCAAGGAAATAATGGCCTCTAATCATTTCTTCCACTGTGCAAGATGTTCCATAAAGACTATGATGCATGAAGCTAACATGACCAATAAATTGATGCACAAATGGAAGCAATAATGTGCAAGGACTTATAATTTTTTGGGCATAAGTCCTGGTGGTTCGGGGTGAGCAAGAAGCAGGTATAATGCAAGGAGGAACAATCTACTTAAGAACACAAGGCTTGTCAGGTGTGCTTGTTAAGATGCGATAAGAGCTGGATGTGGAGAGTATATGAGATCAAGGTGCATGTGGCTGCTATGTGCAAAACATAATACTCAAAAGAAGCAAATTTTGAGATACGATATTGGGACATGATGATTTATTTCTGGGCCATCTGGGCCGTCATTACTATCATTGTCATTTCCATGGCACGTTCTAAGAATACCGGAAGGAAGGCATCCGGGCTCTAGGAAAAGCAAGAAAGAAGAAAGTCGATGCCTCCCAACCGAAAAGGTATGAAACCGTGTTGTTATCCTCGTAGTTTGAGATTATCGATAGTGTCGAGGAAGAGATAGAGGCTATGTTCGGGCACTCGGTGGGTGAGCACGGAAATGATCCCGTAATGGAAAATAGGGGTTTCAATGCGCAGAGGGGCGCACTCTGGAAACATTCTTATATTCATCCCATCGGTAATTATCTAAAGAGTAAAAATATGCACTTCGTGCACTCTGGGGATCGCGGATACTTACCTTCAGTAGTTCGGGAGTTCTACACCAATTTGAAGGAAAATCAGCTGACTCCTGCATTGGAAACCCGTTGACGGGAGCATCATTACCCCACCGAGCAGCACATGCCTTGCACTATATTCGCACTGGACAAGCCGGACGGGGCCATATATCCACTGTGTATTACTTCCATTCGATGCCCAATTATTCAATCGGGGAGGCTATGCACCCTGGCCCCGTGACCCATGAATGGGACAGATGAAACAAGAATTCAAGTCCCCTGAAAGTTAGTTTAATACGCCCGATGAATAAGATCATCCACAACTTATCAGTCATGGCTGTGAAAAGTCTCCCAATGTTATTATTTCGCTTGTTGTACGAGGTTGGTGACTGGAAGCTAATTGACTATGCACTAGCTCATATGGTGCGCTGATGGTGGAGTTCTGGCAACATTCAAGGCAAATCGGAGTATCTGCCTCCACCCAGACTAGTATCAGAGAAGAAGCTGGATGAGGGGAACAGTTAAAGAAAAGAGGGTGATACCTAGGCAGGAGCAGATCACAACTAAGACTGAGGCGAAGAGCCGAGCAGCCTCCACGAGACCACAGCCCTCGCTGCCTTCGCACTCCTCCTGGACCACTTCTTCCACGTGCCCAAAGACTCATGAGCACATCGCTCAAGAGGATGGAGCGGCGATCAAGGGGTGGTTCGCGCATCCTCAGGAAGGCATAAATAATCAGACGTTCCTCCAGACTTGAGAGCCACATCTTCTGTGTGGGAGCCAAATGATACGGATGCTACTCCGCATTTAGAGGGAGAACTAATAGAATGACAATTTGTGGGATCGAGACGATTCTCTTCTCTCGGGATGAGGACGAGGATCTACACCGCATAGTCAGTGGTTAGGCCACTAGGTGGAAGCCGCACCCGTAGTAGACTTTAGCCATGTTATGCCAACAATCTGCTTATCTTTACCTTCTTTCATTTAGCCCACGGTCATTGGCAAACTCTTAAGACCTCTTGATTCGAGACTTATGTTTTCTTGTCTTTTGACATTATGCATGATGGTTAAGGATGTTCTATGGTTATATGATCGCCACCTTATTTCTATCATTACAAACATCGCAAGCATGACCACCTTACATTTCTTAATCCATAATCCTTATTTGAATAACCAATTTTGTGTTAGCATGTGTTATAATGTTCATTGTGTAAGAATGTATGGTCTAATTCACGCGTCAGCATACTAAAGTGGGTGAAATGTCTCTATCTCCATAAGTGCTATTTTTGCGATTCTTGCACAAATCTTGACTGCACTGAAATACTTTAGTTAGATTCATACCTAAAGGTAGTTCGATTCTTAATTTTGCGGACTAGCAAGATGCAGGTTGGGGGCGGATGAATACACATTTGAGTGATAATACATGGAATTCAGCATTGACTCACAATACCTACATTTGGGTATAAGAACAGTAATTTCTAATTTCTTCGTTTTCGTGATTGCAAGGGTGTCTTCTTTCAGGTTTAAAACGTAAGTGCACAAGGATGTAAGCCTTTGGGCCATTATGAAGCAATGTGATGGGTGAGTAATTGACGAAGTCTCGAACCCCAGCAAAGCAAGGAAAGCACTAGAGGACATCTTCTACCGGTAGAACTTCAAGTCCTACCGTTAACTTATGGTACCATGAGCATCTTCTAATGAGAACTTCAAGTCCTACCCAGAACTTGCTAGAAAATTGGCAAGGAGCATCTTCTACCGGGGTAGAACTTAAGTCCTACCCAAGAGAACTTATGGAACTTATGAATTGTCCAAGAATTCAACTGGCACGCGAGGGCACTTTCGTAGCAAGCCAAAATGGGAAAATCACTGAGGGGGCTATGTGCGGGGAGCACACAAGTATTGTGAGGGCACTGAGTTTTTTTAGGTTTCTCTTTTAGTTTTTAGTTCTTCACTTCTAGGGTTTAGGTTTTAAGAGTTTTTCTCCAATTTTTGAGTGGTACCTTGTAGATCCAGATTTCAGATTTCCATTCTTTTAGAAGTTTTGGATTCAAGAGTTTGTAATCTTTCAGCATAAATATTTATCTGCTTTAAATCTTCAGATTCCATATTCTTCATTCTCGCTTTACAAGTTAATTCCGATTTCCGCAAGGTATTGTTTTTATGATTAATCGTTCTTCAACTTTAATCGTTCATATAAGTTTTATGGAGTTCTAAATCCCTACTGCTGGGATCATACGGGGGAAACTCACCCCGATCAAGGTAAAGTCCCTCAATTCCTCTTTTGATCTTCAATGGATTGTGTAATATTAATCACTTGTGTAGAAAGGTTTTAAATCCTTAGTTGGGCATATTCTTGACAATGTGTTAACGAGATATCCTCGGTACACGTTGTGCTTGATCATGAATGCAAGCTAAGGGTTCGTTTTAATTGAGAACAAGTGTTTAGTATTACTCGATCATCTTTATTTTCCAAAAGCATTTAAAGATAAATCCTCCATCGAAGACCGTTTATCAATGGTTCCTAGATGAGTTTATAAAATGAGAGGTGGGATTTACCTGATCATAAGTGAGTGGAACCCTAAAAATCCCAGCAATTGTCTTTCTATTTAAAACATTCAAACCAATCAACCATTCAAATAAACAACAATAACATGTAGCTTTCTTTAAATCATACTTTTAGTGGAGAATAGCTCCGGTATTGATCAACCGAATCGTAATTAATTTGGAGATGACCCGTGGATTCCCAAGGTGATTACAATGCTAGACGACTATAATTCCTACGCTTGGAATAGGAATTAGCACAATTAATCAGACGGCATTTGAGATAGGATATCGGGACATGATGATTTATTTCGCCATCCGGGCCGTCATTACTATCATCACATTTCCATGGCACGTCTCTAAGAATACGTAGAAGGAAGGCATCCAGTTCCCAGGCGGAAAAGCAGTAAAGAAGAGAAAGCCTGATGCCTCCCAACCACTGAAAAAGAAAAAAGGAAATGTGCTACATCCTCTTCGAAGCGGATTTATCGATAGTGTCGATGAAGAGATAGAGGCTATGTCTGGCCAAGACTCGAGGGTGAGCACGAAATGGATCCGTGGCAATGGCAATAGGGTTTCCATCGGTGTTCCCACCCAGAGAACTTAAAGTCCTACCGGTAGAATTGGGCGGAAATTGGGTAGAAAGGGTTTTTTAAACCGAAATTTTGGCGCCTCTTCATATTCCATTTGTTTTTTTTGCCATCCCACAAGAAGAGCCCTAGCCGTTTGCCTCCTCTCACAAGCTTTCTCAAGATCAGTTGCTTTGCCAAGGTTTCCAAGGTCCGGCCCTGGACAAGTTATCTCAAATCGTTCGACAAGAAAGTAGGTGTGGTAGAATGCAAGGAGGAACAATCTGGCGTAAGAATACAAGGCTTCGGCTGCGGTGTGCTTGTTAAGATGTGTACATGCGATAAGATGATGTGGAGAGTATATGAGATCAAGGTGTATGTACAAAGGTGTAAAACATAATACTCAAAGAAGCAAATTTTGAAAAATTTTGACCCAATTCGAACACATAACGAGCCGTAGTTACGTTTCAACCAAAGGTACACTCACCCCACAATGTAAATGAAGTATCAATCTTAATGCCGTGGAACTAGCACCCCACAATGGAATTTGAGGGATCACAAAAACAACAGCCCCACGATTTTTTATTTTCTATGTTATTGAAAAGCAAATGAAAGAATGCAATTGAAGTAAAAACAATAAAAATAGAAAGCAAGAACAAAAATAAAAGCAAAACTATTTACAACAATTTGAGACTGAGGTTACTTGAAGGAGTTTTGTAGAGCTGTCTACCAAATCCATAGTGCCTCGTGAGGAGAAGTGCCTATGAATGGTTTGAGGCGCATTAATTACCTCGAAGGAGTTCCTATCACCGATTTTCAATTTCCACTACCCGTATGGATAAAACCACACTTTAACGATGAAAGGACTACCCAACGAGAGCCGAGCTCTAGAAATATGCACCTAGAACTATACAGCAGTACTTTTTGATTGGGTTTGAAAGTTTTCCTAGTAATAGACTTGTCATGGAATAACTTGAGCCGCTCCTTGTAAATTCTGGAGCTTTCATACGATTCCCTCCGCAGCTCTTCAAGTTCATTTAACTGCAATAAACCGCACCCGCTTGAGTTAGATCGACTAAAAGTTCGAATAGCCCAAGAAGCCCTGTGGTTCCATCTCTATCGGCAAATGGGCAAGCTGCCATAAACTAAATTTATGTGAGACATACCAAGAACAAGCTTTAAAGTGCAAGACGCAGATAGCCCAAAGAGCACTCCAGAAGACTGAGTGACCAATCTTTTCGATTCGGCAAACTGCCTTTCTAAAATGTGTTTTATCTCCCTATTAGCTAGCTCACCAATTCATTGTCTCGTGGGTGGTGTCGTGGATACTTTATGGTGACTCCATATTTCTTAATGCATTTTCAAAAGATCGACGCAAAAGCGGAGTCCATCATCACTAATAACTGCCCGAGTATGCTCCAAACCGAGAAAAATATGTTCCTTATAAATTCTAAACAACCTTTATGGTCATTGGTTCTCGTTGAATTGCCTCAACCCACTTAGACACATACAATGTGATAATAAATGTAGAGATAGCCACAAGAAGGGGGAAAGGTCTCATGAAGTCAATACCCCAATAGTAAAAATTTCACGATTAGAATTGGGGTAAGAGGCATCATGTTTCGCTTTTGTGACCCTCCTAGTTGGTCGGCATTGAGCACAATGCTTTTGCGTAAATCGAACACCTTTAAATAGAGTGGGCCAATAAAACCCAAATTTCAGAAAATCTTCATGTCATTGCTTTTTCTACAGAAATGTCCTCCACAGTTTCAGTGGCAAGAAGTTAAAACTCACTTGTTCATCACAAGTACACATCTCTCATTATTTGATCGTGGATGCGATTTAAATGTGATAGGGACCATCGAAATAAGATTTTAATATCCGCAAGAATTTTTCGCTGGTATCCATTGAACTGGAATCTGGCCAGTGACTAGGTAGTTTACAATGTCAGCATACCACGGGTACTGAACAAGAGCAAAGAGTTGCTCATCAGGAAAGCTATCACCTATGGGTATGCCATGGGAGTTGGATTCTGGAACTAATCGAGATAAGTGGTCAGCGACCACATTCTCAACCCCCTTTTTATCTTTGATGGTCAAGTTGAATTCTTGACATAGTAAAATCCACCTGGGCCAACCTTTGGTTTCAGATCCTCGCTAGAGAGCAAGTACTTCAAAGCCGCATGATCCGGTAAAGTGATGGTCACAGGAGCCAACAATATATGACCGAATTTTTCTAAGAAAGCAAAGACAACTGCTAGAAACTCTTCGTGGTTGTGTAGTCGGGCCTGGGCAGAGTCTAGTGTCTTACTGGCATAGTAAATGACAAAAGCCTTTTTGTCCTCCCTCTGTCCTAACACAGCTCCTATGGCATAATCACTAGCATCGCACATGATCTCAAATGGAAGGTCCCAATTAGGAGACCGCATGATTGGTGGTGACACTAGCATGTTTTTTAGCTTAGTAAAAGCAATGTCACAAGCTTGTGACCATGTGAAAGGGACATCTTTAGCAAGCAAAGTACATAAGGGCCGGGCTATAGCACTAAAATCTTTATAAAACCGGTCGATAAAACCAGCATGACCTAAGAATGACCTTATGTCTCTAACACACTTGGGGAGCAGAGATTAGAAATCACCACCCCTTGGCCTTATCAACTCAATTCCATCTTTTGATACTATGTGGCTAAAACAATTCCTTGTGTTACCATGAAGTGACATCTCCAATTTAACACAAGATTTTTCTCTTGACACCTCTCCAAACTTTACGTGAAATTTTCTAAACAAATTTCGAACGAGTCACCAAAACTGAGAAATCATCCATGAAAATCTCCTACTGGCGATTTACTGCGTCAACAAAAATTCCCCATCATGCATCGTTGGAAAGTTCCGGGTGCATTGCACAGTCCAAAAGGCATCTTCCTAAAGGCGAATGTACCAAAAGGGCAAGTGAATGTAGTTTTTTCTTGATCTTCCAAAGCTATCTCAATTTGATTGTACCCTGAGTACCCATCAAGAAAACACAAATTGCGCCCCGCAACTCTCTAACATTTGATCAACAAACGGAAGAGGAAAATGGTCTTTCCTAGTGCCTGCATTAAGTTTCCTATAATCTATGCACACCCTCCATCCTGAGGTGACACGAGTAGGAATGAGCTCATTATTTTCATTGGCAACTACTGGGTGGATTCTCGACTTCAGAACTACCAGGTTGGACTAACCCACTTGCTATCCGCAATGTAGATAACCCCCTACATCCAAGAGTTTTAAAACTTCCTTCTTCACCACTTCTTTCATTATTGGGTCTCAATCATCTCGTGGTTGCCTAGAAGGTTTAACATCCTCTTCTAAGTGAATTTATGTGTGCAGATCAAGGGACCGATTCCTTAATATCCGTGAATCGTCCAAATTCTAAAGCAAATTCGTGGGTTTTCACATTTCCAAAGTTGAGTTTCTTGAGTCACGTCTAATGAGGAAGATATGATTACTGAAAGTGTCCCGTCTCCCTAAGAATGCATATTTAAGATGTATCAAAGGCTTTAGCCTGCTTAGGTGGCTTCTCCTCCTCGAAGGCAATGTCTTATCCTCATTTACAAGAAGTGGGTTCAAATTCTTAGGTGCCCACCGTTAACTTAAATACATCCCGATGCTCAATTATAGAGCCGGAGAAAACTCGACTCAAGGTGGTCACTTCTCATCCCAATTGGCCGACTGCATACATGACTTAAGAGGATCACTGCGTGAGACATTATCCGTGTATTTTGCATCACTCAGTCAACCATGTTAATTTCATACCAATATCTTCATCTCCCATTCCTTGAGTACATTGAAAATATTCGACAATATGTTCCCAAATGAAAGTGTCATTAGGCCTCCCCACAATGTATGATGGCATTAGCAAGCCAAAATGGTCGAATTAAGAACACCATCGGGAATCGAGTTCCTTGGTTCACCACAGTCGAAAGTGTCAAGCACCACAAAATCGATTGTGGAAGTAAAATTTGTCCATCAGACCAATACATCCTTCACTATCCCTCTAGGAATTTTCACGCCCGGCTGTCACTAGCTGAAGGGCATATTGGTTGGCTCTAATTCTCCTAACCCTAAGTCCACGATAACGTCAAGGCAACAATTACTGTTCCTAAGTCCACTAAAGCATGCCCTAACTTTGAATTTCCTACTACTATAGAAATAGTAGATCACCCGGGTCTTTGCATTTCGGGGGGGCAAATTGTTCCGAATTAGGACGGCTCAACCATGAATGCCTCCTCGTTGACTCCTAGTTTCCTTTACCGTGCACAACCCTTCAAAATTTAGCATATGGCGGATTTGCTTAATGGCATCTAACAAGGGAATATTCGGGCTTGACTTGCTTTGAATGTACCTTCATAAATCCGAATGATTAGTATTTTCTTTGGTGCTCTCAATCTATGAGGGTATGGAGCTGGAGGGATATGATTGGATTTGTCTTCCTCTGATTGATCATCTTTGCCATCTATATTAGGGACAAGAGGTGTGTCTGATTTTTCATCCTCCCTAGCCAATTCCCTATGAGACTCTTGTGATGATTCCTTGGTTGGAATAGTTTTGTCAACTACCTTACCAATCAAGGGAGCTTTAATAAACTTACAAAGGCTCAAAGGTACCTCACTTGAATCCCAAACTTCCCACAATCAAGCTACCTTGTGGGTTTTGGATGGGTTGTGATGGAAGTTTCCTTTTCTGTTGGAAGGTTACCTATAGATGAGGTTAACTTGGTTATCCGGGATCTCACATCATTCAGAGCAGCCGGAAGTTCTGCGGTTTGTGGATTACCGGGCTCAGATAAACTGCGGTAACTATATCTTCCGCATTTCTTATGGAGGTCGGGGGCCGTGGAGTTTTGATTCCCTTGGTTCTAAGGGGATGATGACCTTGATTAGAGTTTTTGAAATCCTTGGGGCCTTATCTCTAAATGGAGGAATGGAATTCTTGGAAACCTTGCCTGGATAGTGAGGACCTTGGTTGTTTGGTAGGTTAGGTGGCCTCCCCCATTCCTCCAGCCTAAAATTGGGGATGCTCGCCCCACCCTAGATTATAAGTTTCGTATATGGGGACTGAAAGGTTTCTTGGTAGTTAAGGGCGTTGGCTTGTTCAATTTGGAATGGCTCCCTAACTTGAGGAAGATTTGGGCAAAGTAATGGTCGAAGTGTGTGGTCATCGATATAATGTATGGCTCCTCTACTCTAGGTCCATTCGTACCGAGGGTAGTCGAGGCACAATTAGCTACCTCATTCAATCTTTTTCATCTCTATATTCTAACTTCCTTTGTCAAATTGGCAATGGCCCGCAACCTATCATTCTCTCTTAGGTGGTGGATTCCGCACTGGATGGCTGCACTTTAGCGTTGTCTAAAGAGGTGTTACCCCAAGTTCGAGCATTCTTCATATAGCCCTAGCACTCTTTTCTTTCATAGAATTCGCCCGCACACATCATCTGATAAAATTGTTTATTATTCAAAGGATAATCCTTGATGAAAGTGCACATATTTGTCCTACATCCAATCCATGGTGAGGGATAGCATGGAGGAGATCCTTATATCTTTCCCATACCACGGCAAACGGTTTCCCTGTGCTTCGTAGTTCACCGTTCTCATGAGAGCATTAGTTCGTGCAGGCGGGAAAAATTTGTTGAGGAACTCATTTCGCATATTTTCCCATGTAAAGATCGAATTTGGTGCCAAGGAATGAAACCAAATTTTAGCTTTCTCCTTTAAAGCAAAAGGGAATAAGAACTAAACAGACATGTGAGGGTGAGCCAAGAGGAAAGAAATGCACCGCGAAACATCTTCAAAATCTCTCTGCGAATGAATATGGTTCTCAGACTAAACCTTGATATACAGGTAAGAGACGGATCATTTCTGACTTCATTAGAAATTGAGTGGCCTCTTCAAGAAGACGAATGCAAGAATGGTCAGAGTCCTTCGAGGTTGCGGATTTCATGGCTCCTTTCCTCCACATTAGGTAAAGGAGCAGGAGAACTTATACCGATTTTGTCGAAGATTACCATTTCCACCTCCTAAAGATCGTTTATTGGGAGCGTAGTATTGGCCCCCATGTTGTGGAGGTTCATAGAGTCCTTTGCTGATTCTCAGGATCATCCATTCGAAAATGTTATCTCAGACACTCGGGCTTATTATGGATTCCTCGTAGTTTCTAGGGATACAATTTAATTAGCCGGTGTTTCGCTATGAGCCCAAATCGACATGCACTACACTAACTCGATCCAAGAAACACTTACTAAGATTTCTCACTAAAAACAAAAAATAAAAAGAAAGGAGAACGCATCGGAGCTGCAATGCAAATTGCAATTTTTACCTCTAGCTCTCTTCGTATCAACTCTCCGTTAGTCGCCACTCCCCAAGAACGCACCAAAATGCTTCGTCCCGATTAGTGTGCCTTCCAATTCTATTCCTGCCGTAGGAATTCATACTGCCTAGCATTGTAATACTGTGGAACTACGTGTCATCTCCACAGGAGTGGTTTGATTCTGGCAGATCAATAGGAGCTTATTCCTCCACTAAAAGTATGATTTAAAGAAAACTGTAATGTTGTGTTGTTTGACTGAATGGTTGATTGGTTTGAATGTTTTAAATAGAAAGACAATTGCTGGGATTTTTAGGGTTCCACTCACTTATGATTAGGTAAATCCCACCTCTCATTTTATAAACTCATCTAGGAACCATTGATAAACGGTCTTCGATGGAGGATTTATCTTTAAATGCTTTTGGAAAATAAAGATGATCGAGTAATACTAAACACTTGTTCTCAATTAAAACGAACCCTTAGCTTGCATTCATGATCAAGCACAACGTGTACCGAGGATATCTCGTTAACACATTGTCAAGAATATGCCCAACTAAGGATTTAAAACCTTTCTACACAAGTGATTAATATTACACAATCCATTGAAGATCAAAAGAGGAATTGAGGGATTTTACCTTGATCGGGTGAGTTTCCCGTATGATCCCGAAGAAGATTTAGAACTCCATAAAAACTTATATGAACGACAAAGCTGAAGAACGATTAATCATAAAACAATACTTAAGTGGAAATCTGAATTAACTTTGTAAATCGAATGAAGAATATGGAATACCAAGATTTAAAGCCTAATAAATATTTATGCCGAAAAGATTACAAACTCTGAATCCAAAACTTCTAAAAGAATGGAAATCTGAAACCGATCTACAAGGTACCACTCAAAAATTGGAGAAAAACTCTTAAAACCTAAACCCTAGAAGTGAAGAACTAAAAACTAAAAGAGAAACCTAAAAACTCCGCCTCTACTTGTGTCCTCCTTTTATAGCCCTCCAAAGTGATTTTTATTTTGGTTTGCTTACGAAAGACCCTCGCACAGACACCTCGACAATTCCCGCAGTTCCATATGCCTCTACCAGAGGACTTAAAGTTCTACCTGTAGAAGATGCTCACCGCCAATTTTTTCGTAAGTCTCTACCTGTGAGGGACTTGGAAGTTCTAACGTAGAAGATGCCTTCACGCCAATTTTTCCAGTTCTACCCGTAGACTTGAAGTTCCCACTCTGAGAAGATGTCCTCTAGTGCTTCCTTGCTTTTGGCTGTCCCCGAGACTTCACAATTGTTCTCACCCACATCCACGTTGTTTCATATTGGCTTCCCTAGCTACATCCTGTGCACTTACGTTTAAACCCGAAGACTAGCACAAATCAAAACACAGAAGAAATTAGCACTGCTCTTATGCCAAATGTGGTAAATTGTGAGTTAAATGCTAGATTCCATTATAATTATCATTCAAAATGTGTATTCATCAAAGGGCACCAGACAGATGGCTCCAATCTGAAATGAAAGAGTTAAAGACTCAATCGTAAGAACTTTTGAGAGGATTTATCCGACCCAAAGGTGTCCCCTGCGCAATTTGTTTATTTGTGAAAAGAAAGATGGCACTCTACTTCGATGTGCATCGACATCTACAGATCAATAAGGTGACGTTGGAAAATAAGTACCCATTGCCGAGGATCAAGATCTTTTTGATCGGGCCATGGAGCGGGTGTCTTTCAAGATGTACTCACGATCGTGGTATTATCGCTGAGGGTAAAGGAAGTAGATGTGCCAAAGACTGCATTTAGAACCCGATATGGCCATTATGAGTTTTTGGTCATGCCATTTAAGGACTAATGCAATCGCAAAGATTCATGGATTTGATGAATATGTGTTCACCCTATGTGATCAATTTGTCAGGGGTTTTTATTGATGACATCCCGGTGTATTCTAATGATGCAATGTGAACATGAACAACAATTCCGAGGAATAGTCTTAGAGACTTTAAGAGAAAAGAAGTTATATGCTAAGCTCAAGAATGTGATTTTACAAAGGGAAGTCTCATTCCTAGGCCATATTGTGTTCGCTCGAGGGTATAAGAGTTGATCTCGCTTAAGATTGAAGCTTGCCAGGACTGAAATCACCTCAAAATGTAATCAGGTGAGAAGTTTCTTGCTTAGCTTCTGCTATTATAGAAGATTTGTGAGAGGCTTTTCTACCATAGCTTCCCGCCACCAAGTTACTTCAGAAAGGAATAAAGTTTGAGTGACAGACAAATGTCGAATAGTTTTGAACAGCTTGAAAGGATGTCAGTTGTTCAATATTGACACACTTTACCCGAAAAGAGTATACCTTGTATTGTAACACCCCAAATTATACCCTAACAGTTTTATAACATGTTTTGGGTATAATAAACGTAAAGGTATATTTATTCGAATAAATGTTATAAAACAAAAGTAGGAATATGCATAAGTTAAATTACAAATAATAAAGAAGATTTGAGGCCATTGTAAAATATTATAAACGATTCGGTAAATATTATAAGAGTTGAGGACCAAAGTAAAAATAAAAGGGGATAAGATCAATAAGGATAAGACCAAAGAAACATCTTGGCTTCGTCTGGAGAAAAGGAGAGCAAATACGAAGAAAAGCAGTTAAGAAGAAAGAAGATTATATGTATGGAATTTGAGTATGGGTACTGATACGTCTCTGAAAATATGGAACTATGATTTTGTATCGCAAAGCATGAAATAAGGGGTATTGGTATGGAATTATGATTTGGTATAGAGAAGTATGGAACCATGAATAAGTATAAACTACGTGGAGTACGGAAGTCTAGTTTTGACTATAAAGTTTAGATATTGGCTGCCAAGAACCCTCTATCTTGTGTATGGTTTGGGTTTAGAACTCCTAAACTCCTTTCTTGTAGGGTTGAGTTAAGAAGAGCTTTCTTAAGGCTCCTAAATATGAGTGCGAGAAGGGTCTAGTTGCAAGTTGAACCTTTAAAATTCCCTAATGGCCATCATATGCGCATCCTGATCTTGGTGATTGCACAAAAAAAGCCACCAGAAATACGTGGAATTCCTAAGTGAGTCCTTCTTAGTAAAGTGTAGCCACATCAATGAACTTGATGTTAGGCTTTGAATTACTCGGGATTTGGACCTCGTAGACCAAGTTATAGTCCTTTACCTGGGTCACCAGCTAAATCTGGTGGGTCAGTTCCACACCCTAGTCAACTAAATTCTGGACCTTAGAACGAGTTTTTGAACCAGAAATAAAGAGAATTTGGCAGTAAGTCCTTCTGTGAAATTGTAGCCACATCAATGAACTTGATGTTAGGCTTTTGACTTTCTCAATTCGGACTCCTGTAGACCAAGTTATGGTCTTTTTACTTTGAAATCTAAGGAACGCTGACGAGGAGTCGCTAAACAAGTGGGTCACACGAACTGTCGCCCAAATGCTGACGCAGGGGTCGCTAAACAAGGGGTCGCTGGGCGGAATGTAGTCGCCAACAAAGGGACGAGGGGTCACAAACAAGGGGTCACACGAACAAAGGGTCGCCCCAACAGCGGGACGGTGGGTCGCAAACGCGGGTCGCCGCGAATGCGAGTCGGCCACCGCGACGAGGGTCGCCAAACAAGGGGTCACAATGGAACAAAGTATCGCCCAACGCTGGACGAGGGGTCGCCAAACAAGGGTCACGCGGAACAAGAAGGCCAACAAAGGGACGAGGGGTCGCCAAACAAGGGGTCGCTGCTGAACAATGGTCGTCCAACGCTGGACGAGGTCGCCAAACAGGCGGCCGCCAGCGGAACAAAGCGGATCGCCCCAACAAAGGGCTGCCTGTCAAGACCGGCCGCGAAGACCCCAACTAAGGTCATATCTCCTTCGCTTGAACTCCGATTGGGGTGTTCTGACTCTATGGAAAGCCCATCGAAAGTAAAGAATCCATCCATATGCCCGGTGGGAGATATTGGGATGTCGACCGTCAAACCGCTTGTCACTCGCAGCTCGTCATCTGTGTCATCTCGTCAAGATCGACCGCAAGATGACCTCCAACTTCTAAGGTCATATCTCCTTCGCTTGAACTCCGATTCGGGTGTTCTTGACTTCTATGGAAAGCCCATTGAGTCAACAATCCATCAATAGACAGTTTGATAAGATCGAACTCATATAGTTCCAAAACACGGAAAACAGTAAAGTGATGGTAAACATAATGAGATATGAAAAATGAAAAGATACGAATAAATGGTATTTATATATCACATATGATTACCGAATGACAATAATTTTATTCAGAATATGAGATATATACCGAAAGCATAAAATACACAAAGGATTGTCCGCTTTAGAACCCGGTAGAGGGATACGGGCATGCCTATTTGGAAGAATAAGTCTCGCAGCATATCGCTTATATTTGAAATCTGGGACCCCGTGTGGGTCAATGACATAGATCCCGTTTTGACTGTGTGGCCCCGAGTGGGTCACCACAATACCCGGCCCTCATGGGAATAGTCACCGTCTCTGACAGTTGATGATACCTTCTGCATAATATATTACGCTCTACGGGCTCTCATGGATCAATTGCTTACACAAAGGAATATAGCACCTTCTGTCCCTGATTATAGTATTCCTGGTGATTCACTCCTAAGGTTTATGCGTACATGAACATAAAAGAAATGACAAATATGCAAAGGAAAAATGCGAAGAATACGTGGGAAGCATAGCACCGCTTATGTGATGATAGTATATAGCTACAAGAACAAGAAGTAAAAGTACAAGATTACATGAGGTGATTCGGAAGATGATATAAAATGAAACTGGGTTATGATAAGTATATATATGAGAAATGACAAGAATTCAGATCGTTATATGTGTTATATGCATTTGTATAAAAGTGTGGTGACTCTAATAGAAGTCATATTCCCACTGCTGCAGTTTAGCACTGGTGTTCAATCCGTAGGTACAAAAGAGGAAAACCAGAGGGACAGACAATCCACATCACAAATAAAGGCCACACATCATCAAAAAGCCTACCGGGAAGACACCTTGTGCCCATTTTTGTATATGAAATTAGGAACTAATGTAAATATTGTAAATGTTGAACATTTCCATATTTGGAGCTTGTATATATATTTTGTAATCCGTCGCTACAGTAATGTAATACAAGCAATTGTTTAACATTATATGAATATGCAAGGTAAAGGTTATAGCATGGGATAAAAAGAAGATCCCCAATCGAGATCTCGTGCACTCACGCCACAAATAGTGGTACCGGGGCAGCATCCCTGGCTTGTTCTGACCGCCAATCCTGGGTCGGATCTGAGAAAGGGTGTTACAGCTTTAGTGGTATCGTGAGCTCTGTTTAGCGCTTCGAAAAGCCTAAGTTTGTACTCGGGAATAGAGTATATAAAATGTAAAAGCCCGTGTTTAGTAATGGGCCTGGCGTGGATGTCCTCGTTTTGTGAAGTAGATGGATCGTCCCTTTAAGAAGTCGAGAGTGCAACTCAATGGAACAAGGGTTATCCGTCAACCTTCGTAAAGTAATGTACCTAATGAACTCCACTAAGCCTCACGAGAATATCGCAAGACACGGCTCGCCTGATAGATCGTCTCTCCTAAAGCCCAATGTATTAACAAGAAGAAGACATGAGCGAGGAATCTATGGCCGAGCATGGAAGAGTCAGAGAAAGCCGACCGTTAGGAAAGCCAGATGGTAGTATTGAAGAGGTTTTTCGATGTCCTCCCGATCGTAGAGCATCATGCAAATTTCCACTATCATAGGTGAGGCATATGATTGGTGGAAACTAGTACTCAAAAGTCCAAGGATTCCAAGTCCCCTGACATGGGAATTCTTTGTCCAAGAATTTAGGACAAAGTATGTTACTGAGATGTATAGGGATTCCAAGTGGAAACAGTTCCTAAATTTGAAGCAAAGGAGCTTATCGGTGGCTGAATATGAAAAAGAATTTAGCCATCTTAGTAAATATGCACCGGAGTTGGTCCTCATTGAGGCATTTCGGTGTAGGTAATTTGAGGATGGATTGCATGATTCCATCAAGAAATATTTGGCACCTGTGACTTCTCTTCAAACGGTGGATTTTTATCAGTTAGTCCAAGCTACAATGAAAGTAGAGAGACTAGAAACGAGCAGCAAAGAAAGTTTTCAAAAGAAGAAGTTTTCAGAGGAGCTTCATTCTCCTTTCGAAAAAGAGCTAGAGAATCTCCAAATTTCAATCGTAATATAGTTCCGTCGGTGGGTAGAAGGCAAAGGTCCAATGTAACACGAGTACGTGCAGGTGCTTCAGCTTGGACAAAGAGAAATTCCGCACGCCCCACATAAAAGGCATTTGGGAGTTTGCAGTGGATATTGACAAGTGAGGGCGTTTAGCACAAGCCTCAAGATTTGAAAGCACAAGTGGTCCTCGAGAGTCAGGGGATATTGTGGCCAACAAGGAAGTGGTGAGGAAGATCCATGCACTACCTCCGACTCAGGACCGGTAGGGCCGAGTGGCCTATCTCAAAGATAGAGGACGAGGAGGCATAGTGTCGGAAACAGTAGATCGTCCTATGCTTCATAAAGACCAAAGACGAAGCATATTATGAAGCGCTCGTGGAGGATCAATACCCCGTTATACGTATATTTTTCTTTTTATAAGGGATATAGAGATGCATGCCTGATTTGATCCCGGATCTACTATTCATATGTGCATGGAGTATGTATTTGACAGTACGAAGAAGGAGAAATTAGCATATGACATGCATGTAACTAGTCCGCTGGGCACAACGTTAGTGTGAATAAAGATATGCGCGTAAATTGCCCCATTGTTATACAAACTTAGAGTTTCTCGTCGATTTGATAACTTTACCATTCCGAGAGTTTGACTTGATTCTGGGAATGGATTGCTGTCTAAGCACCGAGCTACAGGATTGTGGACAAAAGACGGTAGTGTTGAGATGCTCACCGTAATCGAGGTACAGTACAAGGCATCGGATCATGTAATGTCTAATGTCATCTCCACTGCGCAGCTTAGAGAATTATGAGGAAAGGACAGAGACATTCTGTTTTGATACTTGACTCCAAGAGAGGTCGGTTGATGTAGAAAGATCCCAAAGAGTAAGGGAAATTTCCTGTATGTATTCCCTAAGAGTTACCTGTGCATTCCACACGAGAGGACTTAGCCACAGAACCGTAATTCGCAACACCTATGTCAAGGGCACCAGACAGATGGCTCCAACGGAGTCAGAGTTAAAGAGTCAATTGCAAGAACTTTTAGATAAAGTGATTTATCCACCCAGCAGGTCCCCTTTGGGGCACCTCGCTTATTTGTGAAAAGAAGATGGCACTCTACTTGATGTAGCATCGATTATCTGGCAGATTAAGGTGACAAAGTGAAAACAAGTACCCATTGCCGAGAATTGAAGATCTTTTGATCAAGCCAAAGGAGCGGGTGTCTTTTCGAAGATAGACCTACATCGGTATTACTGGGCTGAGGGTAGCGAAGGAGATGTGCCGACTCAGGATGAACCCGATATGGCCACAGGAGTTTTTGGTCATGCTATCGGCCGACTAATGCACTGGCAAGATCTATGGATTTGATGAATAGGGTTTTCCTACCCTATGTGGATCAATTTGTTGTGGTTTTTATTGATGACATCCTAGTGTATTCTAAGGATGCACAAGAACATGAACAACACCTGAGAATAGTCTTAGAGACGTTAAGAGAAAAGAAGTTATATGCTGTTTAGCAAATGTGATTTTGGGCTAAAGGAAGTCCTACTCCTAGCCATATTGCGCCCCGAGGGTATAAAGTTGATCCCGCTAAGATTGAAGTTGCTAGAATTGAAATCACCTCAAATGTAACCGTGAGAAGTTTCTGGGCTTAGCCTGCTATTATAGAAGATTTGTGAGAGGCTTTTCATTATAGCTTCTCCGCCACCAAGTTACTCAGAAAGGAATAAAGTTTGAGTGACAGAAATGTCGTGAATAGTTTTGGAATAGCTTGAAAGGGATGCCGGGTTGAAGAATCGTATTGACGCAACCTACTCCGGGAAAAGAGTATACCTTGTATAGTGATGCTTCAGGCATTGGTTTAGGATGCGTGTTAATGCAAGACGGAAAGTAGCCGCTTATGCATTCGCATAGCTTGAAGCCACATGAACAAAATTATCCCACTCATGACCTAGAGTTAGCTGCGGTAGTGTTTGCTTTAAAAATATGGCGACACTACTTATACGGGGAAAAGTGTAGAATTTATACCGATCATAAGAGTCTCAAGTACTTGCTAACGCAGAAAGAGTTAAATTTGAGACAACGGAGGTGGTTAGAGTAAAGGATTACGACCGCATCATAGATTATCCCGGAAAGGCTAATATAGTAGCCGATGCTTTGCCGAAAGACAAGCAGTAGCAATGTCACTACAAGACAAAGGATCGGAGATTAGGTGATGATGGAGCTATGTTAGTTTCAATTAGAAGCGCAACCCGCTTTTTAAAGAAAATGATTATGATGCGCTAAAAATGATGAAGAGTTACAGATGGTTAGAGATGGTGACAAGACCGAGTTTTTAGAGAAAGAAGCTGGAAGTTTGTATTTCCATAATAGATTATGTATGCCAGATGATAAAGAGCTAAAGAAAAAGTTGCTATTTGAGGCTCATAATACGCAGATTTACCATGCATCCTGGAGGAATAAGATGTACCAGATTCTGAAACGCTTTATTTGGTGGAAAGGAATGAAAGAGATGTGACAGAATATGTGTCTATGTTTGACGTGTCGCCAAATCAAAGCCGAACACCCGCGCCAACAGTTTGTTAAATCCCTTCCACCTCACTGGAAGGGATAACATTACCATGGATTTTCAAGCTTTTCCCTCACACAACAAAAAACATGACTCGTTTGGTGATCAGAGATATTCACAAAGTCGGCCCATTTTATACCAATGTGATTGACTATCTGGATCGATCAGCCAGTTACATGATGAGATTGTGCGATTGCATGGTGTGTCGTTGTTCATTGTGCCTGGGATAGAGATCCGAGATTTACGCCAAGGTTCCGAAGGAATTACGCTTAGCTTTAGGCACTAAGCTGAATTTTAAGACGGCATTCCATCCGCAAAAACAGATGACAATCAGAGAGATTGATTCAAAAAGCTCAAGATATGCTTCGAGGTCAGGTCATGGAATTCTCGAAGTTGGGATAGGTATATTCCATTGATGGAATTTGCCATAACAATAGTTTTCAACAAGCATTGGTATGGCACCATATGAAGCTTGTATGGTCGAAATGTAGAACCCCAGGCTGGACAGACTGAATGAGTTAAACTCCGACAGGTCCGCACATAGTAAAAGATACGTAAGAGAAAGTACGTTATTCAAGGGCAGGTTAAAGGCGGCCAGTTGATAGACAAAATCGTATGCCAACCTAAAGAGGAGAGATATCAATATAAAGTGGAGACAAGGTCTTCTTAAAGGTATCACCATGGAGGAAAATTCTAGTCTGGGCCGTAAAGGCAAGTCGAGTCCAAGGTTCATAGGCCATATGAGATTTTGGAACGTGTTGGCCTGTGGCTTATCGATTGGCAATTCCTACGAGTTGGTCAAACATACGATGTGTTTCATGTGTCGATGTCTGAGATACTGGCTCGATGAGTCGCAGACATATACTACAAGTGCAAGAAATACAAGTACAAGAAGATTTTGTTTATATGATGAGGAGCCAAAGGCTATTTTGGCTCGAGAGGTGAAACAGCTACGGAACAAACAAGTACCATTAGTGAAAGTCCTCTGGCAACACCATGGCAGAGAAGAAGCTACTTGGGAGCCATAAACTATGAGAGCACGCATCCGCAATCCTTCTAATCGTATGAATTTCGAGGACTTAAATTTTTTAAGGGGGAGAGTTGTAACACTTCAAATTATATCCTTAACAGTTTTATAACATGTTTTTGGGGTATAATAAACGTGAAGGTATATTTATTCTAATAAAATAAAGATAAAAACAAAAGTAGAATATGCATAAGTTAAATTACAAATAATAAAGCAGATTCGAGCACATTGTGAAAAATATTATAAATTGATTTAAAAATATTATAAGAGTCGAGGACCAAAGCAAAATAAAAAGGGATAAGATCAATATGATAAGACCAAAAGAAATATCTTATTTTGGTCTTGGAGAAAAGGAGAGCAAATACGAAGAAAAGAAGAAGAAGAAGAAGAAGAAGATTACAGGTATGGAATTTGAGTATGGGTACGGATACATGTCTTGAGTTGTATGGAACTATGATTTTGTATCGCAAAGTATGGAAATATGGGTATTGGTATGGAATTATGATTTGCATAGAAAAGCATGGAACCAAGGAATAAGTGTATGTAACCATGAGTATGGAAGTCTAGTTTTGGACTATAAAGTTTAGATACAGGTTAAGAACCCTCTATCTTGTGTATGGTTTGGGTTTAGGAACCTCAAACCCTTCTTGTAGGGTTGAGTTAAGAAGAGCTTTAAGGCTCCTAAATATGGGTGTGAGAAGGGTCTAGTTGCAAGTTGAACCCAGAAAATTCCCTATCGTCGATCATATGCAGTATCCGGATCTTAGAACGGATTGTTGGGTCAGAAATACAGGGAATTCCGAAGTGAGTCCTTCTAGTAAATTGTAGCCACATCAATGAACTTGATGTTAGGCTTTTGAATTACCTCTCAATTTGGACCTCTGTAGACCAAGTTATAGTCCTTTGACTGGGTCACCCAGCTACCTGGTAGGGTCAGGCTTCGCCAATTCGGCCAACTAGCCGGACCTTAGAACGATTTTTTGAACCAGAAATAAAGAGAATTTGGCAGTAAGTCCTTCTGTGAAATTGTAGCCACATCAATGAACTTGATGTTAGGCTTTTGACTTTCTTAATTTGGACTCCTGTAGACCAAGTTATGGTCTTTTTACTTTGAACAGCCAAGGAAATGTCGGGACGAGGAGTCTAAAACAAGGGGTCACACGAACGCTGGTCGCCCAACAAAGGGACGAGGGGTCACAAACAAGGGTCGCTGGAACAAGAGTCGGCCAACAAAGGGACGCAGGGGTCGCCAAACAAGGGGTCACAAGAAGGAATGTGGTCGCCCAACAAGGGACGAGGGGTCGCCAAACAAGGGTCACTAATGAACAAAGTGGGTCGCCCAACAGCGGACGAGGGGTCGCCAAACAAGGGGTCGCCACGAACGCGAGTCGGTCATCAGCGGGACGAGGGGTCGCCAAACAAGGGGTCGCACGAATAAAGGGTCGCTCCAACAAAGGACGAGGGGTCGCCAAACAAGGGGTCGCCGCGGAATGCGAGGCTCACAATGCTGGACGAGGGGTCGCCAAACAAGGGGTCGTCAAGAACAGCGGTCGTTCAACGCTGGGACGGTGGGTCGCCAAACAAGGGGTCGTCGCGGAACGGGCGCTGATCGGCCAACAAAGGCTGCCTCGTCAGACTGGTCGCGCAAGGACCTCCACTTCTAAGGTCATATCTCCTTCGTTTGGATCTCGATGCAGTGTTCTTGACTGCTTCAGTTCATTGAGTCAAGAATCCATCCATATGCCTGAGGGAGATATTAGATGTCAGACCAAGGCGTCAAACCGAGCTTGTCACTTCAGTGTAGCTCGTCAGTCCAGGTCATCTCGTCAAGACTGACTGCGCATGACCTCCAACTTCGGAAGGTCATATCTCCTTCTGCTGAACTTACTAAAATGACTCTATGGAAAGTCTATCGAGTCAACAATCCATCAATAGATGCTGACAAGATTGGAACTCATATTAGTTCCAGAAAACATCAAGCAGTAGGCAGGACAGGTAAACATACTTATATGAAAATGAAAAGATACGAATAAATGATTGTATTTATATATCATATTATGATTACCGAATGACAATTACCGGGAATATGAGATATATATCGAAAGCATAAAATATAATAAAGATTGTTCGCTTAGAACTCGGTAGAGGGATAGATGGGCATGCCTATTTGAAGAATAGCCCGCAAAGATATCGCTTATATTCGAAATCTGGACTCTGTGGTCAATGACATAGATCCCATTGATCAAAAATCCCGAAGGGTCACCACAAATCCGCCTGATAATTAGTCACCGTCTCTGACAGTTGATGACACTCGTATAATATATTACGTCGCTTACAGTTCTCATGATCATCATCAGCCATACAGTTGAATATAGCACCTTCGGTCCTCATGGATTATAGTATTCCCAAGATTCAATTCCTAAGGTTTATGCGCATGAAACATAAAAGAAATGACAGTATATGCAAAGGAAATGAAGAGAATATGGCTACAGCACCTGCCATGATGATAGTATACAAATACAAGAACAAGAAGTAAAAGTACAAGATTACATGAAAAGATCAGATGATATAAAACGAAACTGGTTATGATAAGTATATATAGCAGAAATGACACAATCTCAGACGTTATATGTGTTATACGATTTGTATAAAAGGCATGACTTCCATTAGAAGTTTCATACTCCCAATTAAGCGTGAAAAGCTTAGCACGGGTGTTCAATCCGTGTAGGTACAAAAGAGGAAACCAGAGGACCGGACAATCCACATCAGCAGTCAAAGGCCACACATCAATAGCTCCACCTGGAAGACCTTTAGGTTCATTTCAGATATGAAATTTTGTAAACCAATGTAAATATTGTAAATGCTGAACATTTCCATATTTGGAGCTTGTATATATATTTTGTAATCCGCATGTATCGTAATACAAGTTAATTGTTTAACATTGTGCTGAATATGCAATTGAAATGCATGTTAGCAACACAATTTCAAAATCATTTACAAACAATTTCAAAATCATTTTAGAACCGCCTAAACCTAGGCTCTCGATAATTACTTAAATTCGAGACGCCTCATCTTAATCCCACCCGCTTTGGGCGGATCCGAATCCGAGTCCGGATGCCACTAAAATCACTCAAAATCATATCTTAAGGGTTTATTACTTAAATCGGCAAGCCCACAAACCTTTACATTTAACAAAATCTATTTACAATGTAGGCATCCAAGCCTTTTCAAATGATTTACAAAATAGATGTACAAAGATTCAAATTGTTTTATACAAAATATCCATATCAAAAAGAACACATGAAATGAGGCACATGTCGGAGACACCCGAGATTTCTTCTTTATGACTCCGATCATTCGATCTTGGGTCCGCGATCGATCACTATCTATCACTTGTTACCCGCGCATTGGTAAAACAATACGCCTGCTACCATGCTTAGTGGTTCTATACAAATCCATTCCGCCTAAATTAAATCACCCATGCACTTAATAATTCGTAACTTTCCATCATTTGGATGATCAATTTATAAATACATTACATATACTTTGTTATATATATACAATAAATTATAGTTCATTGATCATCCCATAAATACATTTTCATAATCAATATTTCACATCTCAAATCAATTCAAATATGCTCACAAATTCAATTTAGTTCTGACATTCAATTCAATTCTGAAAATCAATTCAGTTCTGAAAATAAACGCTATGCCAATCAATCTTGCCTCACAATCACTTCAGTTATGCCAATCAATTCGCTTATGCCCTTAACGAATTTAACCTATGCCTCGACATAATAAAGATGACAAGTCACCCAGATCTAATCTACTGGCCGTTGTGCCCAGATCACATGGTTTTATAACACAAAGACGGTCCCGCCTGGTCACACCGCTATAAACAATCAAATAGTGAACACCACTGATACGGTCCCGCCGGGCTGCGCATCTGGAGTGACACATCAATAGTTCCGCTAGTGATCATATTCAATCTATTGGTATACTAATCTATCCTCGATGCGAAATAAACTGCTAACATTCTATTATACGTTTAAACTTTATAGCAAAAATATAGTATAATATTTACGCTTTGTATAAATAATATTTTCAATAATCATGCAATTTTTATATGCAAACATTTCACAATCACTTTTCAAATCAATTAAATCAATTCAATATGCTTTTGAACAAACATGCAAAAACTGAAAAGCGAGGAATAGGAGTTGTGAGGAACAAACATTTCTAAACTTGAAATGAGAATAGATTTAGGAAGAACAAACCCAAAAAAATTCGTGACTTTGATTCCAAACCTGGAATCTCAATCACGCTTGTCTTTTCTCTCTTCGGCCCTATTCCAAACCATTAAAGAATAATATTATTCATGCATTTCAGTAGTTTTGTTTAGATTGATTTTTCGAGGCATTATGAGTTCCAATTCTAAACAAGATATATATAGATGGATCTGACTAATGGGCTTTCTATAGAGTCAAAGAACACCCGAATCGAGTTCGATCGGCGAGTTATGACCTTCCGGCTGAGGCCACACAGTCAAATCCCGAACTCGACGAAAGCAGACCCGAACTGGACGAGCTCATCTACCACCTCAGTCAAACATCTTCTTATACCCTCAGAATATTAATGTATTCTTGACTCAATGGGCCTCCATAGAGTCCAAGAACACCAAATCGAGTTCAAACGAAGGAGATATGACCTTCCGTTGGAGGTCATGCTCGCCTTGACAAGTCGGCTACACCGTTGGGCGATCACTATTCATCGACGACCCCTACCGGATTTAATTCGCCCACCGCTCACCGACGACTTCGTTTGACAAATTTCGCCCACCGCGCGACTACCACCGTCATTGACGAATTTCTGTTTGACACTTCGCCCACCGCTGATCGCATCACCGCTCATTGACGAATTTCTTGTTTACGCCAATTTCGCCCACCGCTGGACGACCATCGCTCATTGACGCAATTCTATTGTTGACGCACTCGCCCATCGCTGACTACCACTGCTCATTAATACCCCTATCGGGACGACCGCCCATCGCTCATCGACGAATTTCTTGTTTGACGCACTCCCTCGTCCACCGCTGGTCGACCACTGCTCATCGACGACCCTTGTTTGACGCACTTATCGAAGCCGCACCCATTTGACTGTCAGAATAAAAAGACCATAATCCCTGGGTCTACAGTCCGAATCGAAATTCAGTGCTTCCAACATCAAGTTAATTGATGTGGCCAAATTTACTAGAAGGACACACTACCAAATCCCCTTCACTTCGTAATCCCAAATCAGCTCTAAGGTCTGGCTATCGCGCACTACCACAATGTACCTTCCCATGGTTTAAAATGCAACCAAACTTTCCCCTAAGGCCGATAACTACCCAACAATCCTGGGGTGGTAGAAGAAGACCAAGTAGAGAAGACCTACCTCATAGAGTTTGTCGAAAGTCCCCGGTTCCTGCCTCTCTACTAGAAGTTTTAAGCTAGAAGACTTCCTTCGTGAGCCGCGGAGACCTATGGTCCGATCATTTAAAATCTAGAGAGAAGGTGGAGCCTCTCTCTCTAACTTTCCTTTTCTCCATTTTTCTTTTCTTATGGATCACTCTAATCGTATTTTATTTTAAAAAAAGGAGGAAGCTCTCCCTTTCCTACATGCCATGTCATTTCCTTGAATTTTTTCCTTTTACTCATTTATTTCTCCTTAATATCACTTAGACATATAAATTTATTTATAATTGACCCTCGGGGTCCCCATTTTACAATTTCTATATTTTCTCTTTTCACTGGGTTCATTTCGATTCAACAATCATCTAATCAATATAAAAAAATTTTTAAAATACCCAAGTTGGCTCAATTATATCTTAATATAATAATTTTATTATAAAAATTTTAGGTATTTTCGGGTGTTATATGACGTGTCGAAGTCAAAGTCGAATCAAGTGCCAACAGTTTGTTAAATCCTCCAATTCTCACGGCGGGATAACATTACCATGGATTTTGTGGTCGGTTTTCCTCACACAACAAAACATGACTCGCTTGGGGTGATTGTAGATAGCTCACAAAGTCGGCCCATTTTATACCGCCAGATTGACTATTCTATGGATCGACTACGAAGCTATATGTGGGATGAAATTGTGCGATTGCATGGTGTGCCGCTGTTCACAGCCTGATAGAGATCCGAGATTTACGCCAAGGTTCGAAGGAATTAAGGCCGCTTTAGGGCACTAAGCTGAATTTTTAGTATCGCATTCCATCCGCAAATGTGATGGAGCAATGAGATTAATTGTGCTCAAGATATAAGCCGAGGTCGTGGTCATGAATTTTCGTGAAGTTGGGATAGGTATATTCCATTGATGGAATTTTGCCTATAACAATAGTTTCTACCAAGCATTGGTATGGCAACTATATGAAGCTTTGTAATGGGTCGGGAAATGTAGAACTCCCGTATGTCGATGTAATCTGAAACGAGCGCAAACCGACAGTCTCGCATATAGTAAAAAGACATGTAAGAGAAAGTACAAGTTATTCTACAGAGGGTAAAGGCAATTTAGTGGATAGACAAAAAATCGTATGCCAACCTAAAGAGGAGAGATATTGAATATAAAGCTAGCCAAGGTCTTCTTAAAGGTATTGGGCGCGGAGGAAAATTTAGGTTTGGTCGAAGGCAGCCGAGTCCAAGGTTCAGGCCATATGGAGATTTTGGAACGATTGCCCCGTGGGTTTATCGATTGGCACTTTACGTAGTTGGCCAAATTACAATCGATGTGTTTCTGCGTGTCGATAGTTTCGAGATACCGTCACGAGTCGCACATACTACCAAAGGTAAGAAATATATAAGTACAAGAAGATTTGTTCATATGACGGCGAGCCAAAGACCATTCGCTCGAGAGGAAACAGTTTATGAACAAACAGTACTATTATTAGTGAAAGTTCTCTGGCAACACCATGGTAGAGAGCCATTTGGGAGCCGTAAGCAACTATGAGAGTACAAAGATCCTAAGAACTCTTCGAACAGTATGAATTTCGAGGATCTAAATTCTTTTTAAGGGAGAGTTGTGAACACCCTAAAATTATACTCTTAACAGCTTTTATAACATGTTTTGGGGTATAATAAACGAAAGGCATATTTATTCGAATAAAATAAAGATAAAACAAAGTAGGAATATGCATAAGTTAAATTACAAATAATAAAGAAGATTTGAGGCTATCAGAAAATATTATAAATTGATTTGCAAATATTATAAGAGTTGGAGGACCAAAGTAAAATAAAAAGGGGATAAGATCAAATAAGGATAAGACCAAAAGAAATATCTTATTTTGGTCTTGGAGAAAAGGAGAGCAAATACAAAGAAAAGAAGAAGAAGAAGAAGAAGAAGATTACAGGTATGGAATTACTCGACCTGGTATGGGTACCTGAGTTCCTGGGTTGTATGAACTCCGTGAATATTTGTATGAATATACATGTCTTGGCTTGGAAACTCCCAATCTCATTTCTTGTTGGGGATTAAGTTGGTAAGAGCTCTAAGGATCCTAGATATGTGCTTTAGGAAGGGTCTAGTTGCAAGTTGGAACCAAGAAAATTCCCTATTTTTGATCATATACAGAGGCGGGACTTAGAACGAGTTTTTAGGTCAGGAAGTAAAGTGAATATGAAGTAAGTCCTTCTGATAATTGTAGCCACATCAAGAACTTGATGTTAGGCTTTGAATTTCTTAATTGACTCCGAGACTAAGCAGTATCTTTTTACTCGAACAATACCAAATAGCGAAGGGTCACCTATGAGGTCGTCAAACAGGTCAAGAGACCATGCGCGCAGGTCAGCGCACTCATGCAAGAGGCTCGCGACCTCATCCCCGTAGAGGTCCGGAAAGCCTGGCCATGGTGAGCTCAACTCGCCGCTAAGAGCTCCACCGCCATGCGTAGCTCCACTTCGGCCATGTAGACCTCTGCTCGGGTCGCCCCCGCCAGAGGTCGCTGTGTCCTATAGAGGTCGCCAGTCCTGTAGGGGTCGCCGATCCGTGAGAGGTCGCCGATCCCGAAGAGCTCGTACCATTAAGATCGATCGCGCGATGACCTCCAACTGAAGGTCATATCTACTTCGTCAACCTGATTGGGTGTTCTCGACTCATGGAAAGCCCATTGAGTCAAGAATCCATCCATATGCCTCAGGATTATTAGATGTCGACTAAGGGTGTCGCATCGGAGCTCGTCGCCACTTCAGTACTCGTCGGGCCTGTGTCACCAAGACTGGATCATGCATGACCTCCAACTTCTAAGGTCATATCTCCTTCGTTCGAACTCCGATTTGGGTGTTCTCGACTTATGAAAGCCCATTGAGTCAAGAATCCATCCATATGCCCGAGAAAGATATTAGATGTCAAACATAGTGTTAGACTGAGCTCGCTACTTCAGTGCAGCTCGTCGGGCCTGTGTCACCAAGGCCAAGATCGATCGCGCATGACCTCCAATAACTTCTAAGGTCATATCTCCTTTGTCCGAACTCCGATTGGGTGTTCTGACTCTATGGAAAGCCCATTGAGTCAAGAATCCATCCACATGCTTGAAGAAGATATTAGGATGTCAGACCGAGGTGTTAGACCGAGCTCGTCACTTCAGTGCAGCTCGTCGATCCGTGCCGCTGTCAAGATCGATCACAAGATGACCTCCAACTTCGTAAGGTCATATCTCCTTCGTTTGAACTCCGATTTGGGTGTTCTTGGACTCTATGAGCCCATTGAGTCAAGAATTCATCAATAGACAGCTTGATAAGATTGGAACTCATATTAGTTCCAGAAAACACTGAAACAAAAAGAGGGCAAATACAAAAACTATAGTTATTTGTATTATGAACGCCATTATGAATTCATAAATAGCCTATAAGTATACGCAGAAGCAGTTATTTATGCATATAATGAAGTATGAAATGTAAAGATATGAATAACTGATTGTATATATCTTGCGCGATTACCGAATGACAATAATTATTCCTGGGAACATGAGATATATATCGAACATAAAATACATATTGATTGCTCGCTTAAACCCGGGTAGAGGGATAGATGGGCATGCCTATTAGGGAAAAATAAGTCTGCAGCATACGTTCGATATTCGCCCCGTTTGGGTCGACATGAGATAGATCCCGTTGGATCACTAAGGGCCCCGGAAGGTCACCACAATACCGGCCTCATGGATAGTCACCGTCTCGAACAAATGATGATACCTTCGTATATTATATTACAAATACCCGGTTCTCATGGACCAATGCTTCATATTGAATATAGCGCCTTCAGTCTCTCATGGATGAGGTAGTTTTATCCACTTCTAAGGTTTATGCATGAAACATAAAAAGAAATTGACTGGTATATGCAAAGGAAATGTAGAGAATACATGACATGACATGAGAAGCATTAGCACCGTTTATGTGATGACAGATACGCTACAAGAATAAGAAGTAAAGTACAAGCTGACATGAAAAGTATATGAAGATGATAAGAAATGAAAACCGATTATGAAAAGTATATATATATATGAGAAATGACAAGAATCAGACATGCTATATGTGTTATATTCATTTTAGAGAAGTGTGATGACCTCTTAATAGAGGTCATTCATGTGTATTAATCACCAAGCTGCAGTTTAGCACGAGTGTTCAATCCGTAGGCCGTAAGAGGAAACCGTAGGACATGACAATCCACATCAAAGAATCAAAGGCCACACAACAATAGTGCTCACCGAAGACCTTTAGGTCTATTTTATATGAAATTTTGTAAACCACGTAAATATTGTAAATGCTGAACATTTCCATATTTGGAGCTTGTATATATATTTTGTAATCCACAAGCATGTGTCGTAACATGCTAATTGTTTAACATTATATGATTATGCAAGTGTAAAGCAGGCATGATAAAAAGAGTGACCTCACTTGATCCTACGAGTCAGCGTCGCTTAGTGGTATCGCAGCATCCCGTATTTGGTTCTGACTACCAATCGGTCGGATCGAGAAAGGGTGTCGCTGTACACCTTCCATATTTTGCCCAGATTTTGTTATTTTTCCCACTTTGATGCCAATTCACTCCAAACAACTTATAATTCATAATAATTTCAAAACCAACTTTGAATTCATCCAAAAACAATTCCACAACACTTAAATTGGTGCTATGGAACCTCAAACCTCAAAATCTTAGGTGGAATTCCAAGAACTCAACCTAGTTCCACCATTTCTTTTTAAAACCACATAATTTTGATGATTCCAAGTTTCTTTTACATCAATTGGGGTTTTACACTCATAACTCCAACAATTCAAAGGTTATGTGCTCTTTGCACAACACTTAGTCCAAAGGAGAATCTAATCTCCATACCAAAAAACCTTAGGATTCAAATCAAAAACCCAAAAATAAGGATTCCATACCTTGATCTTCTTCTCCTCTTCCTTCTTCTTCCTTCTCTTCCTCTTGCTCTGCCTTCTCCTCTCCTCCTCAAACCGCGTGGAACCCTAAAGCAGCAAGTATGAGACAAAATGAATTATTTTGTTTGTCTCTCACATTTAGTCTCATATTTTCCTAAATTATACTATCAACTTTTCAATAATTGTAACTAGCCCTCATCTCTTTAATATTGCAATTCCAACTTTTGAAATTGTATTGTGGCCCATCTCTACTTGATTATGATTTCCATATCCTTTTGCTTAATGACCATTGTACCCTTGGTTTAATACCACAAATTCCGGGTTCCATAAACTTTCATTTCCTACTTTGGGCCTAAAATACTACAAAGGACACTGAGACGCTTTTATACACCCCTACAATGTCATGTATTATAGACTCTCTCAGGACGGGGTGTTACAAGCTTTATGGCATCATAGCTTCCTAGGAAACAAATGGAGCATGATGCCTTTTTGATTGCTGACAAGTCAGAGGAAAGGAAAAATTGGAGTCCCTTTTCCAGAAAAACCCGTTAATTAATATCCCCTAGTTTCATTTCCGTCCACATGTCTTCTTGGCAATCAGCACAAGGATTGGAAAGCTCACTACATTTGATTAGTCCTGAGAGATTCATTTGTCCCACACATGATTTTCTTTTACACCCTAGGGAGTAGGGAGAGAGAGTAGGGAGGGCACCAATTGAGATCAGTATAAAGAGATTAGCCGTAGATAGTTTCCTGATGCCGGGAGGCAAATATATTCCACCCTGGTTTCACTAGTTTGAATTTTCAGGCATTTCAAAGTGATGAATCTGTGTCATCAGTTGTTACCAACCTGGTAACCATTTAGTTGATCTTATTTGTTAGTTAATAATTATGCTGTTTTTCTATAATTGCCCTTTATCCGAATCGTATTTGCTTTTAACTTATTTGATTCAGAAACTATCAGAACACTCTAGAAATTTGTATATGATAAGTTGGTAAAAATAATAATGCATGCACTCAGATATGATAAGTTACCGAAGTTAATAACGACGTAAATTTTTATAGGCACACGCTATGAAAATGAATAATGATAATTGACCAGACGTTATGGAAATAATGATAATTCACCAGACGTTATGAAAATAAATAATAATGGTAATTAAATTAGTAATTAATTAATTACTTTAATGAAAGGACGTTATGAAAATAATAATGGTAATTTAATTAGTAATTAATTAATTAATTTAATGAAAGAAGGGTAAAAAGGTAATTTTCCTAATAGATACCCTAGTATAAATTGGAATAAGAGAAGAAAATCCTTTCTATTCTTCTTTCGAGCTTTCCACAAGAGACCGTATGACGCACTACTGTGGCTCTAGGGATTCAAGAACAAATTGGGATCTGTGGCTCAAAGAACAAATTTCTCTAGGTAAGATCTTCCTCATTTTATTTTTCTAGATTTCTTTGATGTAGATTCTTTAATCTTCTTTCAGTTTAGATCAACCCTGAAGAAGTCATATTTATATTTCACTCTCGTTCCTTAAAAATAAAAAAATAAAATAAAATAAGGATTGGTGGTGTCATATTGAATTACTTTGAGTATGAGAATGAAAAAGTATTTAAGGATACTTTTGAAAGAAAATAATGATAAACAAATAGGATAAATTTGAAAAGGCCGACTATGTATAAATATTTTTGTATTTGATAAGTATTTAAAATATATGTATTTTGGCAAGTAATATTTTATTAAGGATTTCTCAGATTTTATTAGATAAGGAATATGATTAGAATAATTATTTAAAAATTATAGGAAATAAGATCCGTTAATAATACTTACGTCGGCATGATAATTGTTAGGTAAAAAGGCTATATGTGTATTGTGTACAATATAATTTGTAAAATAGTATTATATTACTTCTTTTCTAGTAAAAGATTTAGTTCGGATTAAGAGCATAAAAATAAATAAATTATTAAAATAAGATCCGAAAGGAATATGAGTTTTATAAAATTTGTAAAACTACCTAATTCAAATAGTTATCATTTGAACATTTGTCAATATGTTTGAGGTGAACAAAAATAATATAATTGAAAGAATATCAAATTAGGAAAGTTTTAAGAATAAGTAATGATGGTAGTTTCTTCCTTATTATTTTAGGAGAAATATTTTACTTGCATTTAAATTCTTCGATTACTATTTCAAAAGTTTTTTAAAGACTTTCGAGGTATGACTTAATACGCCTTTTCTAAAATTATTATTTTTATATATGTACGTGTAAGGGGTATTAATGCGCATTTAAAAAAATTGTTTGTTTTTACTTCATTTGAGGATGAAAATTGTTTTAACCGAATTATATAATCTGGGTTTATGAAAAAGTTTTGCATTTGTTTTATTTATTTGATTATCCATGGATCAAGAAAAAGTAGTTTTCAGATGATCAGACTTTGAGATTTATTTTGTTTACGAAAGAAAATGTGGAGATATGATGTTTTGTAATTCTGAAATTTTGAATGAAATATTTGGACTTCAAGGGCTTCCTACTGTCAACTTTAATACACATCTATTCTACTCTCACAATTGTATATAATAGGTCGACATTTACATTTTCTCATGAATGTGAATTTGATTTGAACTTCAGCCCTCTAGGGTTTGGTTGTTAGTAACATGGTTCATTCCACCTTAAAAGGAACAATTTGCGGCTAGCCACCCATTTGAAATTCCATAATCGGCACCATTTGATATTTGAATACCAGAGAAAAATATATTTGAAATGTATTTGATTTTGGACTGGGTATGAAAGTGTTTGAATCGAAATTGATATGAAATTGTTTGGATCACATTTGATATGAAACTGATTTGAAAATGGATGTGGTAGCTAAAGTATATTTTGTTAATGCTCCAACTTATTTCAATCAAAAGCTGCACTTAAAACATCTCCTATTCGTTATACGACAAAAACTTCAGAATCCATGAAAACGTATTAGTATTTCTTATCAGTTTTGAGCTCACCTTCATTCTTTAAAATTTTTCGTACCCGTTCAAGGAGGAGTGACGGTTAGGACGGGAAATTGGTTTATTAGAATATTTGTTTAAACTTCTCTTGGGACATTGTTTAGATGTTAAAGTTTAGTTATGTTTGGAATATTTGAATTTGAAGTTATTTGGATAAGTATACATTGGACAGATTGTTTAAAGCTGAGTATTTGTGATTTAAAGTCACGTATTTATTTCTCAATAAAAGGTTGAAATTGACAAAAATCCGCCATAAAGCGAAGATAATATTGGTGCTTCACTAAACCTCTGCTAAAGGCTGGAAAGTGCTACACCGACACCATACTCCTACGCTTGAGCATGTGACAACTATCCTCTCATGTGTCTCCACAAGTAGCACTTTTGGTTCTTATCTGTGTTCTGGGAGTTCCAGGAAATAGTAGATTGTTATGGACTTCTCCTAGAAACTCTGAATTGGGGATTGATGAGATCATTCCGTGATGGATAGGTGCTTCATATGAGAGACTCCAACCTTATTCTAGATTCAGATTTATGTTTTTCTCGAGTGAGTGTAACTCTCTGTTTTGTTGTGATTTTCGCTATAGGTAACCAGACAAGCTTATGGGCATCATTAAGCCTTAGGAACCAATGGAGCTTGATGTACGTTGATTGCTGACAAGTTAGAGGAAAGGAAAAACTTAGTCCTTTCTCCAGAAAAAAGCTGTCAATTAATATCCCCTAGTTTCATTTGCCTTCACATGTCTTCTTGGCAATCAGCATAAGGATTCGAAAGCACACTGCATCCAATTTGTTTTTCCTGAATCTCATGTGTTTCCAGAGGGAGAGTGGGGTTATGAAGGCTTGCATTTCACATTGGCAGAAAGCTTGTTTTTGTGCTAAGAAAAGAGGTCAGATGCTCACATCGTTTCCCTGAAAAAGTTTTCCTGATTGAGATTAATCTTTTTAGAATGGACAAAGGTATCAAGATCCTAGACTACCAGTAAGAATCAGTTCATATAATTAATGTTATTCATGGATTATATTGTTTTACATGTTGCGAAGTGCAGCAACTGCAGTGTTGCACACGAAGCTCTCCATGTGTTTGAGTTGGTATTGTAGATCTTCTCAATTGCTCTAATCGGGATTCCTGACATGGATCATGGCGCTTCGTCTGTGGCTGCAAAGTCTACACTGCTATCAATGGCATAAAGTCAAATGTTATGCCAGCTTCAAGGTCGTTGTCTTACTTCATCCACACTTGCATCTCAATGTGATAAGATGATAATTTGGAATTGAGAGTCATTACAGAAACAGTGTTTAAGGAGTTGGGCATGGAAGCTCTTAGAGCTCCCTCTTTTCTTCATTTCATTTGCCAGTGCTCCTAACTAGATTTCCGAGGAGGTCATATGACAATCCCTTGTTGCATCTTCCCTTTGATTTAATCCATTACCCAATTCTCTTCTTTTTCTCAATTTGTGCAAACTTTTCAAATTCCAAAGTCTTGCATGGCCAGATCTTCCGCTAGTTCAAGTGAAACGATGGACTTGCCTAGAGCATCTCACCATGGCGAAAAGTTTGACTGGTTTTCACAGTGGTACCTGGTGGCTCCAGTCTGTGATCTTGACAAGAGAAAGCCGCCTGCCAAGAAGGTGATGGGTCTTGATATAGTTGTGCGGTGGGTTAGAAATGGAAGTCAATGGAAGGTGTTTTGATGATGCCTGTCCTCATAGGTTGGCTCCATTGTCTGAAGGGAGGATAGATCAAGGGGGCTGGTTGCAGTATGTATCATGGATGGTGTTTCAATGGCTCTGGTGACTGTAAATTCATTCCTCAGGCACCTCAGACTGTCCCTTCGGTAAAATTAAATTTGGCCCATCTAATAGTTATAACTAACATACATCCAAACCCTGATTTGATTCAAATTCAATCTCTCAAAAATCTGAATCTATGTGTTTGAGGAATTCTTTTATATCTGTAAACATTAATGGGGTGTGTAGTTCTTGATAAAATCTGCAGGTTCACAGATTCTAGAGCATCTGCATCCGTTTATCCAAGTGCTATGCAGAATGAAATTCCTCTGGTTTTGACTAGACACAGATTCTCAATTCAGAGACAATTCTATGAAGAAAAAGCCCCTTAAATCCTAGAATTGATGACCCTCATTTACCAAGTCCAGGGGATCTAGAGATATTCCATTCGAGCATGCAGACATACAGCTATCCACAAGTTCATTCCTCCGCTTTCCAACCTGAACCTTCAGAGAGGAATCTTGATTAAGCATTAGAGACTCAACTTTCTAGCTGAACTAATAAAGTTCTTCTGTCAGGTAAGAGATTCTGGTGGGAAATGTCATGGACTTCCATATGCAAATTATGCTATAATGCGAAGGCCTCAGGCAAAAGACAGATAAGAATATCTGATTAGGTCTAGTCTTTTAGTTATTACTTTGATGCATAGTCCTGAGAGATTGATTTGTTAGACATGATTTTCTTTCACAACCAAGGCAGACAGAAGGAGAGACACCAATTGATATCACGTGAAGTGATCAGACATAATGATTCTGATGCAGAGAGGGAGCAACGCAGGAGCTAATTCATTAAAATTCCTGATTGTACTGTGTACTAGCTTGGAATTTCTGGTATTTCAAAGTAACAAATCTGTGTCATCTGCCCTACCAAAGTGGTAACCATTTCTTTGATCTTATTAGTTAGTTAATAATTGAGCGTTTTTCTAGAATTGCCCTTATTTGAATCGTATACAATGTTGAATTTGATTGGTTCAGGGAATCACCCTTGTGTCTCCAAGAAGAGTACTTGATTCTTATCTGTGTTCCAGTAAGTCCAGGAACAGTACTGATATGGGCTTTTCCGGAGAAACTTAGATTGTGGATTAATCATATTGTTCCACAATGGACATTTCATATGAGACAAAACCTTCTTCTAGATTCAGATTTATATCTTCTCCGTGTAGAGGTAAACTCCTATCTGTTTGTATTGTTATTTTCTGCCTATGTAACATGGTAATCAAATGGAGCCTGATGCCTTTGTTGGTTACTGAGAAGTCCAGAGCAAAGGAAAACATGGAATCATGCAAGGTCTTTCCAGAACCCACCATGACTGGTATCCCCTTCACACTTCTTTCTTTGGCCATATTGTTTGCTTTAGGCCCCTCATGCTTTATAACATGTCTGTCGGGGGAACAACTTTGATACCAAATGTTATCAAATATGTAAATGTTAATAAATAATATGTAAGCAACCTGGACATATTGAATGAAAAGTCTGATGTCTTTCATCTCGAACCTGATTGATGAGCCTTGTCTATATCTTTCCCTTTTCAATGTCAGTAAACTTTTGATTTCTGTAATCTAGAGTGCCGATGTTTTTGTTTTTATGCTTGCATCCTCAACTAGCTTAAGTTTCTAGGATTGATGAGGCCAATAATTTATGCAGAACGTAAGGTGAGAAGGTCTATTATGTGTCTCAGTTGTTCAACCAAGGATGAAGTGGCACTTTTAGGTAAGTCTCACTCTCATTGCGACCTTATTTTTCAAATGTGGGTGCTATTTTGATGTTGGAATATCGAAAATTTACTAAAACCATTGCAAAGATCCTCAAGACCCCATCAGGCAAAGTGTCATGATTCATCCTCAAAAGACTTTTCAACTAACTAGAAATTTCAAATTATTAACTTTCATTTGACACCAATGAATGGGCCAGATGTTCAAAACAGACCAATATGAAATGGAAATTCATAGAATTTTTCATATTTGTACTATTGATTTACTTTGTAGGAAGGGGACCTATGTTTTTCTGTCTTGTGGAGGTAGAGAAGTTTATCTTTATATCCCAACTTTGTGGAAGAGACTGAAAATTGCTTTTGTCCCCTGTATTGCATTCAAAATCTTAATCTTAAAAATCCCAATTACTGATTTTTTTTAATGTCTAAGATTATTTTTCAAGATGATAATTTGGAATTTCGAGTGTAATATTAGAAACAGTGGTTAAGGAATAACCCATGGAGGCTCTTAGAGCTCCCCCTTTTCCTTCATTTCATTTGTCATATGACAAATCCATGTTGCATCTTACCTTTTTTTTCTATTACCAAATTCTTGTTTTTCATCAATTTGTTGAAACTTTCAAAATTAAAACCTTGCACAGTAAAAACAATAGAGTGATAGTATCCAATATAAATTTTTTTTACTCCCAATTTTACATTTTTTGAGATTGTGTGTTTCGTTATATTTACCCGTTACTACAATTAAATTATAATCCATGCTTTATTACCTTCCAACAAATTCAATCTTCCACTGGTAGTTCAAGAAAATCCATGGCTTGCTCCTTCGACCATCTCACCATGGAGAGGAGAAAGAGGAAGCTCCATGTACAAGAGGGTGATGGGTCTTAATGTGTTTGTTTTGATAAAATGAAATCAACCTCTCACATGCCATATTCTTTTCTCTCTCCGCGTCATTGGTGATGTGGACTTATTTTTTATTCTTTTTTTATCCTTTGTTTTTTCTTTATGTTAATTTGTAGGACTCTCATTACTAAGGATGTGCAGGAGTGTTTGCAATGAGATGGTCTCATCCCGATTTGACTCATTTATTTTTTTCAATTTTCAAACTTATCTCATTTAAAAAATTAAATAGAGCGAGGTGAGAATGAGAAAATTCCTAAACCCGTCCCGTTTATATTTGAATTCTTTGTTTTTATTTTATATTTTATATTTTTTATATTTGTTTTTTTATTTTATTACATATTAAAATTAATATATTTCATAAAATAAAATATTATGAATTTTATAAATTATCTATTAAAAATATTCTAATTATTATTATTATTTAAATTAAAGTATAAATAAAATAATAAAACATTATTTTTAAAATATAATCGGGCGGATGAGAGACAATATTCGAACCTATTTCGAATCGGGCCTTTATTTAAGAAAATAAATTCAAACCTACTAAAAACCTGATTATAATTAAACCAAACCAGTCTCATGAAGAGCGAAGCGGGACAAGAATCCAAAATAATCCGTTTCGTTGTCATCCATACTCATTATTTAATGTTAAAAAATAAACAATTTAATATTTAATGTTATTAAGTATTATTCAACATTAAACTAAAAAAAAAATTCTACTTAACATTAAATAAAAAAAAACAAATACCAACTATGTGTTCTAACAAACTTTAGCAGACACCGTGATGAGATAGTCAGCGGTCGATGGTTCAACTGGTCGAACCAAGGCTCAACCGTGAGGGATAGACTCCTGCTTCATATATAAAATAAAAAATATATTTTTCTTTATATATAAACTTAATTTTCATTGAATAATAAAATTAAAGAGATATATCCAATACACATTGTTATGATAATCGAATACATAATCAAAATCATACTCATATAATAATAAAATTAGACAGTTAGCAAGTTACATTAGATTAGACATCGCCATCTCCATCTCGCACTAAAATAATTACTCGAAATATCCACCTAATATCAATACCCGAATATATCAACTCCTAAATCGTTGTCATAAAATTTTTTAAAAATAACTCATTTAATTTAAAATAAATAAATACATATAACAAAATAAATTAACACAAATTTTTTAAAATTACTCACGCCAACAATATTGAAAGTCCTAAGAAGTTATTATAACCGGATTATTCGACACAATATTAAAAAAAAATCAATAAATAAAAAGCAAAAACCGGTGGTAGTTTTTAAACGGCGCGCATGATCAGCTGGAGTAAAAAACGTTAACCGGGTTAACTCGGCACCGGCTGGTTTCCAGCCACGGCTCGACCGGAAGGTGGCCGCTTTGTCTCGCTGGCTCATTTTTCCAATTTGATCGACAGTTCCTGCCTTGGCCCCCGAAGCGATTGACCGGTCAAGCCGGTCCGGTTTTAACAACCTTGTTTAGAACTTCTCCTAACCCAATCTCACCCTCTTAAGAAAGAGAGAAAGAGTGTGTGCCCGTGGAATTTTAGTAAGGAGGAGAGGAGTACTTGGAGGTGGGGGGCATTATTTTGAAAATAAAATTTTAACCTTATATAATTCCATTTAAATATATATATATATATATATATATATATATATATATATATATATATATATATATATATATATATATATATATATATATATATATATATATAATTATGATTTTAAAAATTAACTTTAAAACTATAATTAATAAATATAATTTTAAATTTAACCTTAATAATACATTCGTCAACTATAATTTGATTTTAGATTAATTTTTAAAATTGTAGTTAATAAGTCCAGTTTTAAAAACCAAAATAATTAATTTTATGATTATTTTAAAAAAAGTTTATGTCTAATTTTTTTTTTTTAAAGTTACTTTGATATCAAAATCTGAATTATGTCCTATCTGAACTAATAAAAATCTTAAACTATTAGGCCACCATCTAAATCTATTAATATGGGTCCCTTTTGAATTAAATTTTTAGGTTCGTCATTGCTTAATTGTGTATTTTTTATGAAATTGTTAGGTTCTTTTTTTATTTATACATGTATAAGGGCATTTTCATAAAAATACAATTCTACTTAAAATGCTGTAAGAATGGTGTGAATTCTAAGGGTACTTGTCACCACATCAGAAGTAGCCTGGGGTCTATGAGTCATAGAAAACACTCTTCCTTGTGCTCTAGGCTTCTGTATATCCCCCACATTATCATCTTTAGATCCCCCAACTATAAGCTTCTTATTTTCTAGACAATCCCGAATCATATGCCCTTGCTTCCCACAGCCAAAGCAAGCTCATGTCTCTCTATAACATGGCATGTTCCCATGCCTCTTACAGCAAGTAGGACAAACAATATCTAAGTTCTGAGCTGCCTTCCCTTTGCTCTAATTTCTATTTGGAGCAGACTTTTTATGCATGATTACCATGGGCACTATCACTCATATTCTTCTTTTGCTGCTCTCTATACTGATAAAACTCTTCAAAACTCCTCTCGCAATAAGAGATCTATCCACCACCTCTTAATACACTCTAAACTTCATAAATTATATCTTATTCTCAGAAGACCCGAAAAATTCCAATTTCTAAAGTGAATCGTACTGACATAAATCTGTAATTTTGATTAAAAATCCGTAATTTATTCTCTAGATTCGCATGACAAAAAAGTGCAAACCGACGCACCGCTAATCGTCTCACAACTTGGCCAAGACATAAAATTTCTCGCGGAATCTATACGTTTCTGAGTCGGTAACGCTTCACACGCATCGCACCGTGAAAACGAATTTCGACGCGACGAAAGTCACAGATACAGCATCACATGCCATAAGTGGTGTGAGTATAAACGCATTTAAACTGGGACAATGCAGATAAATACTATAAATATCAGTCCGAAATGAAACTAATAAAACTATTTTTAAGTTTTGCCACCAAGACAAAATATGCATTACACCACTGTCTTCTTCCATTAAGCCAAGAAGTGAAAAACGTGGAAGGTGTGAAGAAAGAGATGCAGTGGCTGTTTTTGGAGCGAAAATATACACTTCTCTAGAATATAAGATCCGACCGTCTGCAGCCTTTCTAAGAAGGAGTGAAGTCGTTTACTCTGAAAGCAAGAACGCAGAAAAAGTATTTTTGGGATTTAAGGAGTTTAGACAAACTCTTGAGAAGTAAGCCCCTACGGATGGCTTTTGCGAAGAACTACGCTGACTGAATACTGATGCCGAGGTTTGCTTAATCGGTCCCAAAATCCTGGGACCGAATTGCTTCTGGATTTATGGAACTCCAGTTTACAAACGGATCGCCACGAATGCTGCGCTACGGTGATTTATGCCATGGAATGTCAGGATGGTGTATGAGGCCTGATCTACTGAAATACTTGCCTCACCAAGTGAACCGGAGAATTTGGGGGAGCTGACAGGAACAAGACTCCGAGGGTGCACTGTTCCTGAATGTTGATCACAAAGGCTCAGAGAATATGCAGCAAGTGTGGATCATGAATGCTTTTGTTTGATCATTAGCCCAAGTGAGCTAATTTTTGGAGTGTGGAAATGTGAAATTACATAACATGATTGTGTGATTTAATTCTTATGTGAAAATATACATGTTTATATATTTGTACAAGTATAGATCGTACAAATGGTATAGATGTATTCCATATGCACCGAACATCCTAGGACTATAGGAGTTAGTGCATGAGATTTCCAGCTCCAGAGAAAATGGTCGAGGGTCAGTTTCAAAAATATTAATTATCTGAGGGTAGTCCATAAATTAAAGATATCAATCATCTGAGCGCCCAATTGATATATATACACATCGGAGGGTCCACAAACTAACAAAACAATTCTCATACACGAGGCTTAGGCTGGTGTGGGAAGAGAGTCTGGTGAGGACTCTGGATCCGAAGTTAGTCATGCAGACATTCAAGCAGGACTCATGCATTTGCTTGAATGTGTGTGTTTAATTTGGAGCATTGTATACACCAGCTGAGAGTAACCCATTTAGTGGTGATTCCACCATCGAAGCCGATAGCTCACCCTGGCCGTGGGGAATTTATTATTTCAGTACAGGAGCGCACTGGAGACTTACTCCATCATATAGGTTACTTTAGAAGAAAGCGAAGCCAGGGCTTTCGATTTTGTGATACTAAGCATGTATTAGAATTTTAGATTTTAATACGTTGGTCAGAGCAAGAAAGTAAAATTTTAACTCAGAACTATCAGATATATTATATGTTTATGGATATTATGGTATGGGCCCAAGAGGCCGTTTTATCCATATTCAGGATATTGTGATTATATTGGACTGCTTGGGACAGTTTCTATGCATATTTGCTAGTGGGTAGCTCCCGCATAAAGGAGAGACTTCGCTTCAATTTTCAAGAGTGAGCCTGCACCCGATATCCACTTGTATTCCGCGAGTTGACGGGTAGTCAACGGACCCCCGGAAAATGGGGCGTCACATATTCTTCAAGTAGTGCTTCAACCCATCTTGAAACTTCATTGCCTTATCCACCTCTATAGCAATCAAATGTGGGGCAAAACTAGATAACTCCGTAATTTGGCCTCATACTCAGCCATAGTCATATTCCCCTCTTCCAGATGAATGAACTCTCTCATCTTTTGTCGCTTTCACGCTTATTAGGGGAATACTTCATGTAGAAAGCATCATTGAATCTTCTCCAAGTAATGGGCTTTTGAGCCTCCAATAGTCTCATGGTCATATGCCACCAATGGTCGCCCCATTCAACATGAATGTTGCATAAGAGACCTTCTACTCATCGTAACAATCAATGGCATCAAAAATCTCTATGTTTATTATGCCTACCTCGATTGGGCTCCGATAAAATGTGAAAATCGGGGAGGTCCCAACCCCTTAAAATCATCAAAGAGCACCCTATTACTACAGATTTCCTTGCCCATTAATTCAATACCAGCCCGACGCTCAACCAATCGGAAAATAATCCCTAAATATCTATAAAGCCCTTCTCGCACTCATGTATCTAATGCTCTCAAATTGAGGAGGTATATATCGTCATTAGCTCGACTAGTTTAGGAAGACAATCCCTTCTTAGTGGCATTAGTCCTATACAAAAAAAAAGGTATAAATAAGTTAGTCACCAGGAAGCCAACAAGCAAATCATAATTGAAAAAACAATAACATAATCTAGCTACACAAACTTGAAACTTAACTAATGTGTCACTCATTTATTCCCATATGTAAACTAAACAAATTCCCATCAAGATCATAACCTAGTGCTTGAATACTATTTGTAACGACTTGACCCAACCATGTAGATATTGTCTACTATGGCCAAAGGGGCCCTCACAGCTTTAAAATGAGTCTACTAGGTTGAGAAGAGCCTATACTTATATAGTGTCAGGAAGTTTCTCCTCTATCTAATGTGGGATGTGACAACCACCTGCCCCTCCTCCTGCAGACACAACGCCCCCATTGTGTCCAATGGGATTGAGGGGCCAAACGAACAAACACCCCCTATGAGGCCAAATGGAACAGACCCCCACATCGGGATCGGGGTCGAGGATTGGCTTTGATACCACTATGTCAAGCCCCAAAACCTGGTCCTAGGACATGACTGTCATTTCGCACCTTAAGTCTAAAGATTCAAAGCACAAAACGACACAAAACTTCATTCCTATATTGTGACTGGATTAATTCTACTTATCGAAAACCTATTCAGAGCAAAAGTGCAACATTCTACTATCTCCAAATCTCAAATCCATACTAACAAAAATTTTCCAAATCAACATCCAAGTATGAACTAACATAAGAGTCCAAAATAAAATCAATGTTCTTCCAAAATAAACACATAAACTAAATAGTTTAAATAAAATTAAATCCATCCATTAAACAAGTCCAAAGCTAACTCAAAGTCAAATCCTCTAAAATACCGCCCTCAACTCATTCACTCAAAACTAGGGAGTCTCTAAAATATGGTCATCAACGAAAGAGCTTGAAGCTCAATAAGGTAAGTTAATGCAATTATGGATCAAATATTTTCAAATCACCGCAAAAATAAGAGATATTATCATCACCATTTCTAATTTTTTTTTTTTTTGTCAATGCATTCAAATATTTAAACAAAATCCTTTCATTTTGGATCCAAACACTTTAATATCAAATTCATTCAAATAGTCAAATTAAAACTTTACTCCGGGTCACAACATCAAACATCAAGCATGCTAGATTCTTCAAACACACAAATTTCAAATTTTTTCCTTTATGGACGGAACCAAACACTACTAGTACTTGTAATTTAGTAAACCCCTGCGTTGGGGTTCAAATCACTATATTCCCGCCAAAGTTAATGTAAACGCTAACTATTATTTTCTACTGGAGCACGGCTAATAAAGCATCGGCGATTAATCCCGTTGACATGGCCGATCAATGTGAGTCAAAAAACATATAGTTCCAATAATTTCATTCACAAAACATATATCTTCGCACTTATATCTCAATAAAACATAGGTCCAACATATATTTTTCGCAAAAATATATTCGATTTGTTATTTAAAGAAAAAAAAGGAACTAACATTTTCGAATCAGATGTATAAAAAATACATTTAAAAAATCTGCATTAATTTTCCCTTACCTCAAAGAAAATTCAAGATCCTGAATGCTAACCCCGAAAATCAATTAACCACCTATTCACCTAAAACAAACAATTAAATAATTCATTAACAAACAAGCCTTTTTTCTTTTAAGATTATTTACGACACTATTTTCTAAGAACTTATCTCTCAAATAATTATTATTTTACTTTCTTTTCTTTTTTTAAATATCTAAAATTGCTTTTATTTATCCAATTTTCACTAATACATAGAGTTTGTTACACATTTTGAGGTTTAGATTTCCAAGACCTATTTTATGTAGATTTTAGACCTATAAATATTCTTCTTTTTTTTCTACTACATTCGCCTATCACAAAAGACAAACTAGGATTTGGAGTGTTTTTTTTTTTTTCCTTTTCCATTATCTCTAAGTATATTGGTCCTCTACTTCCTTCACTTTTTTATATATATTTTATTCTTATTAAGGTAGTGGTCCTCTAGTTTCTTTTCTTTCTTTTATTTTTATTTTTATTTTTATTTTATTTTTATTTTCAATTTCAAGTCACAGGTTACTATTCTTCTTTCTTCATTTTTTAAAGAAAAATCATCTAGATTTAATCAAACCCTAACAAATAGTCTTCATCTATAATAAGAAATCTAGAATTTTCTAGAAATGGACGTTCTTCAAATCGCTTCAAATTTTTAGATTAATGCTCGATGCCTTCCTAAATATTCTATGAACCCGAAAGAACTCAAAACCGTTCGAAAGTTAACTAAACCATCTATAATCGACACTAACTCAATATCATTTTATTCTGTTAAATTCTAAGAAAATACTCACCTCATTTAATCTTCAACCCTGCAATGCCAAGACATTCTATTGCCCAACAATTTAAACTAAAATAAGTGGTTTTATTATTATTATTTTCTATTTATATTATGACTTCATTAAAATAAATTACTTAATTTACTCCTTCATTAGAAAATATAAAGATTTAATTTTTTTTTTTACTGCATTGACGTGGTAAATGAGGGTCATCCACCTGTGATATAAGGAGGATTTTTCTTCATAGCACTTAGATAAACAGATGCAGATGCTTTCTGACGTGGAACCCGCAGAACTTGTCAAGAACTATATCCTACTAATGTTTTACAAATAAAAAGAAAAGAAAAAGAAAAGAAAAATGCACTATCAAATACATTCAAGCTCATAGATCTGGTTCTGGAGTGTATGTCATAATTATAACTATTGCATGGTAGACATTGACTTCAGACAATGGAGCTGATCATGATGATAGGCACCATCAAACACTTTCCGTTCACTTTCTTTCTATCCTACCAAACAACAATATCAAGACCCATCATCAGAAAACCTGTCAAACTTTCTTCCATTGTCAGATGGTCTAGCGTAAGATCTGGCCTTGCGCTTTGATTTTGAGAAGTTTCACAAATTGATGGAACAGAAGAAATGGGTAATGGATTTTTAAAGGAAGATGATACAAGGATTGTCTACAATCCTGACAAATGAGATGAAGCAAAAGAGGAAGCTCTAAGAAATTCCATGGCCAACTGCTTTACCTATGTTTCTGCAAATGTTTTCTTCTAAAATTTTTCATTAAAAAAAAATAAAAAATTGTTTTAGTGATTATAGAAAGATTCAATTTTATTTATAAAACTAAAGTTTTGATGTTTATAATCACCATTTCTAACGTTTGAATTGAACATGACATTCATCAGTGTAAATGAGTTCTTGTAATTAAAAATTTTCTTTTTTCAAAAAAAAAAAAAAGAATTAAAAATTTCTTGAAGTCTTTGTGGATGAAGCATGGGCATAGACGTTGTCACGTGAACATGTTC